>JAQFVV010000420.1:0-228625 GCA_028023455.1 Epiperipatus broadwayi | reverse complement strand
TCAAATTAAAAAAACAACAGACATTTCATAGAAATAATCTGTAAAATTTTCCTTACATTTTGTCCCTAAAAACAATTATTTATTAAACTAATGCAAAAACAAATTCAAGTATTACTGAATTAAGATAAAAACATGACAACAAAAAACAAAACAAGTTACTAGTATTTATTAAAACAGTAATTAGAAAATATTAACATCAAAATTCTATGGATATTATGTTAAACAAAACAAAGTAAATTTTTCAAAAACAATATTTAAGCAAATATTATTATTAGATCAAAAAACAAAAAAACAAACAAGCTAGCAATTAAAATGGTAATTCGCAAATTTTAAAATCAAAACGCTATGGATATTATGTTAACATGAAAAAAAAAATCAAGACCAATATTTAGAGTTTAACAAAGCGTTGACTGGGAAGGGAACCCAAGCCCGCTGCTTGGAAGGCAGCTATGCTATCAGCTAGACCACCAACGCTTGACTAGCAAATATTAATGTTTCACAAAAAAAAAAAAAAAAAATACTAAAGTTAAGGAATAATTAATAAAATATGTGCAAAATACATGAAATAACAACATTTAGACTTTAATAACAAATATTAAAATTAATTTACAATAATATGAATATGATTAAAAAATTAAAAGAAATAAAACATTGAATACATGATTGAATTAATGGAAGAATGAAACATTAAATACATGTCTAAACTTTAACATGGCAGATACAGTATTAAGAGTAATTTGAAAATGTTAAAAAAAGCATTACAGTCGTTTTGTTAAACATAAAAAAAAATTATGGGAGAAATTGAAAAACAAAATTCAAATATGATAATAATATGCATGCCTAAACTGATGTGTAGAAGGAATAAAAAATGTGGTTGCATAATTAGAAAAAAAAAATAGAGTTCAGCAAAAAATAAAATTAATTTTACCATAACACAAACTTGATTAAAAAATTAAAACAAACAAAACATAAAGTATTATATGACTAAACTAATGTATGAATGAAATATTAAATATATATCTAAACTAATGTAAGAGTATACGAAAAATAAACTAATGTAAGAGTAAATAAAAAAAACCTTCCTTAAATGAAAAAATTATTACGAGTCATATTTATTTTATTTTATTAATTTTTAAGCAACAATTAGGTAAAATACTATCTAAAGGTGGGAAAAATTGTGTCATGCTTTTTCTAAAGAGTTAGAATAGGGGAGAAAAAATATATATGTAGTTTTGTTTATGTGATGTGGGACCGGGGGGGGGGTAGAAACATTTGGCTTCATCTTATGATAAAAAATGCATTAAATGAAAAAAAAATTCTGGGAGAAATATTTTGCTGTTCATTTAAAAAAAAAAAAAAATACATGACAAATATTTATTTTATTTTATTGATTTTTGAACAATAATATTTGTGAAATACTACCTGGAAGTAAGATTGAATGGGGGGGGGTATGTAGTTTTTGACCATGTTATATGGAGATAGGTGAAAAATAAAATGTTTTGCCTAACCCTTGTCTTTGTGAGCATTAAAAAAAAATTAAAAAATGATAAAAAAAAATCTATCTATCTATCTATCTATCTATCTATCTATCTATCTATCTATCTATCTATCTATCTATCTATCTATCTATCTATCTATCTGTCTATCTGTCTGTCTGTCTATCTGTCTGTATATCTATCTATCTATCTATCTATTTGTCTTTCTGTGTAACTATCTGTTTGTCAGTCTTTGTATCTCTATCTATCTATCTATCTTTATGTTTGTTTTCCTGCGTATCTGTTTTTATCTCTCTAGCTATTTTTCTGTCTGTTTATGTTTCTGTGTATTGTTACATCTTGAATTACAAGTCTAAACTTATTCCACTCACAACTTTGACACTAACTACTCTAGATAAATACAGTAATGATTATCACTAATCATTTATTAAACTAGAGATTATCTCTAATCCAGATATAAACTTTAAATCTCAATTAAAGATTAATATATCTAGGTTTTTTTAAATGAAATACACAGACACACGGAGTTATTCACATTTCTCTGTTCCCTGTGTAATATCTTTATATATGTATTAAACAACCTCTACATCACCTTAATTTAAAAAAAAACAACAGATATATTAATCTTTAACTGAGGTTTAAAGTTTATGTCTGAGCTAGAAGTAATCTCTCCTTTAGTAAATGATTAATGGCAATCATTACGGCATTTATTCAAAGTAAGTAATGTCAAAGTTGTGGCGGGAGTAAGTGTGACACTTGTAATTCAAAATGTAACGATTTCCTAGACTGTACCTATAATAAAAATATATATGAGAGATCGTGACCTGGATCAAATAATGAGTGCATATTCGGCATGAAATGCATTTTGGGCATCATTTGTCTGTTATTGTATCTTTATTTATATGATTTGAAAAGAATGTGTAGTGGAACAGAGATTGTTTAATACTTTCTGTGTTTGCCCATATACGTATATATTTATTTACTTATTGTCTTCCTAGCATATTTTTGTGTCTTTCTTGATCATTGGATAGATATATAAATAAATAATTAGTTAGTTGGATAGATAGATGAATGAATGAATAAGTGGATAGCAAATGGATAAAAAGACAAATAGATAAATAAATAGACAGATAAATGGGTAGGTAGATAGTAAATGAATGGATGGATAGATAAATAGATAGTTAAAAGTTGGGTGGTAAGATGATATATAGATGGATGAATATACTAATGGATGAAGATATATAAATGGATCGTTGGATGGATGGATGGAGAGAAAGTTAGATAGTTAAATAGATATAAAGACAGGTACTGCATAGATATGGAAGGAAACTTATAGATAGGAGGAGTGAGTGATTGTGTAGATAGATAGATGGATGATGGATATATAAATAGAAAGATATAAATATGTATATAATTCTATAAATAACTAGATATACAAATAGATAGATAAATATATAGAAAGACAAACAGATACATAAATAGATAGATAGATACACAGAAAAACAAGGGGTGAAATAGATCGATAGGTACACAGAGATATAGATAGATAGATTGCTAAATGCATAGTAAGACAGATATACAAATAGATTTATTCTATTTTAATTTTGTTTTAATCACTTGATAATTATGAAGTCATGTTTGGTCAAAACTTTTTATTTTGTCATGGGACCAAAACTACTATAAATATTTTTTCTCCCTTACCCTACTTTGTTTTCCAGTAATATTTCACTTACTTATTGTTCAAAAATCAACAAAATAAAATAAATATTTGTCACAATAATTTTTTTTAAAAATAAACAGCACAAAATTCTTCTATATATTTTTTTCATTTAAGCACATTTATTGTCATCATTTCAAGTTAGTCTAAAATAGTTGGTACTTGTGAGTTTTCCAGTAAATCAAGATGGCCGCTTGTATTTTTTTGATAAATCTACAGTTTTTTTCCTCATGTGTCATAGCAACAGCCAGGAAGCGAACCCGCTAACCTGCTACAACTGTTAGGAAATGTCATATTTAATATTTACTTTTTATTTTTTATTACTATTATTTTTTTGAAAAATCATTGTGAAAAAATTAATTACAATATTTACAGTTTAATTTATTTTTGGATTAACTTATTAACAGAAAAATGAAAAAAAAAAATAATGCAATATTTACACTTTATTCATGCTGGCAGGGTGAAATCATTTTGTGATCATTAATGCATACTTTTCAGGAAATTGGGGTCAATTGCATTATGTTCTGTGACAGGAAGATCCCAAATTTCTATCATTATGATAATTTATCCCCCAAAAAAAACCTGCTGAAACAAAGAAACATGCTAAATTGAACCAAAGTACTACAATGTTAAGAGCACTTCCCACCTTATGATGTCAATTTTAAAAAAAAAAAAGAAATAAAGCTTCTTAATAAAATTTATTGGAATTTTTTTTTTTTTAATTTAACAATTGATTTATTAATTTAGTTTTAGTTAAATCATTAACACATCTTCGGTAGATTATAGGCCCTCAAAACTGTACATTTATCAAAAATATGAACTGCTATCTTGGTTTACAGGAAAAATCATAAATACCAAATATTTTATTTTTTCCTCCAACTCCCTGCCACATGGTCAAAATGTATTTACATATTAAATCTGCTATGTTTTTTCACATCCATATCAATCCACCAATAACTTTTTAATCTTGTGGTGTCATTATAGAATATATACACCGGAATTTCTGACAAACTTAAATGATAAATTTGACAAAAAAAGACCATGTGCACATGTTTTTCTTTCTGACATTTTCACAAGATTTAGAAAGTAATGGACAGAATAATACATATATAAAAAGGCATCGCAGTTCTAATATGTAACACTAATTACACCAGATAATCTGAAAAAATACATTTTTAAGAATAAAAAAATAATAAAAGTGGACACTGTGTTATGATACTAAATGAAAACACCTCCTCATCATCCACACAAGTTATGACATTATCCCATCACACTCACATAGCCAATAATTCCCACAATTTTACTGAAAATTTATAAAAATACTATGTACATAAACTCTGACATGAAATTATCAAAGCAAAATTACAACACATGTCAGCAATTCCCATATGTTATTTATAATTAATAAAAAAAAGTACTAACTTACATTTAAATCTGTTGTGAAATTATAAAATGGATGCTAAAGTAAAATTATCAGAACCCCTCCCAAAAAAAATCATAATAATAATAATACGACTACATAAGCAAATTAAATTGACTTAATAAAATGTAAAAAACTTCATAGATATATTAAAGCTGGCATGAAATTATCTAAACAGACACTAAACCTAATTTGGCGAAAATAATAATACTACATAAGAAAATTAAATTCACTTAAAATTAAAATATAGTATGTGTATCATAACTGGTATGAAATTACAAAATGAATACTAAACCAAAATTGGCAAAAACAAATAATATAACATAATAGAAAAATTAAATCATTTAAATGAAAATATACTTACCATGCTATATAACAGGGATTATCATGATGAAACAATCATTTGTCTCTCTCCAGAAGTTCTCTGGAGAACATTTCTACTTTATTTTAAGGGGATCTTCCTTCCTTATGTTTGTATCATATTTTTTTCAAAATGGAGATTTAAAGAATACATGTTTCTGTGATATAATGCCTGCATGGGATCTTGATTGAGAAATATTAATAAGTAAATGTATTTTGTTAAAAACAAAATAAAATAATTTAGTACATTTTAAAAATTAAAACATACAAGAAGATTAAATTAATAATTTTTATTTTAATGGAATCAATGTGGTGGATTGATTTTTTTTATCTCATTCATGATGCAAATGAATGTGTCCTTATCTTTATGCAACTCTGCCACATAAATTCCACCAAATAGGAATCTAGGTGCTGCCTTGCTATTCCTTGACATTGTTTATTACACTATTTCACTGAACCTCAAAGTCTTTCAATGTTTTGAGTGTGAACCTCAGTTTCTGCATGATTCATAAAATTATATTTGAGGTTCACATGAAAATGGTCACAGCTGGCAACTCATAATTTATCAGTTCTATACACCTTCCAAAAGTCCAAATAAATTATGGAGCTCTCTTCCACATTTTGTTTGATGGCTTCCATAAAAGTTGCCACTATTCTGTTATTAATTGTGATGATAAAACAGTTGTCGGTCTCCCTGCACAAGTGACCGAACATCCACTATTTGGGAAGTATTCATCTGGCTTGTTTTTTTTTGCTTTGTGAAAAGATTCTTATCAATTTTAACAATTTTGTTAGAATATCAAATTTTACACTTTTCATGGCCTAACCTCACAGTGCCACAAACTTCCCATATATAGTTGCTCCAGTCTATTAGGATTTTGTATGCTAAATCAGACTATTTCTCTCCTCATTCTATGGATGTTAATTTGCAAGCCCAGCTGTAAATAAATCAGACTGCTATCAGAAATGGAAGTCTGGATGCTTCAATTTTTCCCTTATAAAGATCTATTTTATTATTGAATACTTGAACATTGCAATGCCATTGCTTGTCTGAAGTATGTATATAAAGGGCCATAGTATATTCATTTGGATACACTTTTTCAGATGGCAGAATTCCTTTGTCTTAAAGAACTGGACTACATTTCTCAGTTGTGGGTAGATCCCAAATTTTTATCATTTTGTACTGTAACAGCAACAAAAAAGATAGTATGAATCAGAAAATGGAAAAGTAAATCAAAACAAAGATTATATATATTCAATTACTTCAAATCAAAAAGAATATACTAGGAAATGCAAATAACACAATTGACAGCACTATGAAATAAAATCCACAAAAAAGGCAAAACACTTCAGAAGACTTGTCCCAACAAAATCTGGACAGTAAAGGACATCTAATAAGCAGAAATTGATCAAAAATTTTGAAAGTATAAATTTATCATTTAACTTTGCCAGAAATTCCTCTGTACACATTATTGGATGAGATTGGACAAGATTGCAGGGTTTATTTTATGGGATTGCAATGTTAGACATTTATCACAGACGTGAAAAAGTGTAGCAGGACTAATACATAAGTACCAAATGTACTTTTTGAGATTGTCTGGTGTTACTAATGTTGCATATTAGAGCTGCTATGCCTTTTCACATTTGTATTAGTTTGCTCATAACTTTCTAAATCTTGTGAAAATGTCAGAAAAAATTATGTACACATGGTCTCTTTTGAAAAATATATTACTTAAGTTTGTCAAAAATTCCAGTGTATACATTTTTTGATGACATCACAAGATTAGAAAGTTATCAATGGATTTAACAGACAAAACTGTAATAGACTCAAATAACTATATGTGGGAAAATTGTGCCACTGCGATGTTATACCATGAAAAACATAAAATTGGAGGCTCTAACAAAATCATTAAAATTGATGAGGTCCTTTTCACAAAGCAAAAGAACCAAGCTGAACAAATGTTTCCTGTACTGTGGATATTTGGTGGTGTGTGCAGGGAGACCAATGAGGATTTCATCATCACAATTGATAACAAAACAGTGGCAACATTTAAGGAAGCCATCAATCAAAATATGGAAGAGGGTTCATAATTTATTTAAACTCTTAGAAAGCATATAAATATGATGAATTACAAGCTACCACCTTGACCATTTTCATGTGAACAACAAATATAATTTTGGCAATCATTCACAGGATTCATACTCAGAACATCAAAAGATTTTGTGGTTCCATGAAATGGTGTAATAAACAACACCAAAGAACAGCACAGCAGCATCTAGATTATGATTTGGTGAAATTTATGTGACAGAGACTGCATAAAGATGATGACACATTTGTTTGCATCATAGATGAGATAAAATTATATGCTATTTAGATGTAAATAGTTCAATTAATCTAGAATGTGAAATTTAAAACTTCTATGCAAATGTTTCAGTCAAAATGTACAGATTTTGTTAGCCTAATAGAATCTTAAACATTATATCTATGAACTATTTAGAATAAAAATATTAAAACTCTATATAAAATGTATATAAAAATATTGAAAATTTTAAATATAAGAAATGTATATAAATAGACATCAAACATTTGAAAGCAAATATTTCAACTACAAAATAAAATATATAAAATTTTAAATATATATATATATATATAATTAAACTAAAAGCATAAAATATTATATATATGAAACATAAATAGTAATATCAAAAGTTTAAATGCTTCAAATCTTTCAAAACAAGCAATATAAAATATATATCATAAAGCTTATTATATTGTGATATTTCAATAATGTTATCAATATTACTACTATTGCTACAGTTCCTGCTCCTGCTATTACTACTACTAATAATAACAACAACAACAACAACAACAATAATAATAATAATAATAATAATAACAACAACAACAACAACAACAATAGCAGCAGCAGCAGCTCTAATATGTAACACTAATCATACCAGACAATCTGAAAAATATATTTTTAACAATACAAAAATAATAAAAATGGACATCACATTATGATACTAAATAAAAACATTCCTTCCTCATTCACACAAGGTATGACATTATACTGTCATACTCACACAGCCAGTAATTCCCACAATTTTACTAAAAATTTATAAAAATACTATGTACATAAATTCTGGCATAAAATTACCAAAAACAGGCAATAAAACAAAATTACATACTTAGTCAGCAATTCCCAAATGTTACTTAAAAATAACAAAAAAAACAAAAACAAACAAACAGTACTAACATATATTTAAGTCTATATGAAATTACAAATGGATACTAAAGCAAAATTTCCAGCCAAAAAAAATTCATAATAATAATAAGACTACATAAGCAAAGTAAATCATCTTAAAATGTAAAGAAAAATTATACATATATTAAGATTGGCATGAAAATCAAAATGGACACTAAACCTAAATTCGCAAAAAAATAATACTACATAAGTTAATTAAATCCACTTGAAATTTGTAGTGTGTGTATTATATCTGGCATGAAATTATCAAAACAGACACTAAACTAAAATTGGTTAAAAAAATAAAATAGTAATATATAGTAGGAAATTAAACCACTTGAAATGAAAACATATTTATCATATATAAATTTTAATTTGCATTTATAGATGTTGTTTCATATTAAAAAAGTATCACTTATTTTAACAATTATTAAAATTATATGTAAAGAAAACAGTTTTAGTATACCGTGATATAATATAATCTTTTTGTCCATCTCATTTAAAATGTTTTTTGTTTGTTCTTTACACATGATAAAAATAATAATAATTACACCTGGGTCTCTTTTTACGCGGACTTATTTAACACGATTTTGAAGTTATGCGATTCCTGTTTCACCGGAAGTCGAACTCCGATGATGCGCTATTACTTTAAATAATAAATTTCACGCACTTACATTATATTGAAAGTAATAGCACATTATTGGAATTCGACTTTCATCTTAATAATTTTAATATTTTCAGTGCTTTATAATAGTAAGATTTTATGCAGTAATGAAATTAAAATCATGATTTCCACATTTTATGTATACACACATTAAATTTTACAAGATTATAATGTAAATTTGTTCAAACATTGTGCATGTTAATTTTGCATTTTAAATCACATTCTGTTTTTGCTTTTTAAAAAAGAATGTAATCAGTGGGCACAATTAAATTTGACAATTAAAAATTAAAATCTGATTTTTAATTGTAATTAACAATTTAAAAATTACTTGGCGACTTGAAATTAATATGATGTGAGATTTGATTTTTAAACGGAATTGAAAATTAAAAAATTAAAGACAAAAATAAGAATTTAATTTTTAGTTGTTAGTTTCATAAACAATTAATAAAATCATCGTCTCAAAGATTAATTACTAATTACATTGTCACCAGAAAACCATTGACACAACATGAGGGTGAAGTTGGTGCTAGTTGTATTTCCTCAGTTTGCAAACGAACATGGTTTTTTGGAAAATAACGATAATAATTAAAACGTGTATAAAAAAATGTAAATTACTGTATTGTAAATTATGCATAAAAATATATTATTTTGAATAAAATTAAATATTATAGTTAAAAAAAGTTTGTCTTGTATCAATTTTTTTCAAATTTGAAATTTTTTATTAGTCATATTTTATTTCCTTATTCTTTTTTTGTGCGAATTTTAAAGTAATTTTATGTTGGTGCTTTGCTTTTATGCGAAATTTGAAAAATCACAGACCGCACCCCCCCTTTTTCAATGTAAGTTACATCTATTTTTGCACAATTTCGTTTGCATGTGTTTTCTGAGGAACCTATCTATCGCATAAAACGAGACCCAGGTGTATATGAATCATGATATAGTATCAGTTATCTAATTATATAAAAAAAAATTATTTTAAAATTAAAAATATAAATGTAAAAAATAAATAAATAAAATAACAATTCGTGTCAATTGTTAATACAGAGTTTCTTTAATATAAATAAAATAATAAATAATATTTACAAGCGCTTTCAACTCTTACAAGTCCTTATCAAGGCAGTGTAAAAAATTCTATTTTCTCCTAAGTGATGAATTTAACATTTCATTGAATTGGCCAGGAACAACTAATTGGAAAGCTGGTTAATTTCGAATTCATAGCACAAGATGTAGTCCAAAGGATTTTACAATATTAATGTACAAAACATGATTAAAGAATCATATCTTATACAAAATTCATTTTGTGCTATGAATTCAAAATTAACCAGCTTTCTGATTAGTTGTTCCTAGCCAATACAATGAAATGTTAAATTCATCACCTGGGAGAAAATAGAATTTTTTACATTGCCTTGATAAGGACTCGTATGAGTTGAAAGCGCTTGGAAATATTATTTGTTATTATTTTATTTATATTAAAGAAACTCTGTATTAACAATTGACATGGATTGTTATTTTATTTTATATTTAAATATAAATGTAATGAATTACATTGAACAATATTGTATATTTTTTGTTATAATGAAAACCTTTTATTTAAAATGAAGTAATAATCATTAAAATTCAACAGTACATTATTTGAGTTATAAAACTGTAATGATAATGTGTATAAAAGAGATAAGATTAGAAATAGCAAGCAATACTAACATTTTATCAAATATTTATCCCAAGTCTTGATACATATAATTGAAGCTTTTTTTCTTAAAAATATGACTAATGATCTATTACAAATGTCTTCTATCTACTCACATTTAATACAGGATATCATATGATGTTAAGTGCTGCAGTGATTCACTGATTAGAACAATTTCAATTATTTGACCAAACTGATATTTTTTGTAACTTTTTGCACTTGATAATTCTTAGGAATTATTAGCTTTTGTATGTACTAATCTTATTACTCTACTAAATAATACATACACCCCAATCTCTTTTTTGTTTTGATTTAAGTAAAAAATATAAAAGTTTATTTATTTGCCATTAACATTTAGGAAATTTTAAAAGTTGAAAAAAATCAAAAGATCTTACAACACTTTGTCTTAAAAACATTCTATGAAAATTGTATATTAGCATTAGAATAAAAAATATATATTTTAAAATACTTATATTCTCCTAATGTAAAATCTAGAATCAAGTCTTAAATTGTATTCCAATGAACATTATTTATTTTTGCATTTAATGCCCACCTACATATGGGGCATAACAAATATTTATGATATTTGGGTTATTTTAATATAAAAGATAATAAAATATTTGATTTATAAAAACTATGAATGTAATAATTCTAAAAATTTATTCAATTTTGACAAGCAGAATAGTGGTCAACGTTGACCTTTTTTTAATATTATAATTGCTTATTTTAATTCATAGCTCTCTTACAAAGAATTATGTGAAAGCGGAACTTTTTTATTTCATTTTTAGTTTCATGTTGTATTATAATGCTTATAAAATAATTTAAAAAAAAAAATTTAGAAAAAGTAATTGATATTGCATTATGTAGAGGGAAAAAATCTTAGAAAAAATTAGATTATTAATTAATTTTATAAAAGAGTCAAAGTTATTATTGTTATTAGCTATGTTATTTTAATTAATAAAGCATATGCTGTGTGAATAGAATGTCAGAATCTTTTGAACACCTAATAAGTAAACTAATTAAGAAAATAGAAAGATACAAGTACAATATTCTTGGATTAACCAGACTTGCTGAACTGACTATAAAGAGTGATGCCATTATGAAGTCGTGTGGAAGTAATTTGAAGCATGAATCTGGTGTAGGCTTTTACTATCTATAAAACAAGAAATGCATTGTCATAATATAAATATCTTAATTTAAAAATTATATAATCTATATTCAAAGCAAATCTTTTAATACCACGGTGATTCTAATATATGCATCTATATCAAATAGTATATAAAAGTAAAACAAATTTATGGTAATTTGAATATAACTGTTGATAATACACTTCATAAAAACAAAAGTATCATTGGTGATGATTAGAATGCTAAGATTGGTAGTGATAATTGAGAATGGACCCAAGATATGAGCAAATATGACTTTGAAGAAAAAGTAAACAAGACCCTGGAAGACATTTTAAAATTAGCCTTAGAAAATTCCATATGACAATTTGTGACACTTGATTCAAGCAGAAAAAGAATGGTGACATCACATGATGGAAAAACATAATATGCATGATATTAATAAATACAAGATGGTTTGGTGTCAGCAAAGTAGTACAATACTTTTCAGGGGCAAACATAGATTCAGATTATAGATTAATAATTACTATTAGCAAGCTGAAACCTAAGAATTGAAATAAAACATTTTATCTTCAGAAATGAAGAGATCTGCTAAAGACAGCAGAGACAGAAGTAGAAACTATTAGTTAGTGCTTAAGGAGAAAATAAAATAAAGAACAAAAAAGATCTAGATTCAAGAGTTGAAAATTTTAATAAGGCTTTGTGAGAATTTTTATTAATAAGAAATATTGGATTAAACACATACATACAGAACCATTAAAATTATTCCATGAAAAGTGAATGCTGAAAAGCTGATGATACTATTTAAAACTTATAGAAATGGCATTACCTGGCAAAGTGCAATGAAGAATATCAATAAAAATAAACAAAAATCATTGGGAGGTCAATATGAAAATTTAAAAAAAAAATTATGATATATATTGTAATTGACAGAATTGCACAACCCACATGCAAATTACCTGAGGACAATCCATGTGTGCATTCTACATTCTCCCATCACAGAGTACTAACTTTTTCTTTTACAGCTCACTAAGGTCAGGAAGAAAAGAAACTCTTAACTAATTAGGTAAGTTGTTGATTGCAAATAAAGATTACAAAATGCCAAAAATAATGAGACAACACTATTTATTCATGTATATACAACACAAAACATACATTGGTATAGCTTTAGCCAATTGATTTATAAATTAACTTAAGGTAAATAAACCTTTCCAAATTTTATTAGATTAATTTAACTTTAATTATACACAGATGTAATACTAAAAACATCAATTGTTTGAATGGATTCCAATCTAATGTATAGACACATAATACTAATTGATACAAGCTTATAAATTAAAGTTAATCTTAATACTTGACTGTTGTAATCAATTACAGCTTATGACATTAATAAGCAATAAATAATAAAATAATTGTAAAATACAGGAATTCACATCTGTAACTACAATGGTATCTGTATAGTAGCAAATACATGTGATAATTGTAGGTGTATGATAGGAATTAACTATCTGCAGATTAAAGTGACTGGCAGTCACATATGTATCACTATATAATTGTATGAAAGAAAAATGGCTGGTATGTGGTAGGAATTGAACATTTACTGCACATCACTGTTTAAATAAGATAATGATTGCAAGGGAACAGCAGTTGCAAATGATGTTATAATCATATAATACTAATGTGTTACATAAGAATGAGAATTAAAGGTAAGTAGCATAACCAGAATTGATGGATACCAGCCATATATTCTTATCAATAATAATAATTCAAATACAAGACTAGTTAGCTAAAACTGACATCTATTTATGAGAACATCAAGCTACCTTTTTTATGCAGCACACTTGACATACATTTGTAATTTAATAAATTTACTGCTTTAACATTAATAAAGTGGAAATAACAATTTGACTAATATATACCATTTAATTTCATGGCAAGAGATTGCGATTACAAGCTAATTGCTTTTTGTAAACTAATTTATTAGCATTAGTACTAACTAAATTGTGACATGATATTTAAATAAAATAAACTACAATCTCTTGCCAATAGTCACTTGTAAACAGAATAAGTAAATAACTATTCATTAACACATTTTATTAGATTGGAGATAATAATTAACTAAATATTAGTTTAAAAGTTATATTTATTCTTCCAGCTTAATTAATAGTTCACAATCAGTCTTTAGGTATTGTTGGAGTTGATTCTTAAAACCATAGCTATAGTGGATGAAGATTTAAATCACTATTTCACATTCATTTTGGAAGTGTAGATATTAATTAGGTATTGGTTTGGTGGCTGGTTTTTCCTCTAGCACTGGACATCAGAATTTTCATCTTCTAAGGTCAATACATAGCAGACAATGTTTGGATGGTTCTTCATATGTAGACAGCTTCTATGATATGACTCAGCAATGGGTTTTCAGCTTCCATTCTGTCAGCTGGACCATAGTAGGCTTTCTGGAACTAACAAATAAGAATTATTCAAAGCAGAAAAATAACAGTGACAGAATAATATTCACTGGCAGGATCAAGATAGAATAATAGAAAGATACTTATGAATGTAATTTCCAGCACTATTTATATGATTTGGAATTATCTGTAAAATTCAGATCAATCTCTTGTCATTTGGATTCTCCAATCTATTGGATATTGATAACTCCATTACTTTCAGTATCCGAGTTTACTTGACCAATATCTTATTTGCATGCTCTTATTTTTGGGAATAACAGCCTATTTATTTAAACAATTTTAATCACTTTTTTTAAACTTTAATCTAGTAATCTATTTACAAACATTTTAATTACTTGCCCTAGAGTACCTTTTCCACTTCTTTTATTATTATTAAAAGAAAAACACCTTAAACAAAAACTACTTTTAAGTTAAATTTAGAATTAATTATCTTTTTAAATTTTATAAAATATTTTTCATTTAACACAAAATAACTATATAATTAATTATACCGTATACATCTATCTGTGCATTTATAATATACATTTAATTTTATTTGTAAATTTATTAAACCTTTGAACTTAAATTTTGTTTGTAAGATATGCGAACATGAAGTATGTATATGTGTGCATATATATAGTTTCAATATAAATCCAAATAAATAGTAATCTTAACATAAAAAATCAATAAAAGATGAACATGTGAAAATGTTCATTAACAAGAATGGATTTTTAAATCAATGGTCAGTTGTGAATTGTATAAGACAACCTGTAGTGGAGATCGTTAATTTAAAAAAAATTACAGACTTTAATATTACATAAAAAGAAGATACAGTACATAATGCATGGATAAATGTAAAAAAACCCATATAACTAATATTTAAGAATTGTTTTAATGAACATTTAAATACTTAATTAAATTCTGAAATACCTTATTTAATAGATGAAGATCAATAAAATAATATCACTTTTATCACATTGCTTAGAAAGTCAAAAAAAAAGGGAGGGGGGAATCAATATTTGTGTTTTATTGATTTTTAAACAGCTTTTAATAGCATTAACTAAAAGATGATGTGAGCAATACTAATTAAAAAAGATCCAAGCTCTTGAAGTATGTTAATCATACATATGCAAAGAATGATAAAAGTGCAAAAAGTATTAGTATATATAATGATAATATACAATTTAAGATATGCAGATATTGTAATAATAACTGAAGAAGATAACGAAATAGTGAAATCCATATTAGAGATATCAAATGGAGAAGGAAAGGGAGATGATTTTCCAAGATTATTGTCAAAGACAACAATGTTTGGAAAAAGTGAAAATGAAGAGAGAAAATCAAAATTGATAGAATATTAGCAATGTAGAAAGTTATTGTGTGTCTTGTAAATAATATCAATGAGCTTGACTGTGAAAATGAAATAAAATTAAGAATTACCAGAGCAATAACATCAAAGCCAAGAGTTGTAAAATCAAAAATATCAAGTTACAAACCAAATTATATTTACTGAACACTTGTACATTTAATAATGTGCTATATAGCTGTTCAACATAAGTAATGTTATAACATTTAGTGAAAAGAATCTTGTCATTTGAAAGACTATGATAGAAAAAGTTATTTGAAAATTAGATAGATACATTTTTAATGAAAAAGTAATAGAGTAAAACTTACAATTGTGTGTCCATATACACAGAATAAATGACCATAGGAAACTAAAACATTACTTTTTAATATTGCACAATTTTCAAATAAAAAAGTGAAGATCTTATAGAATATCATCAGATGAGATTAAAGAATGGTATGGTGTAATTTGCATTTTCACATAACTTTTTCTAGACACAAGCTAAACTAGAATGAATTTATGAAGAAAACATCATTTATTTATTAATGTTGAATCAACATTTCTGATAGTAATGAAATTAGCTTTATATTTATATACAGTAAATGTGCTTGCTATTTTCTGAATTTTATCTGATAGCATTCGTCAATTTAACCTCATTTCCATTATCAAAAGCAAATTAATGTTTACTGCACTAAATTAATAACTGAATCATTTATTGATTTGGAATTTATAAAAAGTTTGAACACTGGATAATGCATGCTGGGGCTGCATTTTGTGGGTTTAAAGCTCTAGGTATTCTATCACTGCATCAAACTGTTCAATATATTACTGTAACTACAATTATCTAATAGTAATGCAATTATGATTTCATGGATTGTGATAAAAAATTTCCAGTGTTTATACATTTCAATAGGGAACCTAGGGTATTATATTTTTGAGTCATCACCTCAAGGGGGCAGAATTAAATTACACAACAACAGAAAAAGAAGCATTTGCAGTGGTATGGGGGTTTCAAAAATTTAGACAGATTTTATTAGGATCAAGGTTATAGTTTTATCAGACCACCGTAGCTTAGAATTCCTTAACAAAAGTTATCTTAACAATGAAAGACTAGTCAGATGGAGCCTTTATCCCCAACAATTCTTTTATGAAATCATTTATTGTTCAGGCCAAGATAATGTTATTGCGGATACACTTAGCCGCAATCCTGTTCCTGTAAGTTACCAAAATCCTAGCACAGAGAATATTGTTATATGTAACATGTCTACTTTATTAGAAGATGAGATAATCAGAGATTACAATAACTTGGCAGCTTTGCAAGCTCAAGATAGTAAATTAAAAAAAAATAGTTAATATCTTGTTAGATTCAGTTAAGTTAAATGAGAAAAATAGATATGTGGAAAGAATCAAGGCAGGATATAAATTTAATAATGGGATTTTGATAAAGAAAATAAAAGGGGAAGATGAAAATTCTTGGAGGGTGGTTAGGTCCATTGCTAATATGGTCACTATGGGACTCAAAAGATAGAGCCTGTGATGAAGCAGCATTTTTATTTTAGTAAAATGAGTGAAACTATTGCCCAAAGGCTTAGAGAATGTGAAATATGTCTTAAGTCTAAATTTAAAAACAAATCGTATGTTGGGACACTTCAACCCGTATTGCCTCTAGTGGGTAAACCAGCATCCACCCTAACAGATCTTAACAAATTTTTAAAATTAGGAAAATTTAAATGAATAAAATTTAAAGGAAAAAAATATTTTAATGATAATAAAAAGATGACGACGCTTGTTGTCTTAATAAATTCGTATTAAAGAAAGTTACCAGATTATTTTCTGTACAAGTGATAATTAAAAAGATGTTTTCTTTATAAAATATAATAAATAAAACGATGATAATGAGTTAATATTTTAAGTAACAAGTATAATTTATTGTTTTATATTGTTTAAATTATAAATTTAGAAATAAGTAATTCCCAGACTAATAAATACATCTGCTAAAAAATTTAAAATTTATAAAGAGTTCATTACATATTTTGTTTAAATAAAACATTAATTTGTTAATTTTATGATATTTAATTGTATGGCAAATTTTTTTCTAATTTTGTTTTTCATTTTTATTAATGTTCTGTTAGATTACATATATATATATATATTACTGTTTACAATTGAGTTTTGCATTCCATATATATTTTAAAAGTGTGAAAATATTCAAAAGCAATTATTTTCACTCTTTTTCAGAGCCGTTAATTGTAAACTTGAGTAATCTGTAGGCATTAGAATGTGTCTATGTTAACAATATTGAACATACTTGCAAATTTGTAATTATAAAAGAAAATAATTAATCTTATCTTTCTTTCAAAATCATCACACATTATTTTAACGGGGAACAAATTTGCATAGGATATGACTAATTATTAGTGAATTGAAATAATTTATTCTAATATATATAAAAAGTCACATCTGAGAATAGTATATAACTGTATATCTAGTGATGGAGTTAAGCTTTATATATATAACAAATTTACAGAATAATTTTTAATAAAGTAATCACACTATTTAATTATATATCCAACACATATTGTAAAAATTAAAAGTAAAATATACTATTAAAAAGAGAATGTAATTTCTTTATAATATATACACAATTATTTGATAACTTTTCATGTGTAATTAGGTACATTTTGAATATCTATTGCATTATCAGATTTTTTTTTAGTTTTTATTTTACCAAATTGCCAAGTCTTATAAGAAACTTCAAACAAAGAGAGCTTTCATTTTGCCAAGAATTCCATATTAGCAAACAAAAAAAAATTGGTTCCATCTGAAAAAATAGTAAACGTCTCTAAAAAAAAAGTCAACTTTGCAACTTTGATATCTAAATGCACTTTGATTCAGCTGCTGCATTACTTTTTATTTAAAAATCCTTAAATATCATATGTCACGTATTTACATTTTTATTTTTTTTAAAATAGCAATAAATGAGAAAAAATATCAAACAAGAAAAATATCATTAATTTAATATTATATCTAAAACATATTTTAAATATTATTAAAAGAAAGGAATATTATATATATTATCCAATATAGCATTTCTTCCACAATTTGCCATAATGATCTTATTTAATGTATATGTAAAAATGTAAAATTAAAAAAAGTAAGAAATATTATGATATAAATTGTGCATAAAAAAATAAAACAAAAAAGGGGTGACGAGGGGTATGTGTGATATAAAATAAAGTAATTTATAATAGAAGAAAAAAGATATCTAGAAAAAAGGTGTTGGGAACAATTTGTAAAGCCAATATCCTTAGTAGTAGCTTACTGCTACTTTCAGTTAAGTAATGATCATGAAATTGCATAATGTATTGGAAGAGATCACAAATGGAATGATTAAAATGAAAAAATAATGCTGAAAAACAATATCAAATCTGGATTGTTCTTTTTTTTTTTAAAAAAAAAAATCTTTCAGCATTCAAAGAAGCAAATTGATAGACTTCATAAATTATAAATATTTTTAAGTTGCTCATAATTCTTGCAAAACACAACAAATTAAAAGCATTACTTGTTAATAACTGATGTACATTATTCTAATGTTTTACATTTTAATTAATACAAACTGTTAACATATATATATATATATAAATGAGACATTTATTTTATATAGCGTGATGTTTATGAATTGTAATAAACTAAAGATCAGCTTTTCAAGCTAATTCACATTCGCTTTATGAATCTTAATAATAAATGAATACTTTCACTTCCAACACAAGATAGTCTTTACAAAAGAATAGAATGAATCACTTATTCTTTCAACCCAAGCACTTAAGTATGGGCAAATCTTAAGCACTGGTAATGAAAGCATGAAGATAAACCAATCACTTTAAATTACTTTTTACTATTTTGGAAGTGAAAGTATTCATTTATTATTAAGATTCATAAAGCGCATGTGAATTAGCTTGAAAAGCTGATCTTTAGTTTATTATATATATATATATATATTAAACCAACTGGATTAAATAAACCCACCTGCTACTTTGCAAACAACCTACCTCGAACAACAATAAACGAGAACTACTACTTTTACTTGGAATTTACTACTTATAATTTAAACTTTTAAACTATGGGAAACAACAAACACTAAGCATCGATAAATAAAATATTAACTAATATTTTATGATATTTTGTCCTCCTAAATTTCCCTTACAGAAATGGTTGGTTTTCAGGCAAAGTGTCAACTATTATCAATAGTGAACTATTAATAACATTCAACACTCGACTACCAAAATATATATCGATCAAATAAACACTTTATTATTTTTTTTTAAAGAAGAAAGAAAATCCCTTAGGCACCAGCTAATTACATTAGAATTAGCATGTCCATCTGATCAGCATAACCCAGTGCCTGAAACGTCTGCTAATTCTAATATAATTATCTGGTGCCTAAGGGATTTTCTTTCTTCTTTAAAAAATAATAATAAAGTGTTTATTTGATCAGTATATATTTTGGTAGTCGAGTGTTGAATGTTATTAATAGTTCGCTATTGATAATAGTTGACACTTTGCCTGAAAACCAACCACCCACTAACAAACAAAAAAAAGGTATCTTAAATGCCGCCTGTTCTAAACTGCTACTATTTCCTAAAACTAAAATAATTTCCCCCAAACCATTCTAAATAATACTTCACTCTTTTAAAACTAATAATAACAACATTATACTGGATGCTAAACATTTATAGATTTAACTTGGTGAATCTTTTCTAAAATACTATTATTAATGATTGGATTTTTTCCCTCCTACTCTTATTAAGAAAATAAATATTTATACTTATCCGCACACATCAGAATAAACATAAATATTTTAAGAAAAATAATTTAAATGTTTTACTTTATTTTAAAATAAATGCATCATTTTATCTTATAATGAAACACACATACACTTCTTTTTTTAAAGATTAAAATAAGCATTTTAATATATTACTTAAGCAAATAAGTTATACACGTTACATCATATTTTATTATTATTATTTTTTAAGTTTAAGTTTAAAAATCAAATCACACATACATGCATGCCAAAATATTATTTAATAGAAGCTGCTTTTACTTATTTTATTATTGCAAATATTGATTTTTTGAAGTTTAAAGTTTATTCTTTTTTTTTAAGTTTAATTCAAAAAGTTCAAAAGTTCTTTAATAAAGTCTATCTTTATTTTTAAAGGAAATCGGAAATGTTTAGATAACAAAGTCAAATAATTATCTAGGTTTTATATATGACAGAAACAGTATAATGGAATTATCTCTGAACTCATCGACGGCTGGTAAAATTCTTTTATAGATCCTGTGCTGGTTTGGCATTCCCCGCACTCCGCTGTCCATTTAGTCTATTTCAACATGATTACTTTCTGAACTAATGACAGATCTTATATGCATAGAGAGCGGTTTTCGGTCAAATGCAAATACGTTGGTTTTTTAACAATGTATCATTTTTGGAAATATTACTTCAAAATGAGAAAGTACGAACCCAGAATGAACAAAATTGAGCTATTTATACTTTTTTAAACAATGGAAAACTTTATTTTTAGCAGCAGCGTTCTTTGTCTAGTGAAATAAAATCAGCTTCTCGCGTCTACTTTTATTAAAAATTGCATACACACACACATATATTTATTTATTTTATTATAAAATAAAACGAAATGTCTTTATTATTTTATTAAAAATTCATTTAAAAAATATTAAATCATTTATTTATTACAAGTTTTTTTTCTCTCTTTTAAACAAAAAATTTTTTTATTTTAAACAGCTTATTATTTTAAACAACTTATTATTTTAAACAGCATTTACAGTTTATTTTATCTAATACAAATTCCCCCTCCCCCCTACTTTTTAGTTTTTACATTTTATTCTCTTAATATTACATTTTTATATTTTTAAAACATGGGACTCATACAATTACTTTAATATCAATGCACTTTGGTACAATACATATAAGCATGTGTGTTAATACAAGTTGCCTTCTTCTTATATTTATGGATTCAATGTTCTTGGTTTCAGTTTCTCAATTTAAATGACTGTTATATTAGAAAAAAATTAGAAATTTGCAAATTTGAATTTATACATTTTTTATATAAATCTACCTGTCTTCACCAGCATAAATTGGAACTTTTTAGTCTTTTTTTTTTGAACATTCAGTTCTTCATTAGCTTGCTTGCTTTTTTTAAAATATTGCCTTTTTCATATCTTGCATTTTCTATTTTTTTAATTAATTATTTTTGAAGATATCTAAATTGTAGGTGTTTATCTATATATTATATAGCATTCAGTATTATTTACAGTTTCAATATCAACAAGAAGGCTTGGAGTCAAATGTTAATGGATACAATGAATTATTCAGTAGTTGATGTTGGAATAAATTTTTGATTTTATCAAATTTATCTTTATATTTTATTATATTTTTATAAATTTCAAATTATTTTTTAGAAATATATTTTTTCAATATTATTTTTTAAAAATAATTTTTTTACTTTGCAAATATAGAAACAAAAGAATAGATCATAATTACATAATCAAAGTAATGATTCTTCTGTTATTGGATGATTACTGCATCACCAATAAAAATATTAAATTTAAAAAATAAAATTAATTCACTTTCTAAAACCCAAATGAATTATTATTCAGACTAGATAAAGCTAATGAACTGCTATTTAAAATTTAGAATTCTACTCATGATTATTAAAAAATGACAAGAACAAGTCTGCTGTAGTCAACATAAATGCATTTCTTTTTCACCAATTACAAGTAGGGACCATTTGCCTTCTAAAAATAAATGTTTTTGAATAAAATCTGAATCTAATAACATTATTTTTCTAGAAAAATAAACATTCTGTAAAAATAATTATAAATATATAAATAAACTATGGATGTTCAAAATCTAACACAGAAATGACTATACTCAAAAGCTTTTGCAAGCACCTCATGTGGAGATAACAAAAAAAACTACCACTCAGTAACATTGTGAGCTAGTTGTCAGTTTGTTTGTAATAGATTTCTTCTACAGAGCTTATATTTTGAGATTTTTTAAAATTAATAATTTCTATTTTTGTTGTTAAATGAATACAAAACTAGCACACAAATATTAAATATGGATTCAGGACTGTGAAATCTAGCATAAGGAGCACTAGTATCATCAGTGGTTATGATATATTGTATACAGTGCTTGGAAAGTATTAAATTAAATTATTATTTTAGAAAGAAAGACTTCAAGAATTGTTTAAAAATGACTTATTAAAAATTTTTTTTATAATATTATTTTGTAGCTTTGCACAGTGATAGAAAGAATGGTGGACTCAAAATTTAAAAATTACTGGATTAATTTTTAACTAATGAATGCAGAAAAAAATCACAGATTAGTCAATTCATTGTTATGGTCAACTTGTTACTTTGGTGCTTGAACACTACATGGTATTTTTAAGCATTAAGTTTTTTTTAATTGATTCCAAAAAAAAGCTAATAGATGCAGAGGTTCGTATGATATTTTTATTCCTTAAAATTTGTAATTTTACTGCAAATAAAGTTATAAACAAGGACAAATAATTTTTTTTTTGATTTATTTTTTTTATATGTCAAATAATATTTTGTTCGTAGTTAAACTATAAAATGACATTTTTTAAAAAAATAATTTGTTAAATAATTTTTTTTTTTTTAAATTTAAACAATGGTTATAAATTTAATAAAAAACATATCTTTATTTTTGAGACAAATTACCTATATGTATGCACAGAAAATATAACATTACTAACTTTTTTTCTTATAATATTTACTACTAACATATGTGTAATATACATATGAGCACATATATACTCTTTACATTGAAAAATTTATAGCCTTTTTATGATGATCTATTTTTATAATAAATGACTATTATTTTTTAAAGAAAACTAAATGCTAAATGCTTTTTAATTTAAATAAAATTTTCATTATTTTTAAAAATATACATTTTTGAACTGATCTATACTATTTTTATTATTTAAAATTTACTATATTTTGATGTCAATCGTTAATCCTAATGACCTCTAAAATGTCTTTTTCATAATCATTCTTTGGCAATTTCCAAATTACTTTTAACATATCAACTTACAACTAATATTTTCTATTTTATTGATTAAATTTAAAATCGCATGCATAACTAAAAAGTTTTTAAGAATCTATTTTATCTAATTTAACAGAAAAATTATATTATGACAGCATTTATTTCTATATAAAAAAGTACATGAATCACTTAAAATAATAATCAGATAGTATATTTTTTCAGTAGATGTGGAGAGGGAATGGATCTGTAAGGTTAATGGTAAAAAAGTTTTTTTATAAATGTAATGAAGAAGAAATAATCAAAAGAATTTATAAAAGAGTAGTTAGGAATGAAGAAATTATTAAAATTGGGTATTTGACTATGCAAGATGGTAGGAGACCAGATAAGTGGCTGGAATTAAACAAAGCAATTGAAAATGAAGAGTTTGAGGTATTCACAATAGTAGAAACACATCTAAGAGAAGAAGAACCTATTTTGGAAGATTTGGTATGGCAGGGTATAAATAGAAAAGAAAAAGAAAAAAGGGGTGGTGGTAGTTATATCGGAAAAAATTTAAATATTGTTAAATGTCAAGAAAATGTGGTTTGAAATAAGGTTGGGTAGACAAGAATGGATGTTGGCTATAGTGTATGTAGACACTGGAGATAGTCAAACTGTAATGGAGTGGAATAGTAGTACATCTGAATGCCTAGTTAAAGGTATACATAGTTTTAAAGAAAAGGGGAAGAGAATAATGGTTATAGGGGAAATGAATGGACATATTGAAGAAATTGATGATGTAGATAATAAGAATGGTCAGTTTTTGAAGGAATTTTGTCAAAGTGTGAATTTGAGCATTGGGAATTTATTAAATATTTTATGAGAGACAGTACACATGGTCTAGGAATAATATATTTCACACAATAGATTATGTATTGATAGAGAAAGAGGGAATTAATAAAATACAGAAAATTAAGGTGTTTGATAATGAAGAGAGAGAGTATATAATAGTGATTATAAATTCATTGTAATAGAAATGGTTAGTAATGTGATGGAGAATAGAAATAAAAGTAGAAATAATAGTGAAAGATGTGGATGGATAGTGAATGATAAGAATAAGTTGGAAGAGTATAAAATACAAGTTGAAGAAGCCATGGAACAGTTGGTTGGGGATGAATATAAGGACTGGTGTAATGAAATAGAAAAAGTGGCAAATAGGGTTTTAGTTGAGAATATGCAGAAGAATAAAAGTAATATAAAAATGAGAATTAATAAAAGTGTAAAAGAGAGGAAATAAGTATGCAGAGAATATAAGTGTGATATTAACAACAAGAAAAGTGAAAAATATATTGATGCTAAATGGGAAACATATTTAGAAAAGAAGAAGTTGGCTAAAATGGATAATTATAGAGAGAGGATGAAGTTGAATAGTAAATTGTTGGAGGATATTAATAAAAGTGGAAGAGATGGGAATAAAAAATATTGGACTTACATTAAAAGGATAAATGTAGGGGAGAGAGAGATAGTATTAAGAGATGATGAGTAAATAGAGTGTGGCTCTAGAGAAGAATGAGAAACAATCTTAAATAGATATGTAATGGATATAGAAAAGATGTCAGATGTGAAGGATAAAGTGATATAAAACATGAAAGCATATAGTAATGGGAATATTAGCATTACAAAAAATGAACTGAATGAGGTAGAGAAGAAATTGAAAAGTGGAAAGGCAAGAGATTTAGATGGACGGACAGCAGAGATGGTAATGAATTTAGGATATAGGGCAAAAGTAAAGTTATTATCATGTTTTAATAAGATGGCACAGAAGAGAGTTTTTTCAGGTAGTTGGAGTAATACAAGAATAAGTTTATTATTTAAAGGAAAAAGTAAGGATCATAGAAAGTTAAATAATTATAGACCATTAGCAGTAACATTAGTTTTATATAAAGTTTTTTCATATATGGTGGCTGGAAGAGTTGTAAAATGGATGAAAGAGAATAATGTAGTGGGGGAAATGCAAGGAAGTTTTAAGTCAGATAGGTGTATAGAAGATAGTTTATTTGTAGTTATCCAACTTATGGATATGATTAGGAATTCAAGTATATGAGTTTTATAGATATAGAGAAGACATATGATAAAGGAAATAGAAATAGACTATGGGTAAGTTTAGTGAATTTGGGAATGGATGAAGCTTTAGTAAATATTATTAAGAAATTATATGAAAATAATTACTATACTTATCAATTAGGGAATATAGAATCAGCTAAAGTTAAAAATGGGGTGGGTCTAAGTAAGGATATCCTATGTCACCTATTTTGGTTTTGTTGTATTTGAGTGAAATGGAGAAAGCAACAGAAAGACTAGAAAGAGGGATAGAGATACCATTAATAAATGGGAAGAGAGTATATACTTTGTTGGATTTTTTTTGCAGATGATATTTTTTTTGTGTGAAAGAAGAGAATATATGGAAGCTATGATGAGGACATGTGCAAGGGTGTGTAAAAAGATGGGGATTGAATTTAATGAAGAAAAATCAAATATAATAATAGTTAATACTGAAGAAAGATGTAGATTTTTATTGGGGGATATAAAGTTAAGTGTGGTGGATAGTTATAGTTATTTGGGAATCATCTTAAGTAATCAGGAAAATTTCTTGGATGAATGGTTGGTAAATGAAGCAATTAACAGTGTTTTTATATAACAATATGTTGTAGCTAGAATTGTATGGAAGGGAGTATATGGTAATGATGTGTTACGGGTTAATAAAGGAGTATTAGATTACTTAGAGAAAGTACAAAGGGAAGTAGGAAGACATGCTTTAGATGCAGAGGTGTGGACAGCAATGGAGGAAAATCAAGGAGAAATGGGATGATCAAGTTTTTACATGAGAGATGCAAAAAGTAAAATGAAAATGTTTGATAGGTTACGGTTTATGGGTAATAAAAGACTAGCCAAAAAATTATTTAATTGGGTTATGAGTAAAGGGCAGCAACAAGATGGGTGAGAAAGGTAATGAGGTATGCAAAGGATTTGGATAAAGAATTTATATCAGTGTACTTGTATAAAAGGTGGGATGATTGTGTTAGGAGGATTGTTGACTGTTATAGTGGTAAGGAATGGGATAAAAGAATAGATGCCTTAATAAAGAATAGGGAATTGGAGAGATAGAGAAATAGTATGGAGAGTAAAAAGAGTTTATATATATATATATATATATATATATATATATATATATATATATATATATATATATATATATATATATATATATATATATATATATATATACTCTAAGTAAATGGAACATTTAGTGCAAGTTAATTTATGATAATAAAAAGGAAAGTAGTTTATTGTTTAAGGCTCAAATGGGATCTTTAGCAACAAGAGAATATACATGTAAATGGATAAATATGGGTGACTTAGTCTATAAATTGAGTAAGGAAGGCATAGAAAATATTAGGCATCTGTTGATTGAATGTAAATGCTTGAAAGCAGAAAGGTACAAATAATGAAGTTATGGAAGAATAAATATGAACAAAGTGATTATACAGAAAATGGGTTATTGGTTTTTATGCTGGGTTTGGAAAAAAGATAAGGGGGATTTAGATATAAAGACCATAGAGTTGACAAAGATTATATTGTGGAAATGGGATGGAGCAGATTATGGGAAAGCTTAGGGTGGGGAATGGAAGAGGAAGGCAAAGTGGCTTAACAGATTTCTTTGGGCATAGTTGCTGACAGATTTTTGACTCTATTTAAGGAGAAGTCACAGTAAATCACATCACATCATAAAAATAATTAATAAATAGTTTTCATAAAATATTCTTGGCCAAAATTAAATATATTTTATTAAGTTTTAACAAAAAATATTTTAAAATGATTGAATTATTATAATTATTTTCAAAACTTTTTTTCAATACCAAAAAATATCCTGAGCTTATAAAAGAAAACTATTTTTTGATTTTTATTAGACAGAATTATTTTATATTTAAATCAAGTTTATATATACATAGAAAATATTTTAAAATGATTGAATTATTATAATTATTTTCAAACTTTTTTTCAATACCGAAAAAATCCTGAGCTTATATAAGAAAACTATTTTTGATTTTTATTAGGCAGAATTATTTCATATTTAAAGCAAGTTTATATATAGATAGACTGAGCTAAGTAAAGCCTGGTATTTTTTTTAATTAGTTGCTTTAACAATTTTATTTTTGAGATTTAACGTAAATTAAACCAAACATTTTAGATTATATATTAAATGTGAGAAATGTAGCCAGCCAGAAGGCTGTCATTTCGACTTCAATTATACATTAGCCAAAACTTTTAAGATATATTAACTGAAATACAGGCTTATTATATATATGTAACATTATATGTAATATATAGGGTATATGAACAAAGACTTTCACATGACCCACCACCCTCCACTCTATATGATAATACTGATACACTTGAACACAAAAAAATAAATAACCATTAATATATATATATATATATATATTGAATGCTAAACCAGCAATCATCAGTTGGTCCAGATTTATCTCTACACATATATACAATAAGTGCTTATATATATTCATACTTTAATGGAAAGGCTTCAATCCACTTCACACTCCAACTCTTCAACCGTCCATCCAATTAAATTTTGAAGATTGGCTATCTTGATATATATCGGAGCACTTATTGCATATATGTGTAGAGAGTGGGTCATGTAAAAGTCTTTGCTCATATACCATAAATATTAATATTTATTATAAATTAAAGAAAAGAATTTAATATTATATATTAAACATGAGCAATATAGTTGCCCTGAAAGGACAATATTTTGACATCAATTATATGCTAAATATTGTGCTAATGCATCTTTTTCCCATTTACTATATATCTTATTTCAAACATGAATTTACGTACTGTAATCATATTTTCTTTGCAATTTAAATATTATACCTTTGTAGTTCAAAGCCCTTGTACTAATTTTGTTTCAAGCATTTTTTATTAATTCATCATATAAATGTCATAATATGCTAACCATAATTAAATGAAAATATGTTACTATAATATCTACTTTTCCCCCTAACTAAATATCACATTTTAAGCATAAACTTATGTACTATAATCACATTTTCTTCATGATTTAAATACTATACTTCTATAATTAAAAGCATGTGTTTTTTTCTAAGCATTTTTTTTTAATGGTGGAGACTGTTGTTATTGCAGAATTGGTTATTTTATCACTTTTTTAAAAGATTTAATGTAAATTAAACAAAATATTTTAATATTATATAAATGAATTTCCAAATTTTAATAAAACTAAATTAAAATTTCATTTTAATATTATATAAATGAATTTCCAAATTTTAATAAAACTAAATTAAAATTTACTTTTTTAAATATATGTTATATTTACTAGCTTTGCAACTTTAAATATGTATTTACTGGAGTACTCTGAATAAAAAATAATTTTTTCCCCAATAGTCAGTCAATTGCAAGTTTTTTTAAAAGCTTTATTAAAGTCATACCATTTATTAATGTTGAAACTCGACCTTGAAAAGGCCCATGATTTTTTTTCAATTGTTGCTCTAACAAATTTGTTTTAAGATTTAATGTAAATTATTTTGTTATTATATAAAGAAATTTCCAAATTTTAATGAAGTAACTGAAATACAGGCTCATTATATACCTGCATCAATATATGTAATATATAGGGTATAGGAGCACAGACTTACATGACCCACCACTGTCCACTCTATCTCATAACACTGATACACTTTAACATATATATGACAAAAAGATAAATAATCACCAATATACGTATTTCATACTAAACCAGCAATCATCAGTTGGTCCAGATTATTAACGCTACACATATATGCAGTAAGTGCTCAGATATATATTAAGATAGCCAATCTTCATACTTTAATGGACAGACTTCAATCCACTCCACACTACAATTCTTCCACCATCCATCCAATTGAAAATCTGATGATGGAACACTCAAAAGCCTCCCTGGGGCTGAGATTCTCATCGCACCCATGTTGACCTAATGTCAATCTGACCCCTCATGTACAGGACATAATTCATTTAATACATATATGATGGATGGGCAGATATCTCTACAATGTAAAAACTGAAATACAGGCGACCTCAATATATGTAATATATAAGGTATATGGGCACAGACTTTTACATCACCCACCATTCTCCACTCTATCTCATAACACTGATACACTTTAACACATATATGTCAAAAAGATAAATAATCACCAATATACGTATTTTATGCTAAATCAGCAATCATCAGTTGGTCCAGATTATCATCTCTACACATACATGCAATAGGTGCTCTGATATATATTAAGATAGCCAATCTTCATACTTTAATGGACAGGCTTCAATCCACTCCATACTTCAACTCTTCAACTGTCCATCCAATTGAAAATCTAATGATGGAATGCTCAAAGGCCACCCTGAGGCCGAGATTCTCATCACACCCATGTTGACCTAATGTCAATCTGACCCCTCATGTGCAGGACATAATCCATTTAATACATATATGAGGGATGGGCAGTTATCTCTACAATGTAATAACTGAAATACATACTTATTATATACCTGTATCAATATATGTAATACATAGGGTATATGAGCAGAGACTTTCACATGACCCACCACTCTTCACTGTATAAAAGTTACATTTTAAATATATGTGATATATTTGATCACTTTACATCAAATATACATTTACTAGAGCACTCTTTGAACTAATATTTATCATTTATTAATTGCTAAGTTTGCCATTTATCAGAATTATATTAGGTAAACTGTGAAAGCATGAAGCACCTTAATGTCAAATTATGTATCAGTATTTATTGTAGTTTCTGCAGCTGGCAGGGATGGAATAGAAAATTTCCAGTTTTATGTAATTTTTTTTATATTTGTAATTTTTTTTGATTTGTTGCTTTACTATTTTTACTTAAGATTTAATGTAAATATGTTTTTTTTTATTAAACATTGCTAAGTATGTTATTCATCTGAAATATATTAGAGGATTGTCAGACCATGAAATTATGGAGCATCTTAATGTTGATGAATCAGGGTTTGTGGATGTTTGTGCAGCTGTATGGGAACCTTTACTGTGAAATATATGCTCTATCTCTGTAGTTAGAACATTTGTACTGATTTTTTCCCAGTGTTTTTTATTTATTTCCTTTGCATAAACAGAGTGATTGTGATGTCCTTGGACAAACCTTTATTCACTAATCAAACAACAGAGAGAATACAGATTTTATATATGATAAATGGCCAATAATTTGTTTTTTAATATTTTTAAAAAATTGTTTTTATTTTATTGAAAGTGCATTATTACTTTAACCTAATATTTCAACAATTTTTAGTGGTTTTGGCTGGTGTCAATTTTGGTTATTTAGCTATACTTGATGGTCTTCTATTAGATAAAGTTGCTACTTACTTTTATAAATGGAGTATTAAAATTATTGTAAAATAGTCAGCAAGATATAGCTATCCACATTGTGGTGGGAAACAGTATTAATCAATAGTTTTTCTTTTTGTCATGAAATCATTGCAACATTGCTTTTTGAATTGAATTTTCAGATAAAACTAGAGAAAAATGAGACTATTGAACTAGACTATATTGCATTAGGTGATTGTTTCATACCTATTTATCCCCATTTTATGTTGTTCAATAATGCACTTTCCAAACAATGGATTCATCACAAGTTAGTCAGAAGATTTGACCCCAGTTTCTTTACAACAACCTGTTTTTGAAAAACATTTTTTTTATCTCCTTCACATGTTGTGGAAACAGTTTTACAGATATTATATCATGATTTGATGCATAAATGAATGAAAGAAGTCGAGCATTGGTGACTGGGTTCGCTTCCTGGTCAACGCTTTGACATATAATGAAAGAAAAAATAAGTTTTTTCCTCTCACTTACTTTACTTACATTAGCAGTAGAAAGAAAGAAAAAAAATGCCACAAACTTTAAAATTTGCTTGCTAATTTTTAAATGTTATTTACACCAAAATTTTAATATTATTTTTAGACTTGTCATGAAGTTTGCTTTAGGAATTGACAAATTGTTTAATTAAAATCCATTTAGGAAAAGTAAATGAGAAAAGGTACAAAATATTTTAGATTTTTGTTGTTAAATATATGCAATTCAAAGACCATGCACATATCAAAACTTTTTTTTCTTCCTTTACATTGCAATTTATTATTTTATTGTTTTTCACACATTAATATAATTAAATGTATAAACTACCTTTTCTTTTAATTTTTTTTTTTTTACATTAACTGTTTAACAAGAACCCTCATTTCTTCAACAAAAATCTAATGACCTTTCAATATATATATATATGTATGGATGTATGCTTCATCTATGAACTGATTACAGATTTAATAATATCTGAGTCAATCATATATTATGTGTATATTAAATAAAAAATAAATGGACTTCGGTAAAAAAAAGAAAATTAAAAAGATGTATTTTTCTCTTGGGAACCAGTTTACGCTTTATATGCTTATCTATAGTAATCTTTTCTATCGACATGTCCAGCCCAGCTTTATTTCAGTCTTTTAAATTTTCAATGTTATCACAGTTATCCGTTTGCTCTATTCATTACAAAATGTGTATGCTTAAGAAGTTGCATATACTAAAGTATTTAAAAACATTTAGTTTAAAATGAAAGTATATATGTAGTTTACAATATACATTTATAAAAAGATAGAAGATATCAATATGTGAAATTATAACAGTAATTTATATTTCATATTTGCGTGCGTTAAAAAAAAAAAACTGTAGCAAAAACTTCAAATAATTACAAATATTTCAAGGATGAAAAAGAAAGAAACCAAGAAGTTATTTTCGATCAGGACTAAATCTTTTATCACAATCTTAATAAACTGTTGAGCGATTTATTAATTGTTATATACGTTTTAATCAAATTATTAGTTTAAAAATAAAATTGTATAAATATCATTTAATATTTATAATAATAAATATAAGCAAAATCTGAATAATGATGACGATTATTATTATTATTATTATTATTACGTATCTCCAAGTTAACAGTGACACCTGGAAATTGCATAAATAGTATTTCTTTAAAATAATTTATCATCTATATCACTTTTTAAACATAATGACAAATTCATTATAGGGATGCTTTTTTTTCTCATGTGTTATAGCATCAGCCGGGAAGCGAACCCGCTAACCCGGGACAACTGCTTGTAAAGCAGTCGTCGCTGACTCTCGACCACCAATGCTTGTCTTAGGGATGCTTATTGCTGGTTACTGTTGGTCTTTTTTACCACCATCTCTAAACATTATACACCTTCTGATGAATTACATTATCTCATCTTATGATCAACAATTTCAACCTGGTTGTTTGGATTTTATTTAAGAGTTCAGATCTAATCTGATAAAGTCCACTTACTCTTTTTGTTGTTGTTGTTCATGGTACTCTCAGAAATTCACCAGTATTATAATTCCTAAGGCATCAATATTTGTTCAATGTTTATATTTAAAGAGAGTTACAGAAAACATAATTTCTCAATTCTGATTTTCATTTTTAATGTTATGTCTAAATTATATATAAAAAATGTATATAATATTTTCTTTTATTATTAAAGATATTATTTTAAAAAAATAGTTAAGTTTAAGTTAATATGGGTAAGCTTAAATTGTTTTGATAAAAATGTTGCATATGTATTATTTATAAAAATTAAGAGAGAAACTCAAATCCTAGTTTTTTCAGAATAATTTTTCAATTCATAATTAGTGAGGCTAGGAGAAAACAAATGTTTTTAATAGTTTTTATCCTGTAATAAACTGAATAAGAAGCTAAGTTATATTATGTCTAAATAATATGTAGATTTAATAATCTGATGGAATGCAAGTTTTATGATTTCAAATTTTTTTCCAAAAAGTCATTGTAACCTGTCATATCTGACTTTACCTTCAGAAGTGGACTAGTCCAGATTCCTTCCTTATCTGATCAGATTGAGCATGCATTGTCACTAACCAATGTGTAAACATGTGTATAAAATCCTACCATTGGTTAAGCTTTCTGACTCTGACTGCTGCCATTAAGGGATCTGACAATAAATAGCCTTTTTGGAGGCAAGGCAGATAACGTCTGTCTACCTGAATGACTGAATATGCTCTCCTTTGAAACCACTCCCTAGAGTAAAATTATTTCTACTATATTCACTACAAGTCCAGATAAGACTGGAAGCTGCTATGACTTCAGCAGACTTGAGTCAACTTGAGTCAAGCTGTCTATTACAGCTTGAAGTCATTTAACAAACTTGAGGCAAACTGTTCAGTGCAGCTGGAAGAGTTTAGACTAGAACTCATGAGGCAAGCTAAACATACAACTGGAAGTGAGTCCAGTCATTTGGCATGACCAGCTCATTATTGACAAATTTATGTCAAATTGTATTTATTGATTTTATAATATGTATGTATATTTGTTCTAATAAATTATACATATTAAGTAGTGAGTGTTTATAATTTTTAATATTTGGTTTGAGTCTGAGAAACTATACTCAAATTGATAGAGAGGCCCTGGATTTGATCTATGGCATCATAAAATTTCATGACTGCCTATATAGTAGATCATTCATCCTACAAAAAGATCATAAACCCCTCTTGAGAATATTTGCATTTGACAAGGGAATCCCTCAGCATGCTGCAGTGGTTCAATTTTTTGTGAGACTATGATTTTCATTGAGGGAAAACATATTCCCCATGTAGATGTATTAAGCTGATTGCCTGCAGAGGTCATAGACAATCTAACAACATCAAGCCAATAAATTAACATGATTGACAGAGTCAAACATAACACTGAGCAATAAGACGGTGACTGGGTGGACTACTAATGACCCTGGATTCCAAAAGCTACAACAATGGATCCAACGGGGTTGACCTAATAAAAACCAGATGAGTTGCATTCAGCCTACTGGATGCTTATGCTGAGCCTCTCAATTGAACATGGCTGTATTATCTGGGGATCCAAAGTTGTGATTACTGCAGTTGGACATTCCCAGGTACTCAGTCTGTTACATAATGTGCATCCAGAGATAGTCCAAATGAAGATGCTAGCAAGATCATATGTGTGGTGGCATACATTAAATGTTTATATTGAGGCCAGAGTCCACTATTACTCACAGTGCAAAATGAATCAAAATATGCCAGCAAAAGACCAAGCAGCCCAGTGGCCTAAACCTGAAGGTCCCTGGTCTATACTCCATCTGGACCATGCAGGCCCATAGAGAGACAAACTGTTGGTGATAGAAGTTGATTCATACTCCAAGTGTCTGGAGATAGTGGAAGTCCATCAATTCAGTCCACAGTCACAATAGAAGCTCTTAGAACACTATTTGAAACACATGATCTACCTAAGAACTTAGTGACAGATAATGGCACAGTATTTTCAGCCAGTGCATTCTAAAATTTTTGCACCAATAGTACATTGAGCTAGTGTACAGCTCCATTCCATCCAGAAAGCAATGGCCAGGCAGATAAATTAGTTCAAGAAGCAAAAAAGCTGATAACAAAAATAGATACAGGAATCTGGAACACTAGAAATGCTAGAATCCTACTAGGACAGCACTCCACATCAATTACAGCAACAGGAAAGACTCCAGCAGAACTGCTATTCAACAAAACTCTGCAAACTACCCTGTTAGCCCTGAAGCCTGATCCAATCTGTGTCAAAAAAAGAAAAAGACAATATAAAAATGCAAATAGATACTCAGGTGTTATATAGAGGAATCCACAAAATGGATATCAGCAATGGTTACACAACTGAAAGGATTCTACACTGTATTAGTTCAAATAGCAGAGTTGCCACCTAAACCAACAGACTGAATCACACAGAAACCGAAAACAGCAGCAAACAATCTGGGACAAATACTTTAAGTGAAAATGATAACCACCAAACTGAAGCAGCACCAAACAGCCAGGCACAAGTCCATCAAACAAGGAAGAACAAGACAAGAACAGCAATAAACCTGAGAAACCAAGAAAGTGGAGAACACATTATCCAGCTCATCTCGATGACTACATTCTCAAGGGCTAAATTTATCCAGGGAGAGGGATGTCATATCTGATCTTGCCTTCAGAAGTGGACTGGTCCAGATTTCTTCCTCATCTGATTGGATTGAGCAGCATTGCCACTAACCAATGTTTAAACATGTAGTTAGGCTCTCTGAATCTGACTGTTGCCATTAAAGGACAGGATCTGGAAATCTGTCTACCTGAATGACTGAACATGCTCTCCATTGATACCACTTCCTACAGTGAAGGTGTTTCTACTACATTCACTACCGATATGTCTATGCAGTAAGGCAAGTCCAGATAGGACTGGAAATTGCTACAATTTTGAAAAGATTCGATGCAAGCTATCTATTACAGTCAGAAGAGTCATTTAACAAACTTGAGGCAAGCTGTCCAATACAGCTGGAGGAGTTTAGACTAGAACTAATGAGGCAAGCTAAATATACAGTTGAAAGTGTGAGTCCAATCATTCAGAATGACCAGTTCATTATTGACAAAGTTATACATCACATTGTATTTATTGATTGTATAATATGTATGTATATTTGTTCTAATAAATTATACATATTAAATAGTGAGTATTTATAATTTTTGATATTAATATCAGTTTGAGTCTGAAACCTGCAATTCAGCCAACACAGCACTAACATTAAAAACTTTTTGATCATCATCAGTTGTAGCTTGTTATTGGTTCATTGCTTTTTGTGAAATTGGATGCCTGGATAATGTTGAACACAAATACACATATATTTTAAAATCCTTACTCAAAATAAAATCGAATGAGAAACCTATTAGTTTTGGGTTCAATATCCTATCACAGTACTATATCATACGATAATCCTTAGCAAAAAAAATTAATTATAAAGTAATGTATATATAAATAACTAATGAATTAATTGCAGCAAAGTCTGTTTTACATATTTATTTAAAAAAATTTTGATGCAAATTATGTTATTGTTTATACTAATACAAAAAATGTCCATTGTTATGATAAACATCTTTTTCAAAATTACATTTTTAGATAAATAAATCCATCAACTAAAGGTTAAAACTAAACAAATAAACTTCATTTATAATCAGTAGTGAAATTAGATTATTGAAATATGAAATTAAATTCAAATAGATCCTATCATATTACTAAACCAATATATACAATCACGCAAATTAATATTAAACATTGCTGATGTATAAAAAAAATTCAAAAAACTAATGCTTCCTTCCTGTCATTTAATTATAGAGTAAAATATTATTTTGCCAGCTAAAGCTTTCATCGTTATTTAAAATTATAATGACAAATTATATATACATTATTAAAATGTTATTAGAAGTAGGATTATTATTAATGTATTATCATTTACTAAATTACTGACAATATGTACAAATGTTTCACTCAAAGTTGTAAAAAAAATTATCTTTATAACCTTAGTTGATGTTACAAAATCATTATTTGCATAATGTTCGAAAACTCTAGCCTTTAAATAGCTACTTATTCTCTATAAAATAATGTCTAGATACCCACTTACATAGCTTTAATTGAATGGATAATTATATTGACTTTAGATTGGCTACTTGAAAGAAATCAAACTAAACTGCATGGATCTTAAACTAAATTTCTAAGAGCTCAATCAGCCTTGATTCGAATCTTAGGTTGTGATCATGACAGATGGGTTTGTTAACCATAATCCTAATATATACTATTTTGAAATACTTTACTGATTATTTGCATACAATGATTTCCCTAATTGAAATGATATCAAAATATCTAAACTGCATTATATTTTTATAAAATAGTATACAATTTTAGATTCTTTTACTAATCATTAACAATTATAAATGCTTAGATATATATTATTTATCATCAAGTCAATAAAACAGTAAGTAATCTAACTAAGAATCAAAATGTCACTGCAAACATGTATTTAGTATCAAAAATATATAAAATACCTCATGGTGTACATTCATCTGTCATTCAATTACCTGAATTAAAGTCTAATTTTTTTAGATATATAACTTATAATCAATCAATCTAATCAAAATATTAGGCAGACATTCCTCCTCCTCATCAAACTTGATCAGTAATGACTTCTTCACCATTTTTCTATGAAATATTATGGAAAAACTTTTGCTGTGAGGTAGTTAAAAAAATTGTATTATCTTTCCTATATGTCAGATTTTTATGTTTACTATGTATAAAAATGGTAAAATATTACTAATGTGTAGAAAGATAACAAATGAATAAACTTGATGAATAGTACAGCTACATTGGTATTTAAAATTGCTTGATGAAGTTTCCATTGCATTTATTTTTTGAGTGAAAATAAAAGTGATTATGTTGGAACATTAGCAAGCACTATTCATAGCTTTTTTAATGATCAAACTATCCTCTTATTGATTTTTCTTCAGATGATGTCTTTTTTCTTTACTCATGGGAATATTTGCAAATATATATATATATATTTTATATTTGTATCAACAAATTTGCCGTGAAATTTTGATCTATAACTTTTCAGGGAAATAGAGAACAAAAATTATAGTGGAAAATCATTTAAAAATGGAGATTATGATATTTGTCATTAAAATGATTAGGTTCAAATATAACACAGATTTTATAATTCAAAACATTTCATATCAGTTATTTATACATATAAAAATGCCTTAGCTGTGGATTTAACTATAACGGTGATCCCATTTACTAATTAGTTTACATATATATAAAAATTTAATATTATATTTTAAAAATTATATTAAGTACAATAAATCAATATGTGAAGACTGTAAATATTTTATTTATACTTGTAATAATCTTGATTTTAATTAATTTAATTTTTTGAATATGGAAACATAAGTGAAAAAAAGTTCTTTAAAATCACAGATTCAAGATTTAATAATCTTAAGTTCTTTTTTTAAAAAAAAAACCACTTGCTAAAAAATCATTGCTTAATATTTTTGTTTTATGCAAACCTTACATTCCAGTTCAAAGTAATAAATAGTTTCACATTTATTATCTTTTGTGAGATGAAAGGTAGCTTTTTTTCTCTCATTGCGTCTTGCAATATTGACACATTTCTTTCAGGATTATTTTCGACATCTTTTACTATTTCTCATTATTTCTATTGCAAAGTTCTTAGGATTTGATTTAAGAATAATAAAATATGCATGTAACTGTAATAATAACATAACAAAATTAAACGTATATTATAATAAGCAAAGATAGTAAATGAAACTATTTCTTAAATGAAAATATCCATAAGTACATGCAATAAATTTAAAGTTCAGATTTGATATACACTCATAAATGTACAGGTTGAAGTGCTGCTACTCTACAACAGTGTTGCCAAATCTTTACTCAGTTTGAACAAAACTATACATTATTTCAGATTTGAAGGAAAAAATCACCCATATTGGTGAAATGTTACATCAAAACCATAATTTAATATTGATTGATATAATAAAATTATAGTTTCAAGATTGTATGTTTGTTTTGGGAACAAAAAAGGAGAACATCTGAAATATGTAAAAAATAAAGATATTGGCAATGATTAATAAAATCTGAAGTCTGATTTAAATAACTAAACAATATCTACTAAGATCCATGTTTAATAACATATCATTACTGGTAAAAGTATACTTTGTCTGCCCATGTTATTACTATATTATATATGGAAAAGGGAATTGAAATCAGACTTTCAAGATCCCTGATCTATCCACTCTATCTTATACAACTGATAATCATGACCATATACATATTAAAAAGAAGATAAATGATTTTCAATATACATATTTTGTGCTGAATCAGCACTCATCACTTGGACCAGATAACTATTTCCCATATATATATATATAGTGCTCATTTTGTAATAAGGTGGACCAGATAACTATTTCCCATATATATATATATAGTGCTCATTTTGTAATAAGGTAGTACATTTTCAAACTAATGGACAAGCTTCAATCTTTTCCACCCTCCAACTCTTCAGGAATCCATATTATTGAAAAACTGAGGATGGAATGCTCAAAGCTCTTATTGATGTATAGAATATACAAATATTATATATATATACATACATATTGAGATCAGTTTCTCTGACAGAAAAAGGCAAATAACTTAAATATTTAAACTTATGATATATAATCAACTGTAATCTTTTGGGATAAAATAAACAATGGTTTTATCACTAAAGAAGTCTTCTTTTAATAAATGCAAATGATTAAAGTGATCATTTAAATTTAAGAAAATGAATAACTTATTTCTTAGATGCTTTTTAAATATCTGCAGACCATTTTAATAAAGTGATTATTATATTCAATTTTATGTTCATGTACTCTTAATGACCAACATAAATATAATTGTATTATAGGTGTTATAATGTCAAGATTTTTGGGTAATATATATAAATACTATAAGACATACTTAACAATAAAAACATTTATTTTATTTGAAAATGTATAATATTTAAAAGCAAACTATTCAGACCCTATACTATACAATTCACTGCCTAGGAGAAATAATTTTTAAAGTTTACAGATACTAATAAATTTATAGATTAAATAATAATTATTAAGTTTGACTAATTAAAAACTTTTCTTAATATTAGCATTATCACAAGAAGTTCTACATTTTCCACAACAGTCATACTATTACGTTGTCCAGCAATCCAACAAAGAAATGAATGCTAGAAGTGATATATATATATATATTGTAACCATATATTTTAGTATAAAATATATTAATTGATGTAACTAGTATAAAAATTTCTCTTTCTTCTTTTGGTGATTTGATTGGCTTGAGCTGCACTTTGAACAGATGACTCTCTTATATTATTTTAATAAATTTAAGTTTGCTTCTTCCCATATACTAACTCATATCAAAACGTTTAACTTTTTAAAAATTTGACAACACATTAAAATTTGGTAAAATATTATTAAAAATAATATTTTGTTTTTATTTGTTTAAAATGATCTTAAATTATTATTTCCATTGAATTAAAAAACCATTTGTTCAATTAAAATTAATTATTAAAAATAAATACAGGAATTACGTATGCGTCTCAATGTAATAAAAGAAAAGAGCGCGAATTTAAGGGAAGATCGTCTGTTAGTTTGCTTTTTGGAGGGAGAAAAAAAAAGAAAATGGTAAAAAGGCAAATGGTGTAAATTTGATAAGCTTATTTTAAAATAGTTAATAAGTAAACTGATTACCACAAAATTTGCTATAAACGTAAATATAACATAGTGGTAATTAATTATAAGATGAATTGCTAAATTTAAAAGTCTGTTCAAGTCGGCTGGCCAAGTGGATCGAATCACTGGTAATAAATTTTCCAATATTACATTTTTAAAATGTCGGAGCTTCCCAGTTTAAGTTTGAAAGAATTAAATACAAGATTTTGGTATGTTTTGAAATATTTATTATTCTACAATTTGGAAAAATTAAATAAGTATTTTAATTACAGAAGTTTTATGAATATGAAAATTTGTTTTTAAAAAAAGAAGAATTTTAAGTTAAAGTAAAACGTTAAAGTTATCAAAATATTTTAATATTTCCATTTTTTAATTCTGATAAAATATAATATTGATTGATACTGATAAAATATAATATTGATTGATATTTAACTTTACAATGCCAGTAATATTTACTAGTTAATTTGTTTAACATTTGGATAATAAACATTCTTCAAATAATTAATCAAAGCTATTTTATAATTTTATCGTCGGTTTGAAATGAATAAATTAATTGCTGTAATTAGTATTCCTGGATTAACGCGTGGATAAATAAATACTTGCATGGATGTGATAAACTTGGAACATTTTTGATAGAGAAATGTAGAAATTAATAACTTTATGAAAAACATTTTCATTTAAATTCTGCGTGTCATGTTTTAAAATTGTTTCATGTTTGGGGAGCCACGCAAAATCGTTAATCTAATATTGCTTATAATAACTAATCAAATGGATAGAATTGCATGTATGGAATTTAACTACAGTTATAGCTATTACCTCGTATACTTATTATTCTACACATCGTATATGGATTCCACGGATCACATTAGGAGTTATAAAATGCTATACAATCCAATTTGTGATACACACATCTGCTAAAATTCATGTATTGAACTATAAAATGCTTTACCTTTAGTTTTATCACACACACACCGTTCAATTTTATATATTTGATGAATAATACATTAATTTATTTTTATCGTTATATGAACTTGCATGTGAAGTTCAAAAGTTATATTTATTAAGTTTAAATTAATAGGGGTTGAATAAAATATTTATTCAAGAGAATAGCGCTCGCGAAAAAGCTTAAACAGTACTAAATGAATTCATGAGATATATCAATCTTTGTGAGATGTTTTGTGAGTCTTTCCAGATTTATATTCCTATGCCAATATTACTTATATTATATTACACATGTTTATTTTAAGCAAGATAAGTAGTACATTAGTTGTCCTGATTAGTGTAACATTTTATTAAGCAAGAACCCACATTTGCTAAAGTGTCAGCGTATTCTGAATAGTCAGAAGAACTGAGGAGGATGATTTTGCACTTTAATGTGAAGTAAATAATAATGTTGTTTTAAAATGTTAAAGGGCTTTAATCTGTGCTGGTGGTTAATCCGCAGATTATTTTAATTGCCATTTTGTATTTTACACACATTCCTGCGCCGGTGGTTAATCCGCGGAATTGTGTGATTATACGTATTACTTTATGATGGTGTTTAAATACACAAAACGTTTAGTATTATTTAATTCCTACGTGTAGATGAATGCATCCACAGGAATATGTTTTGCTTCACAGATATAAGTTGGGCAAAGTATTTTAGTTAATCTGCTAAATCATCTTCTTCATTTGTAAGCATAATTTATCGGTTAGATTATTAAATGGTAACAGGACATTCTATTCAAGTACTTCATAATAATTAACTGTTGGTTGATTATTATTTACCGGAACGTAAGTTTAAATTGTCACTTTAATTAATGATTACATTATAGCTAAATCATACAGACATCATATTATTTATTATATGATTATAAGTTTACGGTAGGAATTTATTGAATCTGGAAATGATGTTAAATATTTCATGAGTTTGATGCTGAATTTCGTATAATCTCATCAATATTCATTATATTAGATTGAAATAAGGTATGATTAGATTTTAAAACTGTACCTATGAGAGGTTATTGAAGAAAGTCAATGGAATTATCATTTATTTATTTTATTTGTTTATTTATGTTTTATTTAGAATATTGAAATTAATTACTTATTGTTCATAAATTTGTAAATAAACGTTGATTTATAATTAAACTTACTGTGCCGTTGCTATGTGTCACTCATAACATCAGAAATCACAAATTTTGGATAGAGCATACATTGAAGAGCATACATTGAAATACATATTATTGTCTACATAATATAAGAGTTTATTAATATTTTTGAGAAAACATTTAGATGCTTTTCGTCTTTGGTAGTTTATGATGAGTAAGGTACAATAAAATCCCATTTACCTTTTCCATCATTTTGGCTTTGCGTAGTTGATTCTAGTATAAAATATAAATTAATTATTAAACTTGTAAACAGATTTACCAAATAATGACATGATTGAATATATTTACTTAACGTTTTTAAATTGTCATTTGTCAGTATAATAAGAGTCTCAATAATATAGTAAACTATAAGAAAAAGAACCCAAGTATTTATATTTATTTATTGCAAAGCTTTACCTGGACTAGCATTCGTATTAAAAATCATATAGATGGTTTAAAATTTCATAATCTTATGTAGTTCCACAAATTATGCCATCTTGTACATGGTCGGCCATCGGGTCTCATACAATAAAAATCGCAAATTAAGGTTTGAAAATAATAACATTGCACTTATAATTTGTTTAATGTGTTTTATAATAATACTATGATAGGTCTTCATGGTATACCCTGGCTGCGATTAAATTAAATTGTAAAAAGTTTATGTTAGATCATTAGTTTGGTCTGTAGTTGTGGTCTTTGGTGCATAAAATAGATAGCATGATATGCTTTTGGATACAGCTCTTAATAGCTGACAATGTACAGCAGGAATTGATTAGTGATCGAAGTTACAATTCCTAGTGCACTTATATTACGTAATTGGGACCACACAATTTGCGGTTACAATTTTTAGTGCCGCAACGTGTTCATACACGATAGGTAGATAAGGGGCAAGCGAATGGTTACAATTTATATATATATATTATTGAGACCTGTAAATACAAATTTAGTTTCTAAAATGAATCTCAGTTTTACATCTTACAATAGTTGCAATGATCTTCAAAAACAAAACAAACCTACCCATCAAAACCATCTATAACCTACACTCAGAATATTCAAGAGTGCAAAAGAAGAAAAGATGACATTCCTAAGAACAAAACAGTATCAACTTCCAAAAATAAAGTCATGATGGTACACCATATATGGCTTCATATAAGATATACAAGATATAATACATCTAAGAGGTAAATGTAAGTAAGGCAATGAACCTAAATGATGGCATGAACTCAAAGGGAGCACCTACAGTTTGAGTGCAAATTTATCATAGGACTTTGTTCCTGAACATAAGAAAAATGAGAATGAACCATCAAAACATATTAGTAACAATAATAGCTGTCTTAAATAAAGCATTTATGCTTAAATATGAGCAAAAAAGATATAACCCACAGAATATACTATAATAATACAGCTATAATCTATAAAATAAATGCTAGCAAAACAAACATCCACAAAGAGAGACACAGCTATGATCTCTAAAAATATAATAATGAAATAAATATCCACAAGAGAGAGACACAATAACAATCTCTTGGATAATATAATGGCAAGATAAGCATGTATAATAAAACTAGAGAGAGATAATGTTATGATTTCCTAAACATTTATAATAATTAATTGATGTGTAAAACTGGCAATAAAAATTATTTGCCAAATATGGACTAATAAAAACATGGCCTGAAATAAGTAATAAGAATATACACCATCTTCACTGGTTCTGCATAAACTCATACATTCAAATAAATGAATTACTCATAATAGGGGACAAATAACATTTAAAAATTATATAGTATCATAAAATAATAAATATTCTGCAAACTTCTGGATATTATAGTTTACAATAATGCATGAAATTTTATGACAAAAATGCATAATATAAATAAAATAAAATAGATGGTAAATTACAATAGCATAAAATTAAATTAGACATAAATAATAATAACAAAAAATACATTTTTTATTAATAAGAAAGTTCTCTGGATAAAGGTTATTATTCAATTTTAGTTGTTTTATATAGAGTTTATCTTATTTTGCTAAAAATTATATAAAGGAAAAGTTCACATTCTTCTTACTGTTAATAATTATTGTTTTGGTTTTTTTATATATAAACAACATACAATTGTGACATTTGCTATGGTAATTGATTTTTAAGGGTCTTAACATCTTTTCCATGAGATCCATTGGTGAGTACTTCATTATTAAGATGGCAGAGATTTTGAATATGATATAGGCACAGTGATGAACATTGAAGCATCATTTCAGCATCAGGTCTCAGAGCATTGTCTAACATATTTGAGTTCTATTAATGCATCTGGGTCTTTATTGTTGCAAAAGTGAAGGTTTCCATATGGTCAAATGTTTTGTTAACTTTCTCTGCAATTCAAATCTTTGTTTTTTATTGTAAAATGATAACAGCTAACTCTAATGTTACCAGTGTTATTTTATACCCTTCTGCTGTCTCCTGCACATGCCCTGAGTCACACCTTTTTTCTTTTTTCTTCTGGGAATTTAATTCCCACACTTGTATTTCAAATTGTTTACAAAGTCACAAATAATCCTTCTGTTTTCAATTTAGTATGCATTTCGAGCTGTATAATAATTACAAAAGATAAATATAAACTTATCTCTGATGAAACATGTTAATTATACACTCTTTCTCTTTCCTTTTTTTGTTTTTAGTAAGATTAAAATTACCTTAATCTCAGAATTACTTTTATTGTATATTGACATTCCGATTGTTTATCTTTAATTAGAGAGAATATTTTTTTATTATCAACACCTTTCTTCTTTCTTCAATTATAGTAATTAGATTGAATATCTGTTTTAATTACACAAGTACTTTTTTTTTTCTGGGTGGTCATACAAATAGATTTATTACTTATTACTAAAATATGACTACTATTAATATTTTTTTATTTCAGCAATCTTTACTCTACTTGCTAAATACTAGTATATGTTGTACCATGTTAATGTTACAATATATTATAATTAAAACAAATTCAACAGCAGCCAAGGTTAATTATATTACAAAGCTGAATCAACAAAAATTGTTTAATAAAAAACTCTTATAAATTGAGTAATAAATGTACAAATTTCCATATGTCTATTTGCTCCTATACTAGATATAACACATATCACTTTACTACATTGGTTTAAAAAAATTAAGAGAAAAAAATAATTTTTACATTTAATCATATTATTAACTATTTTTTAATGAAAGTATTTTGTAATAAGTGAGAAATAATAAAATGATAAGTTGTTCTACAACAGATGAAAGAAAAATAGTTTTGATGCAAGCAAGGATTTAAATAGCAGTCTACAAATATATATTATATTTTGTGCTTCTTTCTGATTTACATTCTAAATGGGATTTTAACCCTTCCAATTTTTATTATTTTTTTGAAGGGCCAGTCTGTTCCCATGTTTTTAAAATTATTATAAAAGGTATTTAAACCCAATTAAATAATAATCACCTTTCAGCTGACCTGGTTCAATATATACATATAATGTATGTGTGCCTACTTGCTTTTGAATTTGTCTGAGATTGTCTGTAAGTTAGTAGTGTGGATTCCCAAAAAAAAAAAAAAAAGATTTTATTTAATTATAAGAAATGAGGGCAATTAATTATAAAGGACAAATCCTTACTTTAAGATCTTATTTTATTAAAATACTGTAAATCATTATTTTTATATAATAATTTTCAATAATTTTTAATAAATCTACATTCAACTTAATATGAAAAAGTAAAATAAACTAATAAGAAAATATTAAAAGCACTAAGCTGACTTTTAGCAGATTACTGCCAGAATCATAGTGCTAACTAGAACTGTCCATTAAAAATATGTATATATATTGACAAAGACCAATATTCTATTTTTTTGATAAGCGGTCACAGGAATCTTTTTTATTGTTGGAATGTGGATCTCTTGCAATAATCCAAGTCTCTTTATATTTTCCTTTTTTAATCATCTTTCTTGGCACATATTGTTATTGATTGGAGGAATAAAATATTTGTCCTATAGATAGCTCAATTTAAAAAGATTGATTAGTATTTGTGATTTAATTTTGTTGTATTATATGTAGACATGTGCTGGGCAACTCTCATTGATCTATTAGCACAAGATTCATTGTAATATACAGAGCTGCAGGAAGGAACAAAGCATGAAATTTTATATACAACCTCAGGAGTGTGTTCAAAAGGTATTCTGTCTTTCGTGTTGTTTAGAAGGTTGTTAAGTGAGGGGGCAATCCAAAGTATTCACACAGTTCTTTTGAAAGTTCATTGTAATACAATGGATGCAAGGCAGACTTATCCATAGTATATATGGGTTGTTATTGTCAGAAATTTTATTAATGTTATAAAAAATTTCAACTATTTTTATTAGTTTGTTATAGTTATATCCAATATTCATTAAATCCTTAATATAAGACTTGATATTAATTTTTCTGTCAGCCTCATACTTTAAATTTTTTTTTTTTTTCTAAGTAAGAAACCTTTCAGACCTGCAAGTCTGTGTTCAAATGGAACTTCAGACTTCAGATAGATGACTCCTTGCTTTTGGATTGGTTTCACATTCATTTTAAAATACAGCTCACTTTTGTTTCTTTGTATATAAAATTTATACCCTGATTTTTATCTTCATTTTCAATAGTCCTTTCCAAGTGAGAGGAGCCATCCATCCCAAGCCTAAAGTTCCATTTGAGTTGCAGGCCTGAAAAGTTTCTTACTTGGAAACAAAAAGTTTTGCAAGTATGAGGTTGACAGAAAAATAAATATTGAGTCTTATATTAAGGTTTTAATAGATATAGGTTATGACTATAACAAACTAATAAAAACAGTTGAAAAATTTTATAATAGCATTAGCAAAGTTGCTGACAGTAATAACCCATCTAAACTATGGATAACTTCTCTTATATCTCTCACATTGCAATGAACCTTCAAAAGATCTATGTTGACACTTTTAGAGTTAGCTTCAGATTACCCCTTACTCAACAACCTTTTAAATAACACAAAAGACAGAATAACTTTTGAACGCAATCCCCCATTTGAATATAAAATTTCATACCCTGCTCCAACCTGTAGCTCTGTGCATGATGGTAGATTTCATACTAATAGATCAATGAGAGTTGCCTAGTCTCTGTATTAATATAATAAAGCATTATTCAACCTTTTTTGATCATGATCTGACTATGAGACACACCTTTTCTCTCTCCAATATAATAACAGCATGTGCCATTGAGGGATGATAGGAAAAGAAAATATAAAGAGGTTTGGTTTATTGCAAGGGATTCTCATTCCATCAATAGAAAGGATTCTTGTGTCCCATTGTCAAAAAATTGAACAACTAATTTATATACTAGGCTTGATTTACATATTGATCTTCACTACTACATATGCATATTTGGTGCAGTTCTATTCAGCACTGTGATTCTCACAGTAATCTGCTGAAAACCGGCTTAGTGCTTTTAATATTTTTTATTAGTTTATTTTACCTTTCATATTAACTTGAATAGTACAAGTTTGGTAGATTTACAAAATTGTATGATAAGTGTATAAACTATTGAGATTTAAATAATATTTAGTATATATTTTACTTTAATAAAAGAATAATATTTTAATTATTCACATTTAAAAACTAAGTAAAAAGGAGATAAATTAGTATGAGAATACATTCCATTTAGTACATTTTATGCATACATAAGTTAGAAAGGGATATCATAGATTAATAAAGGTGTATATTATGATTTTATTCTTAATTTTTTTAAAAAGTTGATTTTTATTAGACATTATTAACTTTAAAATGAATGGAAAATGTATCTATATACATTAATTTTTTATCGTTTTAAAATTTTTAAGAATAATATTACTTAAAAGTCATATGTTGAAAATAAAAAAAGTACATAAAATCTATGAAAGACTATGGAATGCGAAATCAAAGAATACTTGTGTGAGATGCTTAACAAAAGGACATTCTAAAATTGGATATAGCTTCTTCAGACATGAATAAAAATTTATAGATTTTTTTTACGCATAAGAAAATGAACTATTGCAATAATAATTATATTTTAAAAATCATTACTGTAATCGGCCAAATAATGAAGGAATAAATTTATTGCAGATTGAGGTCCTTAAAAATTATCAAGGAGTATCTTCTTCACCAAAAACATCTGGTTATAAATATATTATTTAGTTCATCATTTGCAAAAGATTACGTTAACATTTCACATATAAATAAAAATAAAATCATCATAAAATATGTAAGTAATAGCATCTTGTTATTAAAATGTAACAATAAAAGTTTTTCTCTATTATTACTGAAAATACAAAACTTTAGAGTTCAATTTTATTTCACTGTTAAAAGCGTGCATAAATATTTCAAAAAATGATTAATATATTCTACCTAATGAACAAATTATTTTCTAATAATTTGTTTTTAAGTCATTTATGGAATGAATTCATTGCTGCACATAATATTACTGCCATCTATTATCATACACACCATATCATCAATATTTCATTAACAATAGAGCACTTTTTAAAAAGCGGAGACATCTTACTTTATAAATTATTAAAAAAAAAAGAAAATCATTATTATTATTTCTCATTTTTCTTTTAAATAAAAGGAATAAATTGCTCTTAATAAGTAATAATATAATATTATATATAATATTTCATACATTATTATATAATGCATATATAATATTTGTGGGTTAATATTATTCAAGCATGCGTTCTCGTTTCTTTAATCTGATTATCTATTTATTAATTTTATCAGATTTAGATATCATACCTTTGAAAATATACGCACACACTCTCACACATACATTTTATAATAAAGGTAATAATTCAGTACTTAATATATTTTTTAAAAGCAATACTTTGTTATTTATTTATTTTTTTTGTTTGTAAATAAACCGTATTATTTTATTTTTTGAAATCGTATTTTTTTTTTTTTGTAATATCAGTAATTCATTAATGTATAATAGATTAATTGCCTTATATGTACTTGAACCTTGAGAAATTATTGTTTGACTATGAACACTTATTAAAGGGGATTATAATTATGTGTAACAAAGTATTAAATTTAGCTATGGTGCTCAAACAAATTTTATGTATTACATTTCTGATATGTATGTGAATGTTTAAATATACTTACATATATAAGCATAAACTATCATGAGAGAAAGGTATAAATTAAATAAATTAAAGAATTTTAAAAGACTGATTCTATTAAAATTTGTAAGTAAAAGATCTTGGAGATTAGAAAACGATTATTTTCTAAAATGATAATAGTCTAATTAATGAGAGTAGAATTTCATTAATGAAATAAAACAATTAAAGGAATTCAATTTAGATTTCCTTTATAAGATAAACAACAATCTATAAAAATAACTCATTAATTAAAGGCAGAAAGATAACATTTAATCCTTGGAGCTTCATCTGTGCACACAGACATATTTTGGAATAGATCATCTTCCATAGCACAGTGACTTCAAGTGCCGAGAGCTGTCCTCTGAACATGAGAACAGTCAACAAGGATTCTTAATAGTCATATTGATCTTAATTATTATTTGTGTATGCCTTCAGGCCTTATTATGTTAATGATTATATATATGTAAATAGTAAATGCTATTAAGAATCGTAAGGAAAAAAATACTTAAATATTAATACTGTTAGTATTAATTTGTACTTGTGGGAAGTACACTTTTAAATCAGCAAGCCATAGCATTTGGCTCAGTCACAGTCTTAAATCAAACTAAAAGACTAGGCAATGCAAGTAGCAATCCGTGAATTTGGCATCAGTGGAGCAAGTAGTTGGATCCTGTTACATCCAATGTATAGAAAAATACTTATTCATTAATAAAGTTAAAGATGATAAGTATAATATTGCTTCAATATTATGCTTTGTTGTGAAGGGAGTTATTGAGATAGCCAACAGGCTCATTGAACCTCTAACTTCTGAAGATTGTACCTATGATCATGTTAAAGAATGTTGGTAAAACCATTTTAACCCCAACCCTCAAGGCATGTTGCTAGACTGCAATTCTGAGCCAGGAACCAAGGTTGGGGTGAAAGTATAAAAGATTTCAATAGTACTCTATGTAATTTAGCAATGAATTGTGTCTATGGATCCTTCCTAGATGAAGCCCTGCTAGAACAATTGCTTATTGGTATGAGTAATGATAGTTTACACCAATAATTATTGGCTGCTAGCATTTTAGATTATATAGAGGCTATAAAATGTGGGATAGCTTATGAACTTGTTGAGCAATCTCGTAAATTTGGCGAGTTCAAAAATAATAATAAATTGCAACCAGATGTTTGTAAAACCATAAGCAAAGACTTATCTAAGAATAATGAAAATAAAGCTAACAGTGAAAACCCATTTATATGTTTTTGCTGTGGGAAAAAGAGTCACAAAGCCAGCATTCATTTTCATAAACAAGAACGTTGCAATAATTGTAAAAAATAGGACACATGGAAAAAATGTGTAAAGCAAAATTTAACAATCTCAGCAAAGAAAGTACGAGTTATAAATGTTCACATCAGAGCCAGGAAATACAGCATACAAATGTAAAAAAAAAATTTCACTTATGATGTCAAAATTATGTTAAAACTAAAGCTGTGTGATCAGCTCATATGTATGGATGTAGACAGTGATAGCAGTGTATCATTGATATCAGTCTGCAATTGGTATACTGTTACTTCCAAGTGTAGGGAAAGACCCCTTATTCAAAAAATTGACTTAAAGGCATAAGATATGAATGGTAATGCCATTAGGATAAAGGAGCATAGCAAAAGCACCAATATGTGAAAGTCAGGGCAAAATTAATGTACCACCACTATATGTAGTACATACCCCCATCAACCCTATATTAGAATGAGACTGGTTCAGTGAAATGGGAGTAAAAATAACAATTACTAAAAAAATTAATAGCCCCGAGAGAAAAACTTTCCAAAGGGGGTTTAGATTAATTTAGGTAAAATAGATATACTCAGAGAGCAGAAACCTTTCCAGCAGGCAGGTCCGAGAAGATCCATGATGACCAGAAACATAAGAAAACAAAGTACAAAGACATATATATTGAAGTCAAGAATAAAACATAAAATTGTAGTTTGTTGAACAATGGCTATCAATGGATAATGAAGCAGATTAGTGAAGGCTGGTTAAATCAACATCCCAGTTTCCTTCACAAAGAACTATGGAATGTCCAGAAAACAACTGTCAATACACAAAGGTTACATTAAGAAAGGTGATTGTACACTGATTACAATCAAGGTAGACAGCTCATAATAAAGTGGCTGCATAATAGTGAGACATCAAGAGAGCAAAAGTTCTAGTGCTTAGTCATGTGTGGTGGCCAGACATTAGCATAGACATGAAAAATAAAAATAATGATTATGATTTTCAAACAACCACAATTCCAGAGAATGCACCTAGTGAGTTGAAACATAATTCACAACAGCGTGCTAAAAAAAAGTTTAAATAACCCACATTTTCTAATAATTCATATTAAATTCAGAAATTAAAACCTCATCTCTGAACTTGGGGGAAGTAATGACTTGTATGTGAATGTTTAAATGTACATACATATATAAGTATAAACTATTGTAAGAAAAAGTTATAAGTTAAATAAGTTAAAGAATTTTAAAAGACTGATTCTATAAAAATTAGTAAATAAAAGATTTATAAATTGAAGATTAGAAAAATATTACTTTCTAAAATGAGAATAGTCTAATTAATGAGAGTACAATGTCATTAATGAAATAAAACAATTAAAGGAACTTGAGTTAGATTTCCTTTATAAGATAAAAGACAATCTGTAAAAATAACTCATTAATTAAATGCAGAAAGATAATACTTAATCCTTGGAGCTTCATCTGTGCACATGGACATATATATATATATATTGGAGCAGATTGTCTTCCATGGCACCATAAATTCAAGAATGGAGAGCTAGCCTCCACATGTGAGAATAGTCAGCTAGGACTCTTAAAGGTCAGATTGATCTTAATTATTATTTGTGTATGCCTTTGGACCTTATGTTAATGATTATATATATAAATAGTTAAACACTGTTAAGGATTGTAAGGAAAGAATTACTTAAATATTAACTGTTAATACTGGTTTGTACTCATGTGAAGTATACTCTTAAACCAGCAAGATATAGCAATTTCAATACTCACATGCATAGTTCAAAGGATATATCTTTTTTTTTTGCTAAATTTGAACTCAGACATCTCTTATTGAATTAAATATTATTTGGATGTAATAAAATTCCTTTTAGTCCATATAGCATTGATGTTTGCATTTCTCATATAAATGTTACTTAGCTAAACCATTACAGTTACACTTTGGCTTGCCCATGTCATTGACATAATAAATTTAAACCTATACATTTACAATGTGTTACCAAATTCATTTCATAGGGATTAACCACGCATTTTTTGACATTTACAATTTGGTGGCCCAATTCAAAGAGTGTCTATAAGGCCTAATAATTGATATTTACTATATGTTTTTTGTTTTTAAAATGTATTATTTATTTATAAATAAAAATAAAAACTCATACAATGTATAAGATAAATTCTAAGTGTTATAAAGTTGCAAACTAATTTTAAAATGAAAAAATATTAATTAAGCATTTGAGGAGTAAATTTAGAAAATTTAAGGTCAGGACAGTAGTTTTTAATTTGTTCTAAAAATAGCTGGTTTATAAAAAATTTAGTTAGTTATTCAATATTTATTGGAAACCAGCAATTGATTATTATTAGTTAGAGGATAATAGTTTCCAAAACATTGAAGGTCAGTCAAATTAGTCTGGCATATATTTGTGTTGATGGACTAATCATGGAAACAAAAATATGATACAATCCTCATCACTGCATTCAAATCAGTGGTGTATTTCTATAAATCTTATTATATATATATATTGTAACGATCCGGAGAAAGGGACTTAACGTAAACTGCACTACAGGGCGCCATCTAGGCATTTGAACCTAGAAAAATTTATAAAGTAGGCAGATACGTAAGTAAAAAAAAAAAAAATTTTTTTTTTTATATTTTGCATCCGGTCGTTAGCCCATGTCACTAGCTCAGTGGAATAGCAGAGATTAAATAATATAATATCTTATCTAATTATATTTCACTATTAAAAAATAAATAAAATAAGCCACTGCCAGTAATTAGCATACAAACATTTATTTATGCACATATATATAAGATTTAAAATTATTTTAGTATTAATTTTACATTTTAACATTTAACATTATTTTAACTTTGATTTTTGACTTTAATTTACATTTAATTACTATTATATTCTAATTTTACATTTTAATTAAGTTTGCACAGATGGGATTATAAAAGCTTGTTTTAATAAGTTGCTATAGATCGGTTACATAGATTTCAACGGTTAAACACATTTCAAAGTAAACATAAACGATCAAAATACAAACTTATTGATTACTGACAATTGCGGAGGGAAATTTATACGTAACCCAATAGTATTCACCATAAGATACTTGCATTGTCACCAATAACTTAAAAGACATCCGAATAAATACATTTTTGATACTCACCGTAAGGTATCATTATTTATCGAATGTCTATATATTTTGATCAAATATGGAAACGCAAAACATAGTTAACCAATAAACAATCCATGCAAGCGTCTATAAACAACTTAAATTTAATGCATTTTTATTTAGGGTCGGGTATGAATAGACCACATAAATTTGCTTTTGAAAATAAACATTCTATCCCTCTTTAACCTTAGGCTAAAATTCGTAGTCAAACTGGCATCAATTCATCTGCTATATCGATGTATTCAATGTAATAAAATACGGCAGCACAAAAGGTTAAGAGAAGAAATTGCCTCTTATGAGATAGGAATATTACATCTATCTGCAAAGAAGAGCAATAAAACAAAAAACTCCATAGAAAGGAACTGCGGTATCCGACTTATAATTCCTTCCATAGGCAAACGGAAGTGTGCGGCGTATGAAGCAGATTCTGCCCGTAGCGAATCAATATTACATCTACTAATCACACCAATATATCCAATCCATTGACCCAATCCAACCATGAAACAAATAACCTAAGATTACCCTCCCCTAATATAACTTTACAAATCTATACAGCCATTCACGCCCGACTTAAGTTTAACATTGATATATTTTAATTTATCGGAAAACAGAAATCATAAATAAACTTAAAGAACAAAATTAAATAAATGGAAATGATTTTACACAAATGAATAAAAAATACATCAAATAACATTTTAACTACTTTAGTCAGATAGGAAACTAATGCAATTATTTTAAATACGAAAAGTTTTTAACTTAATGTTTTTAATTGTAAAGTTCTTACGGTTTTTAAAACGTCCAACTTTATCCGTTGCTTGCCATGAACGTAAATTCCCATGCCATCCTAAAGAGGTTAATATTCTGAAGGCCGATTTATTTATCCATCTGGAGATTTTTGCTTTAACTAGTCCTCAATGTAGGAAACGATAGTTCATTTCTCTTTTCTTTAACAGCTGAAAGAATTGACAGTGCGTCTGTCAATTCCTCCACCTCCAACTCCGTACTACTACATATAGTCACATCGTAATAATCAATTTCCAATCACTCACCAATTAATAATTTCCAAACTTTCCTTTTATACGTATTCGAAGGATTGACTTAACATTACATCATCGATGTGATGATCCTTTTCGTTGAGGTCCGATTTCCCAATGGATTTATTTCATTTGCTAAAAGTTTCTATTGTTTTCCTATCTGACCTATGTTTTTACATTTAAATGCCCAAGGCTGGTTTACATTTGACTAATTAAATTTATCATTTCCATTTCTGATTAATTAACCTGTTTTCCAAATCAAAGATATATTTAAAGATAAATTTAAAGATATAATTTTATTTCCAAATCTTTTTAAAATTTAGTTTTAAAATACTTTTTCTTTAATAAAGTTTTATTTTAATAATTTTTCATTATCTGTGCGATTTAATATATAAGAGTTTAAGATGATATTTAATTTCAATTTTTAATTCTTAAAGATAATTTTTAAATGCGAACTTTTTAATTTACTTTCATGTTTAATAAAAAAAAAACAATGTAACGAACGTCTGTGCTCGTTACAATATATATATATATTAAAGATTGATTATGAAGAATTAGAAGAAGTTAACAGTTACAAATACCTTGGTCAGATTATTAATACAGATGGAAACATAATGGAGGAAATTAATCATAGAATTAAACTTGGTTGGAGTGCTTTTGGTAGAAATAACTTGATACTAAAAGGAAATATGCCTATGTGTTTGAAAAGGATGGTTTTTAACAAATGTGTTTTACCAGTTCTTACTTATGGATCTGAGACTTGGACACTTAATAGAAGATCAATACAGAGACTTCAGACCACTCAAAGGAGTATGGAGAGATGTATGTTGGGAATAACAAGAAGGGATCGAAAACGCAATGTATGGGTGAGACAACAAACAGGTGTTACTGACCTTATTGAAAAAATTAAAAGATTGAAATGGAGTTGGGCTGGACATATTGCTAGAAGAGATGATAATAGCTGGACAATTGAAATTTTAAACTGGATTCCAAGAGATTATAAAAGACCCAGAAAGAAACCACATGTGAGATGGATGGATGAAATAAGAAAATGTGCAGAGGTATTGTGGAGAAGAGAAGCTAAAGATCGGAGAAGATGGATTAAACTTGGAGAGACCTTCATCCTGCAGTGGATTGATAATGGTTGATGATGATGATATATATATATATATATATATATATATATATATATATATATATATATATATATATATATATATATATATATATATATATATATATATATTAGGAGAAAATAATGTGTTAAAAATGACTGAAATAAAAATTAATGAGTATTGAAGTTTGTATAATTATATATTAATTGTGTATCCTGTATGGTTTAGAACAGTGGTGAAAGTACCAGATTGAATAGTAAAAGTTTCTGCATAAACACATGATAAATTAAGAAAGGAATTCTCAGTCAACTGAATGAAACTGTAATTTCCAGGTCATCACTTTGGCATGTAAATACATCTTTGCTACATTTGAGCATATAGTAATTTAAAAAATAAAGTTTTATAATATGTAAAAAAATTTAATAATATTATGCACAGTCTATCCTTATGATAATTATATATCTTATACATTTAATAAATTATTTTTACTTTATTTATTTTAAAACATTCATTATGACATTGAAAAAGTTTTTTCTAGACTACCACATAAGAAGATTATCTGCTTTTAATAAAAATGTTATATAATTCTCAATAATATGTACTCTTTTCATACAAATTTTAAATTAAACATAGCTCAAGTATATGTAAACAAAGGGAGTAAATCATCCCCCCAGGCTATGACTTAAAAGCACTCTAATTGGTGAACAAAGAACTTAGAATAGAATGAATTCATATACTTATGTAATACTAAAAAACTTGTAATGTAAAGGTTAATCTGAAAAGGTAATTGCAAGGGATCCTCATTCTATCAATAAAAAAGATTCCTGGGTCCCATTATCAAAAAAATGAAACATCAATCATTTCATTTACACACCATGCCTAATTTTCATATTGGACTACACTGTATAAAAGGCATGTTTTAACTATGGATTCTCATTGAGCATTATGATTCTGGGAGCAATCTACCGAATGCTGGCTCAGTGCATTTAAGACTCTTATAGTTTAATTAATTTACCATTTCAGATTAACTTGTGCATTACAAGTTTGTTAGTATTAAAAACATTGTAGTGCATTTTCTTTATAAAAAGATCTATACAAGTTCACTAAACCTAGTACAAATATAAATGAAAAAAAAATCCATTAAATTAAATAACAATAAACGAGCTTTCATATTTAAAGAATATGCTCTTCTGATATTTTCTATGAATTGATTCAAAAAAGTATGCATGGAATAAGTACTGTAATTGAAAAGGCTTCAGAATTTAAGGATTATATTTTAATATTTTTCATGACATGTGGAAGCATAAATTATATATATCTGCAGATAAGAATGTTGTAATATTTTGTTCTGATGGCCATAAATTATCATCCAAAAACAATGATAATCTATGGTGGTTTGGAAGCTTATTATAACTGACTGATATAGGCAACATATATCCTGTGCAGTTCAGTACAGTAGTAAAATATCAGACTCTGGAATAAGGAAGCCTATGACTGATTTCAGTGCTATCATTTTCAGTATGTGAACTTTTTATGAAATCTCAAGCAATGAAGACATTTGAATATTTATTGTAATTCCTTATATGATCTTCAGTGAAGTTGTTTTTAAAAACAGGTGTAACTTTTTTTAATATTTTTTTTCTTTCCTAAACAATGATCTATTTATACTGTATTTTATAAAATAAAATTGTTTTTCAGTTGCAAGACTCTTACAAATTAATTAATTAATTAATTAATTAATAGAAGTAATGGAAGAGAACTATAGAAATTTTGAGGATTGTTTCAGAAAAAGTTGTGATTTAAGAAAAAAGGGGTAATTATTCAATAAAAAATATGAATAGAATAAAATAATTAATTCATAAGTTGTAGACTATAATAACAGATAAATTATTATCTGTTGATAATGGAGAAAAACCAATAAAAGCAAAAATGTATTTTGTTATTGATAATGATTAGTGTTTATATATATATATATATACACGTAAGTTTTGTAATTAGAAAATCATTATGATGGTAACAAAGGGTTCAGAAAAAAATCGGTCAATGGAGGTGAAAATACCCAATCCACCAAAAATTAAAACATCATGATCTTGCGAATATTGTAGCATATATATATAGAACAATTTAATTAATATTAGAAATTAAGTGGAAAAGTAATACTTCAATAATAGTCTTATTATTAGCAATCATTATTTTTCCTGCTTGTTAAGCAGAGCAGAGAATGATGGTCAGAACTAAAGATTTCTTATTTGATTCTAATGCATTTAACTAGCTACTTGTGTACTTAAATGTGATATGACCTTTTCAGGGTTATTCATATAATTATTTATAGCACTTCAATTTTTTGTATTCACAATATCTAGTTACAAAACACTACAGATATTATACATAGTTCATAGATTACACCTGGGTCTCATTTTACGCGATAGATAGGTTCCTCAGAAAACATGCGCAAATGAAATCGCGCAAAAATAGACGTAACTTACATTGAAAAAGGGGGGATGCGATCTGTGATTTTTCAAAATTCGCGTAAAAGCAAAGCACCAACGTAAAATTACTTTAAAATTCGCACAAAAAAAAAAAATAAGGAAATAAAATATGACTAATAAAAAATTTCAAATTTGAAAAAAATTGATACAAGACAAACATTTTTTAAACTATAATATTTAATTTTATTCAAAATAATATATTTTTATGCATAATTTACATTTTTTTTATACACGTTTTAATTATTATCGATATTTGCCGAAAAACATATTCGTTTGCAAACTGAGGAAATACAACTAGCACTAACTTCACACTCATGTTGAGTCAATGGATATTTGGTGACAACGTAATTAATCTTTGAGATGATGATTTTATTAATTGTTTATGAACTTAGACTTATGATAATAAAAAGACATTTATTCACCACTGCTGGGAAAAATTTAATTAAAACTAATAACTAAAAATTAAATTCTTATTTTTGTCTTTAATTTTTTAATTTTCAATTCTGTTTAAAAATCAAATTTCATTTCACTGCTATTACTGACCTTTTAAAAATAAACTTGCTAAACACTAAATGATTAATAATTGATTACGTTCTTTTTTAAAAAGCAAAAACAGAATGTGATTTAAAATGCAAAATTAACAAGCACAATGTTTGAACAAATTTACATTATAATCTTGTAAAATTTAATGTGTGTATACATAAAATGTGGAAATCATGATTTTAATTTCATTATTGCATAAAATCTTACTATTATAAATTACTAAGATGAAAGTCGAATTCCAATAATGTGCTATTACTTTCAATATAACATAAGTGCGCAAAATTTATTATTTAAAGTAATAGCGCATTATCGGACTTCGACTTCGGTGAATTTCAAATCGCATAACTTCAAAATCGTGTTAAATAAGTCCACATAAAAACAGACCCAGGTGTATAGCTGTTTGTATTATGTGCTTTTATTATACTAATGAATATATATATAAGTGTATATATACATTGCGGAACAAAAAAAATAAAATATAGAATTTTTTTTCTTAATTTTTTATATATTCTTTACATTTTTTTAAAACTCACTGATACTGAAATTGTCAATATGAAAATTGCAGCCGCAGAGGAATAATGTATTTTAATATATTTTCATAATAAATTAATTCATGTTGTCTAATTAAAGTGTTTACTAATATGTATCATCTTAAATTGATTTCTAAATAATTGAAAAAAAAATTAATTTTAAAATATTCATATATGGATAATAACTGTGTAATAAAAACCAATGTGGAAGTTAAAGAAAAATAAGCAAAAATAATATTTTAGAAGAAAGTGAAGAACTATAAATTTTAGTAAAATAAGTAGAACATATTTTTCTCTTCAAAGAGGTTAATATAATGAAAGCCATATTTGGCATAATCAAAAGCCTCAAAAAAAAAGTCAATATGTTTTCTAAGCTTCAAACAACAAACCTTGATAAGAATTATTTCAATACGTATTTACCTGAAATAGATTTCTGAAAAAAATAAGTCAAGAGAATTCATTAGCATTTTTGAAAAAGCAAGAAAAGTAAATCAAAAGTTTAGCTAAGCAAAAACATTAAAAGATAAAACTTACTAAAATTGAACAATTAGCAAAAATAAATTTACAAGAAAGTTAGATCACGGAAAACTTAATTATTAAAAATTAGTAATATTACTATTAAAGAAAGAAATCAAGAAAATTAAGAAATGAATATTAATTGTAATAATAAAGATGATAATTTACTCGCATACGTCCGCAATGGATTTCACTTACGCTAAAGAAAAAATAATTCACAAATAAACCAGATCTTTGCTAGTTATTTATGATGATGAGAAACTGTCATTTCAAGAAAAAAATAAATCACTTAAACTTAACTATACATGAAAATTAGAAGCAACTATAGTTTGATAATATATTAAATGAAACAAAGTAATATCAAGACCACTCATGAAGATGAATACTTTTTAGGCAAAAAAAATATACACGCATACTTGCTATCATATACTTGCAGTTTTTTTTTTTTTTTATGTAAATGGTGCATTTCGCAAATTCTGGCTCAAGTCAAATTTCATGTAAGTCAAATTCTCATTAAGATGCATGCTAATCATTATCCATGGTGCAAAATATGAAAACATTTTTAAAAAAATGAAAAACACTACAATATATTAAAGTTATATTATACTTTTTTCTTCTTCAAAAATTACCACTTCATGTATGTCAGGATATGTTTATGTAAGTCAGGTTTGCCTAAATTAGAAGATTACATGTACTCTAACAGCTAGTCAAATAGAAAATTTATTTTTAACAAAATTTTATCTCAAATTGAATTTAATTTAAATATTTTGCAAACTAGGATTTCTTTAATAATCCTGAAACTGTTTTCTACACAAAAAGTGAACAACTTGGGATCATGGCCCTGAGGGGTCACAAAAAAATTGCTGGGGTTGTGAAAATTTTGAGAAATTCTCATGTTGGATAATAAATTTTTAATTAAAAAAACAAAAATTGAAACACTTAAAAATACACGAAAACTGCTCAACTCATTATTGTGTGTCTGATCACTTTTGTTTTTAAACACTTCCTTCTTTATATTTCATTCCACTTTGTGTAAACAGCACATCATAATGATACTTCACTTTTATTGCTCTAATTTCTCTTGTTCATTCTCAGAGTTTTGTTCTTTATGTTAGTATCCTCCTTATGTTGATATGTGGTGCTACATTCTTGAATATACATATTTTCTAAAACAGACTAAAAATTTGTAATTGCTAGAAATCAACAAATCTACTAAGAATCAAGTATTATTACACAATTTTTGTTTAATATGTAGTTTTTTCAAAAATCTTATATCAAATTGTATGTACTGAAATATAATATAAAGATATACATTTGTATGTGGTATAACAACTTTTATTATTACTATTCTTATATACTTATAATAGGATGTTAACAACATATAATAGGTCATGTAAAATTTCAGTCTGAGTATGGGGTTGGTGTAAAAAAGTTGCACACCACTGCTCTGTACTGTCTCATTTTAACTTGAAATCAAATACATATTATAATAACTAGTGAAAGTTTCATTAAGTCACTTTAAGATTTAAAAAATATATTATGTCTCCATAAAACAAATCTTATTAATTATAATAATGTTTCTGTGTATCTTGTATGCATTTGATAATTGTTATTATTATTTAATTAATTTGCAACTCATTTTATTTTAGAAAAGAGGCCAATAACAGTAGTAGTGCAAGGACATAAATCACTTTGTATTATAACTTACTGTAGTTATCTTCTCAGACAGCGAATATATCAAGTATCTTCATTTTATATTTGTAATTATATGTTGGGATTATTTTCATCATCTAAAATTAATTGTCAAATATCTTTAGAAAAACTTAAACTTTTTAGATACATTCAATTGTTAGTGATAATACATACTAATCTGTGTGCTATTATTAACAATTGAATGTATTTCAAAGGTTTAAATAAAGTTTGAATTTTTCTAGACATTTAACAATTAATTCTGATGGAAATCAAGATAGTCTTAAACATAATAAAACAAATGATCAAATAATCTCCATAACATGTGATTTTTTTTCATAAAACTTTGCAACTGAATCGACCAAGATAATGTGAAAATTTGGGTCAATTACTGAATCAATGAACTCAGCTATTAGTATGTTCAAATGTCAGAAGTGTATTATATTGGTGAAAATGATTAAAAAAGAGTGACAAGGAATATATCAAAAATGGAAATTAATGAAATCTAGCATGCTGTTTTTTAATATTAATAAATAATAAAAATATTGTATAATTCATGCTTGAACATGCTTTTTAGTAATATATTATATTTATTGCTATGAATTTGATATTTTACATATTGAATACATGCTAACCATTAATAAAATCAAAGTTTATATTATAAAGACTATCTTTGCTGTATGAATGTCCATAACATTTATTTAAATATTACAGTAATCCAGAAAAAAGTTAAATTATTTTTGATTTACTAAAAATATTATTTATAACAGCTACATAAATATAATAATTACACACAAAAAGCCATTTTTTAATATTATATAATAAATTCTTTCAACTTCCATTGAATCTCTGTATCATAATTTTATTCTGTTTTATTCATGTTTTATTTTATTATTGCTATTTTACTTTCATCATAGTATTTTATTTGAAATAATTGATTAATGTTATCTATATATTTTACATAGATGTTCTCTATGATATTTTTAAATATAGGGGATTTAAACACAGACTTTCAAGCTTCCTCATATCACTGATACACATGACCACACACATGTAGAAAAAAGAACATATTTTGTGCTGAACCAGCACTCATCAATTGGTCCAGATCATCATCTCCTACACATATATATAGTCAATGCTCAGTTTATATTAGGATGGCTGAAGAGTTGGAGTAGATTGAAGCCTGTTCATTAAAGTTAAAGATTTCATAGCTTTATATAAACTAAGAATTGTTTATATATAATGGAAGATGATGATCTGGACCGACTGATGAGTGCTGGTTCAGCACAATATATATATATATATATTGGTGATTATTTATATTTTCTACATGTGTGTGGTCATGTGTATCAATAGTATGAGATAGTGTGGATAGTTGAAGGATGCTTGAAAGTCTGGGTTCAAATTCTTTATATTTACAATTAAGTTCCAGATATATGAAGAATGCCTGTATTTCAAATATTACTATGATATTTTTGTTATTTATTATATTTTACAAAAAACGTATGAATAACATATTTTTATATTTCAATTAGAGGCTGATCTTTTTTAAATTGAATGTATATATATTACTATTATTAATTGTAAAATAACACTTTTTTAACTTTTAAAATTATAATATGTATTAAAAAAGATATCAAGGTAAATTATAATTATATTATCATTTTACTATCGCCTGAATAAAAAACTAATTTCTGATGAAAATATGAACTCATGTTAATAAATTTTTATTATTATTATATGTAGATGAAAAATAAGCCAGTCTTAAAATCTTATTGCAAATTGAAATCAGATAAATTTGGTAAATGTTAAATATATAAACTTTTAGATGGAGCTGAATATAAACGCTAACTTAAAGTCATTTAAAAAAGGCAAAACATAACAGTATCTTGAATAAAGTTTTTAATTGTGCGTATATTGTTTTTACTATGAGGCATTCATTACTAGGTGAAATTTATAGTTCATTTGACAATTACTCAAATGAATAAAACATATGTAATGTCTATACTTTTTTGCTCATATAAGTCAAATTTAATTTTATCAGTTTTTACTTTTGATTGTTAAGTATTATTATCATCCTTCAATATAAATAATAAAATTAAAATTAGGTCAATGGTATTATTTATCAGATTCCTATTGATAGCAAGGTGCGTTCAATTTTCAGTGCACTACTTGCACAGAATTGTCCGATTTCATTACATAAATGGAAAATAAATGAAAAAAAAAAGGCAATAAAATAGTTTGTTGCATGGGAGTTTATATGGAGTTTAGCATTGGAATGATAGAGCTGGACTATGATCCATATACTTTTAGCTTCAGAGACTTTCTCTTCCAGTGCACCAAGATATATTTATTATACCAAAAGTTTTAAGACAATATATGAAATAAATAGTCAAAATAAAAGTCATAGATCATTTCATAGATCACATGACCCTATCTCTTAAGCTTGTAAGTTATAAACAGTGAGGATTGCCAATTCCTCTACAAGCTTTATGATAAATGCTTAGGCAGAGCCAGCACTTAAAATATCTCTGTCAGGAACCCCTCCCCAAACCCCTGACCATGGTTTCGTGCTTTGGCACTCCTCAGAGAGGTGTCAGGGTAGGTTCAGACACTAGATCTGAAATGGTTATCATTAGAATCAGAGCTGAGGTTTTTTGATACTCTATACAAAAAAAGGATTTGAGGTTTCTTTCTTCCTCTATATTTAAATAAATAGTAACTGATTGGTTTCTAAATATAATAAATAGTGAATCTTTTATTCCTAATAATGAAATAAAAATTCAAATAAATTTCTAGTTAACTGGAAATTAATTTACATCAATTCAATGAAGCACCCCCCCCCCCCCAATCTGTCATTTAATTTAAACATTTTCTTGTAGGACTATTGTTCTGATTACAATTGTATATTTTTCATTATGTAATAAATTTGAGGAATGATATATTTCTACTCTGATGTGGATTTATATTTCTGCTCACTTATAAATTAATGATGATAATCATTAAAAATAAATAAAAATGGATAAAGTGAATTATATCAATAAAATAATAAAAAATAACTACTAAGAAAGGAAATTATTGTAATCTCTAAAGCATAAGGAAATGAATCTAAATTAAGCCAAATAAATAACTTAATTGTGTATTATGGTGAAAATGTCCTTAGTAAAATCTATCATTAAACATATATGGAGAAATATTATTTTGGAAAAATGTTTATTTCACATGTAGATAGAAAATGTGGCAAGACTTATCTTACAAGTCATAGTTAAGTAGGATTGCAATCTAAATAGCAGAATAATAATTCCCTTTAATCTAAATCAGATATACCTTGTATATATAAATTAATTTATATTATAATGTTATAAATGAAATGTTTCAGTTTAATGTTAACAATTTCTAATAATTTATGTAAAGAAACTAATATTTTATTTGTACATTTAAATGGTACTAATTAATTTATAACTCCACTAAAATAGATGCTTTTGTTAAGCTTCAACATTCTTTTCAAGTTATGAAAGTTTATGAGTAAAAAAAAACAAACATTTTTATTGAAGTGACTCACTTTTATGCATATATGTAAAAATAGTGAAAATAAAATCTGGTGCAGTGTACCTCTGCCAGCAGATTTAAAAATTGCATTATAGTACAATTTATTATTTTTATTTTTACATTGTACACACATCTGACAGATCCAGATTAATCTGGGATCTTTCTAAAACTTCTGTTGACCTGAAAAATGTCATGATTTACTTGCTTGGATTTGAATCTCAAGTTATGGCATAAGAAGTTGATATACTAATCATTATGCCATAAAGTCAGTTTTAAAACATATAATTCTATAATTAAAACAGTGAGGAAAAACCTAAGCTTATTAGTATTTATTTAAAGGAGAAGGTAAAACTAAAGGATGGCTTTAGAAGATATTTGTTGTGAATTGTTGTGAATAAATAGTAAAGTATAGATATTAGATATGGTATTAATAAGTTGGAAAGTAAAACAAAAAATAGAATGAGATTAAATAAAAATATGGCATTTTCTGTTGTAAAGAATATGATAATAGAATGGCATGTGTTTTTTATAATAAATATAAACTAATTTCAAAAAATATATGATATCTGATTTAACATTGAGAATTTTTAGATGGAATATATATATAAATAGATATGCATTGGTTGGTTAAAATGAGGCTATTCAAGAGGAAAGGATTTGAAAGTGAGAAAAATTAAAAACAAATATAAAATGTTTAGAAGAATTACAATATATGAATGAAAATAATTTAATAAAAATAAATGATTTAATAAGTTATGTGTAGAAAATAAACTTAGAGGCAAAAAAGTTTGCAATATGCCTAGCAAATATATTATAGATATATAATTACGAGAGGGGGGGGGTTAAGGATAGATAAATTAGTTAGAGAAAAAATAGTATTATAGAAAATGAAAATGAATAAAAAATACCTTGGATAAATATATAGATGTATATGGGTCATATTTTAAGCTTAAATGTTGCCCATAATGTTGTTTTCTTTATAAAATTTATAATAATAATTTTTAAGAAAATTGAAATAGACAACTTAAAAATAATTAGAAATTTTAAAAAGCACATCAAACCAGGTTTTCTTTCCTTATAGAAATGACAATCTATTCTATAGCAATTCCTCTCAGTAGACATTATGTAAATTATAATACAATAAACACACCAACAGAAAATGCACTTGTTCGGCGGTTTTGGTATAGCGCCATCTTTTGGACATAAATAACAAGTGATAGCAGGTTACGTGATTAACTTGTATTTGTTTTTTCATAAATGTACCTTTAGAGTTTTCTTGCAATGATATATATTGCAGAGACTTTGATTATATGGTGATTCTGAACTGAGATCAGACCCATATAAATATCTAGCTTGCTAGGCTGGGTTTGAAGACTTTTCCGGTCTGAAAAATTCACGCTTGCAATCTGATAGAAACGTTTTGCATAAACACTTGGGAGTCAGTGTTTTAGATCTAGTTTCTATACTCTATCTCCCACTGAGGATAGCAAACCAGCTTGAAATCAGCTGATCTGGGAGTGAGCAAATGAAAGAGGTAGTTAATTTCTGACTCTTTTTTCGTTTATGTAAAACAAATCTTACACTTGTTCGGCGGTTTTGGTATAGCGCCATCTTTTGGACATAAATAACAAGTGATAGCAGGTTACGTGATTAACTTGTATTTGTTTTTTCATAAATGTACCTTTAGAGTTTTCTTGCAATGATATATATTGCAGAGACTTTGATTATATGGTGATTCTGAACTGAGATCAGACCCATATAAATATCTAGCTTGCTAGGCTGGGTTTGAAGACTTTTCCGGTCTGAAAAATTCACGCTTGCAATCTGATAGAAACGTTTTGCATAAACACTTGACTCTCAAGTGTTTAGATCTAGTTTCTATACTCTATCTCCCACTGAGGATAGCAAACCAGCTTGAAATCAGCTGATCTGGGAGTGAGCAAATGAAAGAGGTAGTTAATTTCTGACTCTTTTTTCGTTTATGTAAAACAAATCTTACACTTGTTTGGCGGTTTTGGTATAGCGCCATCTTTTGGACATAAATAACAAGTGATAGCAGGTTACGTGATTAACTTGTATTTGTTTTTTCATAAATGTACCTTTAGAGTTTTCTTGCAATGATATATATTGCAGAGACTTTGATTATATGGTGATTCTGAACTGAGATCAGACCCATATAAATATCTAGCTTGCTAGGCTGGGTTTGAAGACTTTTCCAGTCTGAAAAATTCACGCTTGCAATCTGATAGAAACGTTTTGCATAAACACTTGGGAGTCAGTGTTTTAGATCTAGTTTCTATACTCTATCTCCCACTGAGGATAGCAAACCAGCTTGAAATCAGCTGATCTGGGAGTGAGCAAATGAAAGAGGTAGTTAATTTCTGACTCTTTTTTCGTTTATGTAAAACAAATCTTACACTTGTTCGGCGGTTTTGGTATAGCGCCATCTTTTGGACATAAATAACAAGTGATAGCAGGTTACGTGATTAACTTGTATTTGTTTTTTCATAAATGTACCTTTAGAGTTTTCTTGCAATGATATATATTGCAGAGACTTTGATTATATGGTGATTCTGAACTGAGATCAGACCCATATAAATATCTAGCTTGCTAGGCTGGGTTTGAAGACTTTTCCGGTCTGAAAAATTCACGCTTGCAATCTGATAGAAACGTTTTGCATAAACACTTGGGAGTCAGTGTTTAGATCTAGTTTCTATACTCTATCTCCCACTGAGGATAGCAAACCAGCTTGAAATCAGCTGATCTGGGAGTGAGCAAATGAAAGAGGTAGTTAATTTCTGACTCTTTTTTCGTTTATGTAAAACAAATCTTACACTTGTTCGGCGGTTTTGGTATAGCGCCATCTTTTGGACATAAATAACAAGTGATAGCAGGTTACGTGATTAACTTGTATTTGTTTTTTCATAAATGTACCTTTAGAGTTTTCTTGCAATGATATATATTGCAGAGACTTTGATTATATGGTGATTCTGAACTGAGATCAGACCCATATAAATATCTAGCTTGCTAGGCTGGGTTTGAAGACTTTTCCGGTCTGAAAAATTCACGCTTGCAATCTGATAGAAACGTTTTGCATAAACACTTGGGAGTCAGTGTTTATGATCTAGTTTCTATACTCTATCTCCCACTGAGGATAGCAAACCAGCTTGAAATCAGCTGATCTGGGAGTGAGCAAATGAAAGAGGTAGTTAATTTCTGACTCTTTTTTCGTTTATGTAAAACAAATCTTACACTTGTTCGGCGGTTTTGGTATAGCGCCATCTTTTGGACATAAATAACAAGTGATAGCAGGTTACGTGATTAACTTGTATTTGTTTTTTCATAAATGTACCTTTAGAGTTTTCTTGCAATGATATATATTGCAGAGACTTTGATTATATGGTGATTCTGAACTGAGATCAGACCCATATAAATATCTAGCTTGCTAGGCTGGGTTTGAAGACTTTTCCGGTCTGAAAAATTCACGCTTGCAATCTGATAGAAACGTTTTGCATAAACACTTGGGAGTCAGTGTTTTAGATCTAGTTTCTATACTCTATCTCCCACTGAGGATAGCAAACCAGCTTGAAATCAGCTGATCTGGGAGTGAGCAAATGAAAGAGGTAGTTAATTTCTGACTCTTTTTTCGTTTATGTAAAACAAATCTTACACTTGTTCGGCGGTTTTGGTATAGCGCCATCTTTTGGACATAAATAACAAGTGATAGCAGGTTACGTGATTAACTTGTATTTGTTTTTTCATAAATGTACCTTTAGAGTTTTCTTGCAATGATATATATTGCAGAGACTTTGATTATATGGTGATTCTGAACTGAGATCAGACCCATATAAATATCTAGCTTGCTAGGCTGGGTTTGAAGACTTTTCCGGTCTGAAAAATTCACGCTTGCAATCTGATAGAAACGTTTTGCATAAACACTTGGGAGTCAGTGTTTTGGATCTAGTTTCTATACTCTATCTCCCACTGAGGATAGCAAACCAGCTTGAAATCAGCTGATCTGGGAGTGAGCAAATGAAAGAGGTAGTTAATTTCTGACTCTTTTTTCGTTTATGTAAAACAAATCTTACACTTGTTCGGCGGTTTTGGTATAGCGCCATCTTTTGGACATAAATAACAAGTGATAGCAGGTTACGTGATTAACTTGTATTTGTTTTTTCATAAATGTACCTTTAGAGTTTTCTTGCAATGATATATATTGCAGAGACTTTGATTATATGGTGATTCTGAACTGAGATCAGACCCATATAAATATCTAGCTTGCTAGGCTGGGTTTGAAGACTTTTCCGGTCTGAAAAATTCACGCTTGCAATCTGATAGAAACGTTTTGCATAAACACTTGGGAGTCAATGTTTGGATCTAGTTTCTATACTCTATCTCCCACTGAGGATAGCAAACCAGCTTGAAATCAGCTGATCTGGGAGTGAGCAAATGAAAGAGGTAGTTAATTTCTGACTCTTTTTTCGTTTATGTAAAACAAATCTTACACTTGTTCGGCGGTTTTGGTATAGCGCCATCTTTTGGACATAAATAACAAGTGATAGCAGGTTACGTGATTAACTTGTATTTGTTTTTTCATAAATGTACCTTTAGAGTTTTCTTGCAATGATATATATTGCAGAGACTTTGATTATATGGTGATTCTGAACTGAGATCAGACCCATATAAATATCTAGCTTGCTAGGCTGGGTTTGAAGACTTTTCCGGTCTGAAAAATTCACGCTTGCAATCTGATAGAAACGTTTTGCATAAACACTTGGGAGTCAGTGTTTTAGATCTAGTTTCTATACTCTATCTCCCACTGAGGATAGCAAACCAGCTTGAAATCAGCTGATCTGGGAGTGAGCAAATGAAAGAGGTAGTTAATTTCTGACTCTTTTTTCGTTTATGTAAAACAAATCTTACACTTGTTCGGCGGTTTTGGTATAGCGCCATCTTTTGGACATAAATAACAAGTGATAGCAGGTTACGTGATTAACTTGTATTTGTTTTTTCATAAATGTACCTTTAGAGTTTTCTTGCAATGATATATATTGCAGAGACTTTGATTATATGGTGATTCTGAACTGAGATCAGACCCATATAAATATCTAGCTTGCTAGGCTGGGTTTGAAGACTTTTCCGGTCTGAAAAATTCACGCTTGCAATCTGATAGAAACGTTTTGCATAAACACTTGGGAGTCAGTGTTTTGGATCTAGTTTCTATACTCTATCTCCCACTGAGGATAGCAAACCAGCTTGAAATCAGCTGATCTGGGAGTGAGCAAATGAAAGAGGTAGTTAATTTCTGACTCTTTTTTCGTTTATGTAAAACAAATCTTACACTTGTTCGGCGGTTTTGGTATAGCGCCATCTTTTGGACATAAATAACAAGTGATAGCAGGTTACGTGATTAACTTGTATTTGTTTTTTCATAAATGTACCTTTAGAGTTTTCTTGCAATGATATATATTGCAGAGACTTTGATTATATGGTGATTCTCAACTGAGATCAGACCCATATAAATATCTAGCTTGCTAGGCTGGGTTTGAAGACTTTTCCGGTCTGAAAAATTCACGCTTGCAATCTGATAGAAACGTTTTGCATAAACACTTGGGAGTCAGTGTTTTGGATCTAGTTTCTATACTCTATCTCCCACTGAGGATAGCAAACCAGCTTGAAATCAGCTGATCTGGGAGTGAGCAAATGAAAGAGGTAGTTAATTTCTGACTCTTTTTCGTTTATGTAAAACAAATCTTACACTTGTTCGGCGGTTTTGGTATAGCGCCATCTTTTGGACATATATATATATATATATATATATATAAGGTTAATCAGGAAAGATTGTCATTGCATGAGGTAAGGAACAATTAAAAGAAAAGTTACAAAATTAGGATTTTATAGTCATATTCCTGTAATAAAATATAATATTAATAAGCCAATAAGCTAATGCACATGTGCTTTGTAGATTTAACAAGATAAATAAAAACTCTCACTTTCCAAACACAAGATAAAATCTATCTTTTTAACCCAAATGTCTTATTTACATATGTTTAATTTAATAAGAATGACATATTGTAAATTCTAGAAATTTCACGTCATTCATTCAGGCACAGTAAAAAGTAATTTAAAGTGATCAATTAATACCTTCACACTCTCATTTCCAAATACTTAAGATTTGCCCATACATAAATGTTTGGGTTGAAAAGATAGATTCATTCTATCTTTTTACAAAGACTTTATCTTGTATTTGGAAAGTGAGAGTATTTATTTATACAGTTAAATCTACAAAGTGCATGTGCATTAGCTTATTGGCTTATTACTATTACAGTTTATAAAATCATAGCACTATATAAAATAAATGTCTTATGTAATAAAATATATGAAAAATTATAAAAAAAAATGTTATGAAACTTTTTATGTATAAGAAAATTTAAACAAATTATTAAATATGATTAAAAGCCTAGTACAATTGGGGAAGGGTATGTTAGACTTATAATAAAAAAAATTTTTTTTTGTAGATTTGTTTTGTAGATTAAAAAATTGGATTGCAATAGATTTTTTTTAATAATTTTTATGTTTTAACAGGCAACCCTGGTATTAATTTTGTTGTTTCTATAAATGTCTATCAAAAAAATTGAATCTGTTGACCACATAGGGTAGTAAACACAAAACTATGGCTGTATAGTCACCATAACACCTGCAGATAGAATTTGACTACTATGCACTGTATTGGGTTCGAATATGAATCCCTTTCTTAAATATATCTTAAGAAATAAAATCTATGTATCCTATATCAGGATGTATGTTAAAAAAAATATTTAAAAAAATCTACCTAGTGGCCATTATTTCATTTAAAAAGACAAACAACAATTTCTTCAGAAAAAGTATATTTATGAGCGTCAATTAATAAACTGACCCCAAGCGCCAATCTCACTAGTTCTGTAACAATTATACTTTTCCCTTTTAAGATATCTTAAAATTATTGCTAATTAGGTGCTTGGCCCTTTCAACTAGCTCAAATCCCAGAGCTGGAAGATTATAATACCCATCAGGCTGAATGGAGGTAATGGCTAAATTTGCATAGTTGAAACAAGCTTTCCCTGCCTTATATATTTCTCCACTTAAGATGTGTATGTTTAAACTTACATATTAGTAATGTTTTCTTTTCTATATCCTTAAATTAGATAGTGTATCATTTAAAATTAGCTACTTTTGAACTCCCTCTTTCTACACATTTATTCCCTCTATACACGATCTATTTCTTTATCAACTCTCTAGTTTAGAATTTGAAATTACACTTAATAGAATTGCCTATTCTGAAAAGCATACTTCATTCACTCTGATATTCTGCCAGGAAGGAACTAGGCCAATATAAGCGATAAATATGTTCATTAATGAGAGACAATTTGTTTTAATGTAAGTGTACAATTTTATTACTATGGCTAATTAAATGTTGAGAAAGAAAAACATATATATAATTTATATATCAATAATAACATAAAACACAAAAAACGGAATTAATTAAATATAAAAGAATATATAATTAAACATGAGTGTATGAATGCATTTATACATTTTAAATTAAAATATATAATTTTACACAATGACTGAACTTTTGGAGAGTAATGATTGGCAATTTTCAGTTCTTTTAAGTTAATAAAACTAGTTATAGTTACCTTGAAGTACCCGGGATTTTTAATAGGGATAAGTTTATTTCCACATAAGCTTGATGTTGATGATCCAACTGAAATTTATGTATTCTTTTACTGTCGAAAAATAAAACAAAATTTTTCTGCTAATAGCAAAAAGTTTACATGAACATCCATTTTGTGGTATTACTTGGATCTAAGAAATAATGATGGCTTACTGGAGGCATTCTTATTGTACACAATTTGATATTTTCTCCCTTCCTGGATTGTTTTAGCAGCATATCAATGAGGTTCCTATGGTTCTTAGAGGGGAAGGCATTTAACAGCACCAGCTACATATTCGGAGCTTAGAATGGTGGCCTTACATGTATTGTTTTTACTCCAGCATTCCGATTGTAGCGATGGTCTGAGTTACTATATCTAAACCCATTTTCTTCTCCTGATGGTTGATTGAAGGATTTGTTTTAATGTTTCATTTTATAATACCAGCATAGCTGTATCAGTCGATTTAGCAACAAGAAAATATTAATACTTCATTTCAGTTCGAAAAACCATACGTGCTCTGATTTTTCTTTTTAACTAATTAATTTCTCCAATTCCTTTTGTTTCCCCAAATAGTTTATCAGTATGCTGATCTCTATTTCTTAGGCATGCTTTTAACATTCTTTTTTTTCTGCCATACATTTACTTAAAATTCCTTGGAAATTTTGAGTGCTAAGTAATCGAACAAAAGACATAAAATTACCTCCAGGTATACATATAAAAGTTTTTTCATTACTCTCATTAACATGCGATATACAATAAAACAACAGAAAAGTATACATTTGAAATAAATTAATAATACAAGAAAAAAAATTATATATTTGCATATAACTGCATTCCCACAATTTATTAACATATTTTTATGAATGTATTTTAAAACAAATAACTATAACTATATACATCTTTCTCCCTCTTTTTTTTCTGTAAATAATAAAGAAAAAACTTTCAACCTTATCTCTCTCTTCAAAATATATATCTTATTCTCTCTCTCTTTCTCTCTCTCTCTCTTTATATATATATATATACTCATGCACTGAATCCAATTTTTTGGACTCATGCTGATCTAGGCAGTTGGAAGATCTTATGAAACTTCCTTGTAACAGGGTTTGAACCTGGCTACTGTTACAATGTATATATATATATATATATATGTTTATTTTATTATTGGTGTGTTTATTGTATTACAATTTAAATAATGTTCATTAGTTTGCTATAAAATAGGTTATGCCATTGTAAGATATCTTGATAATGGTCCTATTAAAAATAAAAGCCTAGTTTGGTGTATTAAATAAAATTTTATTTATTCTTAAATTGTTTATTTCAATTTTTTTTAAATTACTTTTTTAATATATATATATATTCTAATATTCTTGTGGCTAAATGAATTTATAGTATTATTTCTGGGAGCTTCTGTATAATAAAATTATAATAGCTAAATAGCTGATATTTCAGTACAATAACAAATACTTTCCTCAGAATTTCTTTTTTCTCAAATCATAAGAATGTGTGTGGTGAGATTTAAAGTTGTTACATTTTCCTTTTGTTATTTTCTCCTCTCTTAAGTTGATTGAGAAGTTTTAAAAAATATTTTATTCTCCAATAGCTTTTTCCATATTGTTAATTTTCTTTAATTAATATTACGAATTATCTAATCTCTAATAAATATAAAAACAATGATAATGAAGTAACATTGTCTCATGAATAACAATATTTCCTTTTATGGAAGTTGGATGAGCCAAATGTAAAAGGAAAACTAATAAAGACTGCCAAAATGTAAAACTAAAATATCTTGCATGTTTGTAATTATGAATACAATAAAATATTATAACTGAACATGGCTAGCTGGCCATGCAAGTGCTTAATAGATTTTGGCAACCACATCTAGTAGTGGTTTTTTCCACTTATACATTAAATATTTGGACAATCCGAATATACTGCATGAAATGTTATACTTATGCAGTAAAATATATAACTAAAATAGATAAATAAATATGTTGATTCACAAATGGCTGTATGGCAGTTTAAATTTATATTTGCAGTGGACTCATGAATTTTGTAAGAAGCCAATGATCCAAATAATGAGTATTTCATCTGGCAAAGAAGATACAATGCGATAAATGATGACTTAAGTGATAGTAAAGTGTAGTATGGGAAGCACAATGAATTATCTTAATTGTAAAATAAATTATATTATAAAACAATTTATAATGTTTGATGCAGTAGACAAATCAAACTATCTAAGTTATAATAATAATAATATAAATTTATTGAGGTAAGTATTAACTTATTGAGGCAAATAAAATAAAGATTATATTTCTAATTTAGTAACTGCAATCTAATATTCTATCATATTTATTATTTGCCTCCCCTCATTTCTTTTTGTATGATTGCAATTGATCATTGTGATGTACATTTAAAATATAAAGCATATAATCATAAAAGGGTTAAACATAAACTCTTTAAACAAAGCAAAAAAAAGTTTTAATATTATTTTTTAAAACAAAAACGTATTTCTTATATCTAAATGACAATTAATGTCAAATGAGTTATACTAATGGAAATTATTAATAACAAAAAGAAATTTTTATAAAACTTTCTGTTAAAATTATCATTATACTTTTTAACCATTTTTTATAAATGAAACTTATCTGACAGTGTCAAGATTTTTATTAGCATCTTTTATTATAGTTTTGCATATGTATAACTTCAGCTGATATTTCATTATTCAATGATGTTTTCTTTGGTCCTTTTTTGCTAGCAAAACACAAACATATGGATCCAAAAGCAATTTGAATTATTAGATGATATCCAATTATTACTTCTTTTGATACTGCGATTCAAGGTTAATGCAATTATTTTGACCTTATGGTCATCAATATAGCATTTGTGATATCAATTTTGTTTTTACTATAAAGCTATCAAACAGGGGGGGGGGGTAAATTCCATTTCCCCCTCTCTAAATTGTCTTACTCACAGTTCATATTTCTTTTTTATATGTTTCAAATATATTTATTAAAGTAAGTTAAAATAAACACAAAATTTCAAGCAATAGAAAATCTTTCTTTTGTTAAAAATTATTTTCGGTAGCTATAAAAACAGAAAATAAAGTTTCTTTTTAAACACTGTTTTTTAACCATGTTACTCTGTTTCTTTTCATTTTTTACCCTATAATAATTTGAATATTTCATTTTTAAAATTTAATAAATAAAAGGTTCACTTATTCCAGATTCATTTAAAATAATAAATATTTTGTTATTAAACAGATGAATTTTAATTGTTTTCTTTATTTAGATATTTATACACTACACATAATTTATTGATGTCAACATGTATACATTACATATTCCCATTCCCAATAAAAAAATAAAGAAAACAACTTAAGGTCATCATTACCAACTGAACATTCTATGAATAACTCATGGTTAATTAAAACTAAACCACCACAGCAATGAAGTTAATGATTATGTGCAATTATGTGTTTTGTACTTTTTTTAGATTACAATTAATAAGATAAATATCCTACAATAATTTTATTCATTAGCATTCTTACATTTGATCCTAACTGGATATTTGAAAAATAAGATAAGTTGCATATATTTTGACTAACAAAATCAACCCTTTTATTTCTGATAAATATTGATTCTTTATATCAGATAAAATTATGAATATAGTTATCATAAATTGGGTATTTATTATTATATCCATAACAATTGATGCATTTGGTCCAGGACATGCAATAAATTATATTTTCTAAATCACTAACCTTGCAAAGCCAACATGTAGCTTTACATGGTAATCAAGGCAAGGTACCTACATTTGTGACAGCATACTTCATGGTGATAAAACCATTTAAACTTTAAAAGTTTTATCTCTAATGAAAAAATCTTATATTTATTATCACTATTCAAGCTTGTGATGGAATTTCCTTTGAAAGAAAATTGGTCATTTACATTTGATTGCTTCACATCTGAACTAATTATAATATGAATGACATCACTGTATCTGAGTTTCCAAACATTTGATCTCTTGCTCTTGCTTACCCTTTATCTTGTCTATCTCTTTATCATTAATTTGTAGATATTCATTTAACCTAGTTTCTAGGACTCTAGTTCAACATATACCTTTCTATCTTACTTTCTATCTCTTTTGAGTCCAATTTTGTATCTTCTAATTCATTGATCTTTATTTGTATTTGACCTCGAGTTTCATCCATCTTACTCTCTAGTTAATTAAACTTAATTTTCAAGCAATGTCTTTGTCTCTATTCCATTTTTATTTTATGGATTAATTCAGTGTGCATGTGCTTGATTTCTTGTTTCAATGTATTCTCTAACTCATATGGACTCACTTATATTTTCATTACTAACATTTCTTGGTCTTGCTTTATTTTTAGTTTACTCTCTTCTTGATTGCTTTATTTCCATTTGATTCTTGTCATATCTTTTTTGATTTTGCTTAAATTTTTGTTTCATTTGATTTATTTCACTCATTAAACTTTTTAACATTGCCATTATAAAATTCATGTTGATTAGTTTTTGATATGACAGACACTTCACTAACTTTTCTTTCCTGTCCTAATATATCTCTCATTTTTTATAATTTATATCAAATTTGTATTTATGATTTTATTTTAAAAAGAAAGAACATGACTTTTCTCCTCAATTTGATATCTCAGACCAAACAAAATGAACAACTTTTCTCTACTATGCTTTATATGCTGAACCCTACAAATTAATTAAATCCTACTCACACACATTTCAACTCATGTAATATACTCTTTTAATATAAATACCACAATAACCACCTCTTGATAGTAATTGATTTACCTATCCACAATATTATCATCCCAAACTAATGTATATAAATTTATTTATTTATTTTTTAAAATTCAACTCATATTGTGCACAACATGATTATGCTCAAAAAATTTTGTTATGTGCTTGCCAACAAATGTGAACAGTGAGCACCAATGTTTCCATCTATTTTCCAAGTAAGATACAATATCTTTAATAAAATAAGCTAGCTGCAAATACTTTTTATTATTTATTTTACAATTGCTTCATGAGGAAAATATTTATTAGTAATGAGCCCATAGTCCTTTGGCATTTTATTAACATGTAGCACATATTTAGTGCTTTTAAAGTCAAAAACTAAAACTTTTATATTTTTTATTATATTGTAAATCCAGGCATCATCATGTGGTACTTTGCCTTCACATGTCTTTTTTTCACATATTTACAAAACATTTTATTTATAAAGCACTTTATAGCTTCATTATTTCTCAATTCATATACTGTTATACTTAATCTTTAGAATACAATTTAATAACTCATTCTGAATTCAAATTCTAACAACACACAACTACAAATTTAAAATAATTATCTACACAGTCATTAATCATTTTAATCCAACACTAATATATAAAAATAACTAATATTAATTGTGATCTTTAATAAAAAAAATTTTAATTTATCTATTTATTACTTTATGACTAAATTTCTCACATAGGTCATGGATAAATGATCAGGTCCCATGTTGGGTGACAAATATATATAAAAAAAATCTCTAAGATATATAAGAACTATGCTAATGAAGCAACATTATCTCATGAATAGCAATATTTTTTTCTGTGGAAGTTGTATGAACCAAATATAAAATGAAAACTAATAAAGACTACCAAAATGTCAAACTAAAATAAGTATTGTTCACTGACTAGCTTGCTTATTTGGGTAATCATAAATACAATAAAATATTATAACTGAGCATGCCTAGCTAGTCATGCAAATGCTTCATAGATTTGGGCAATCACATAATAAATAAATTGTGAACCAAATGGTTTTCTTCACTTATATATTAAATATTTGGACAATCTAAATATACTGCATGAAATGTTATACTTATGCAACTAAAATAGATGAATATGTTGATTCACAAATGGCTCTATGGCAGTTTAAATTTATATTTACAATGGACTCATGAATTTCGTAAGGCATCAATGGTCCAAACAATGAGTATTTTGCCTCACAAAAAAGATACAATTCAATAAATGATGATTTATGTGATGATAAAGTATAGTATGGAATGCACAATGAATTATTTTAATTGTAAAATAAATTATGTAATGAAATAATTTATAATGATTGATGCAATAAGCAAATCAAAATATCTAAGTTAATAATAATAATATAAATTTATTAAGATGAGCATTAACTTATTGAGGCAAATAAAAAAAAATTATTATTCTAATTTAACAATTGCAATCTAACATTCTATCAATTTTTTTATTTACCTCCCTTCTCTTTTTTATATGCTTGCAGTTGATAAGTGTCATATATGTTTAAATTATAAAGCATATAATTCTAAAAGTGTTAAACATAAACTCTTTAAATAAAGCAAAAAAAATTAATATTGTTACTTTTTTAAAAAAAGAACATATTTTTCATATCATTTAAACGATAACAAATACCAAGTAAGTTATACTAATAGAAATTATTTATAACAAAAAAAAACTTTGTGAAAATTTATCATTAAAATTATCATTATATTTTTTAACCATTTTTTATAAATGATACTTTTGACAGTGTTAAGATTTTTATTTACATCTGTTACTACAGTTTTGCATATGTAGAACTTCAGCTGATATTCCATTATTTGATGATGTTTTTTTTGGTATCTTTTTGCTAGCAAAAACATAAACATAGGGATCCATAAGCAATTTGAACCATTAAATGATGTTCAATTACTATTCCTTTTGATACTGCAATCCAAGGTGAATTCAAATAGCTTGACTTTAAGGTGGTTAGCATAGTGTTTGTGATATCTATTTCATTTTAATCATAAAGTTATCAAACAAAGAGAGGGAGCTCATGATTCCTCTCTTTAGTTGTCTTACTCACAGTCCATATTTCTTTCCTATATGTTCCAAATATATTTATAAAAGTAAGATAAAATAAACATAAAATTTTAAGTAAACAAAGGTCTGTCTTCTTGCTAGAAATAATTTTCTTTAGCTATGGCAACACAAAACACAGTTCTTTTCTTTTTTTAAATATTGGCTTTTGACCATGTGATTTTCTTCTAATTCTATTAAAGCATTGTTATCATTTGTACAATAATAATTTAAACAAAATATTTCATTCTAAAATTTAATACATAAATGGATTACTTATTCTAGATTCATTCAAAACAATAAATATTTTTTTATTAAACAGATGAGTTAATTATTTTCTTTATTTAGATATTTATACACTACAAAGAAGCTATAGATAGTAACATATGTGCATCACATCACAATATATATATGAGAAATATAGAGAGAAAATATAAAGACTAACTAAAGGAAATATTCACAAAAAATACAAACAAAATTACTTGTATGTAAAACTGCTATCTTTCATATTTCAACAAGAGGACTGGTTTTTACCAGAAATATATATACATATATGAAAGGATATATGATGACAGTAAATCTTATTTTTAATATAATGCTAGAACAAGAACTGTAAATGTCAGGGAGGAAAGGCATAATAAAATAGGGATTTGAATTGTATATGCAATTTAGGTGGAGATGTTAGTGTAAAGAACATTTTTTGAAATATAAAACATGATGATTTATGTTTTTTTTGTCTTTATAATAAAATGAGAAATATGAAGATAGAATAATAAAATGAATGAAGTAACTTTAATTAAAATGAGATGGGAATAGAAAAAGGGATGAATGAATGTAATATATAATGATATTACAAAAGATTATATAATATATAATGATATTACAAAAGATTATGTAATATATTGCAAAAGAGGAATGTTTCATTTCATTAACAATATTTCTTAGTATATAATCCATGATAGTAATTTCTGATTTGTTTTAACATAAACTGTTTTTAGCATATCATATATAAACATTTACACATGTTGCATACACTTGTACATGAAAAATCAAATATATGCTAATATCGATTAAAATCACGTGCATTGATGTACGTAGAGTTTTCGCAATAATGCTATTTTCATTTTGTACAAATGCAAACATTGGTAAACCAAATCCAAAAACAATAAAGGTCAGTGAAGTACATATTTTTAAAGATCAAATTTGTGTTATCATTTAATCATAATCAAAACATATAATTTATTATTCAATAATATAAATGATTTTGTCTTTTTTATTTAGCGTTTATTTGTTGGAATTGATTTATTATATATATATTTTTATAGAGATTTGGTGGAAAGTTACAACAGCTAATCATTGTTAATGATCTAGTGTTTTTTTGGTTCCCCATTCTATGAAGTCAACATCTACGCTTTGCAGAAATCATTTAACATACACATATATGCATCAGATGCATTAGTTAATTATATTTATTGTAATTATTAAATGTAAAAAAGAAAGAAAATTTTTTTTTAATAACTCTGACTTGTTGGTCCTGTCGGAAGCATTTCACATTCCCGGGAGATATCACTACATAGATTAATTAAAATATACATTTTTTATTCAGTCATGTGGAATTAGAAATATAATAAAAAGTTATTTATATTTTTTAAAAGCAGCAGTCAAAAAATTTTGGATAAAATCTTTCTATTTTTTTCAATAGTGAACAATATTTATTAAAATGTGCATTTAAGCTTCAACTAATTAAAATTTTTCTTTTAAAATAAAAAAAAGTCAGATAAAAGTTTAATATAATTGCTTTTATTTTAAAATTATTCATTAAATTTTTATTAAAATCTACTGCAACATATTGATAATGTTTTCATTTATTGAAGTTTTTAAATAACTGACATTGATTGATCTATATGGACAAAAATCTGTTTATCGATGTTCTCTAGCTAAAGACAAATTTTGACTCAATCGTAATAGAATACTACTATCATGGTTGGCTCATTACGATAGTCATCATGATTGGGCCTTTGGAGTATCAAAAAAACATAGAAATGTTTCATCCTAATATATTTTCTTGCCACAGACACGACATTAATGACAATGAAATAAATCATTATACAAATATTAATTTTCATTGAAAAGTGTTGCCTGGTGTTTTTTTTTTTTTTAAATCGATACTTGGGGAAAAAAAACATTTCGTTTTAAAAAGTAAAATGTTCAAAATTTTAAATAATTAGTCTTTATAATTACTTTGTATGTGTGTGTTATTATTTTCAACCGTTATCGATCCGCTGCAGGATGAGATCTTTCAAGTTTAATCCACCTTCACGTATCTCTAGCATCTTTTCTCCACATCACTCCAAGCATAGTTCTTTATTTCATTTATCCATTTCACATGAGAACTATCTCTAGGTCTTTTACAGTCTCTTGCAACCCAGTTTGAGATTTCAATTGTCCATCGATTATCATTTTTCTAGCAATATGTCCATTCCATCTATTTCTCTTAATTCTTTCAATGATGTCAGTAAGAGCTGTTTGTTTTTTCACCCATGTAATTCGTTTTTGATCTCTTTTTGTTACTCCTAATATACATCCCTCTATTTTGTTGAGTGGTTTGAAGTATCTGTATTACTCTTCCATTAAGTGTATCCAAGTTTCAGATCCATAAGTAAGAACTGTTAAAGACGTTCATTAAAAAAAAATTCTTTTTCAAACTCATAGATACATTCCTTTTAATATTAAGTTATTTCTTTCAAAAGCAATTCAACCAACTTTCATCCTATGATGAATTTCATGTATTAGGTTTACATCTGTAGTAATAATCTGACCAAGTATTTGTAGTTATTAACATCTTCTAACTCATCATTATTCATCTTTATTTTCTTTTTTTAAGAAAATGAATTAAACATTACTTTAGACTTTTTACATTTTTCTTTAGTCCTACCTAAATTTTATTTTCATCTGATAACTCTTGCAATATTTCCTGAAACTCTGAAGTATTATTTTTTTAAAAAAAAATTACACCAGCTGCAAAATCTAGATGTCTTAATTAATTTCTATTTACTTTTACTATCTTAGTTTATTCATTTTAATGTACGAAATACTTTTTGCAAAACTGCTATAAAAATATGGGACATATAAATATTGGATATGTAAATTCATTTTGTCTTCCACCCTTCTTAATGTTAATCTTTCTGATATTATTATGTAATCTAATCATTGCTATTGCATTTTCATAAATATTGTTCAGAATATGACAATATTCTGTATCTATATCTTGATAATCTAATGCTTTAATCTCTGAAAAAAATGTTTATAGAATCAAGTGTCTTTTCATAATCTAAAAATTGAAAGCATAATGACTACTTATATTTATTAGTCCTTTCTATAATTTTTCTCAATATTTGGATATAATCCTCTGTATTAAACCCACATTTAAATTGAGTTTGTTCTTTTAATTGATTAAAATCCAAAGTTCACTCTAGACAATTTGTAATTATCTCAGTAAAAATTTTGTATAGAACTAATAAAAGACCAATAGAGCTGTAATTTCTATCTTTTTTATTATCTTTTTAAAATATTAATATGAATATTTTATTCTTCCAATTATCTGGGTTTTTTTTAACATTTAGACATTTGATATATAACTTTGCCAAAAAATTTTTATTTATTCATTTACTTCTTATAAGATATCAATTATAATTCCATTATTATCTGAAGCTTTTCCTATCTTCATAGATTTAATTGCATATCTCACTTTTTCATTTAAAATCTGGAAAATTCAGAAGACAACTTGTTCTTTTTTGCTGTGTAGTTCTTCATAGAATTCTTCTACACATTTCATGATATCATCTCTCTCATTTAGTAATAATTCCATCTTTTTTCTTGTTGTAGAAATAGGTTTCATACCAATATCAAAATGTTGTTTTACACTTTTGAGATTTTTAGTCTCTTCTATGGCTTTCATTGCTATATCACAATTATATTTTATCACTATTAATTTTTTTTCACCATTTTACAAAATTCTGATATTCAATCCATTTTAATGTACCATTTTTACATATTTTCATATTTTTTTTCTTTTCATCATAAATTTTTTTATCTCAATAGAAATTTTTCTGGTCAATTGCTACTTTTTTGTAACAGCTATTTTTGTTGCAGTTTTTAAAAGTGTATAAATTATCTTCCATTTGAGTTCTTTCAAATGTGAACCATATTTGAAATCTGTTAATATTTGAAAACAATTTGTAAGTTCTAATTTAATTTCATTGGAATGTTTCTGAAGATTATGAGTATCACCTGTGAATACTGTTTTTATTAATAATTTTTGCCTCTCTTTAGTTTTGTAAATTCATTGGAATATTTCTAAAGATTAGAAATAGCAACTGTAAACACTATTTTTATTAATCAGTTTTGTCTCTTTACTTTTGCATAAACATGTATCACTAATTGATGTCACTTTCTAAGTTGAATATATTAAGAACAATGCAATCTTGAAATACATATTTTCTGTTAGTCAAAATAAATTCAGTTCTGCTGGATTTTTATTTGGATGCTTGCTTAGCCATTTCCATTTAGCATTTTTCTCAAAGAAAGAATTCATAATATAAAATTTTAATTTTTCTGAAAACTCCACAAGTCTGTTTACACTCTCATTTCTATCATCATATCCAAATTTATCTACATCACTTTTATCTTTCAGTTGTTTACTAATTGTAACATTAAAGTCTCCCATGACATTTAAAAAAATGTTTGTATGGACTAATGAAGGTTTTTATTAAATTAAGATTTATACAGTAATGAAAAGGCACACAATAAACACTAGAATGGTAAATATATTTGCTGTATAATACTTAATTATCAATCTAGTTTCTTTAACTGTTTTTATCTCCAAAGATAAAAATGTTATACATATTTTTATTTAAAAGTTGTTCTTAGATTGTTATACTGAAATCATTTTACCCATTAATTATAAAAACAGAATTTGAAAGTTAATTAATGCTGATATATAAAAAAAAAAGAAATTCTAAAGAAAAATCCAGTGAAAATGGCAGAAATTTAACTGCTTAAACTTAGTTTTCAATTTATTTTCTTTATCTTTTTCTGTTTCTAATAATAAAATGTTATCCATATTTTTCTTTAAAGTATTTTTCTAGATGTGTAGACTCAATATTTTAGTCAAAAGCCATAAAAGCAAAATTTGAAAATTTATTAATGTTGATGTCAAAAAAAGAAAAACCAAAGATATGATGAAAATGGCAAAAATCTAAGAGTGAAAATATAATTATTAAGTATATATTAGAGTTAGATTAGTTTTGGAGTTGATCGTTTGATTAGCTATGTGTAACCTTGATTTATTTTATTATATTGATTAAGCCAATAAACACCACGTGATCACCATTTCTTCTGCTTGCTTATAACTGTTATTAAAACAGGCAAAACTCACTATATGTATTGCCACACACAGCAAGATAGAGTAATCAATGGATGCCAGAAGGCTTGTGCACAAAATCCCCATCTAGTGCCCACTCATCCAATATCCCCAGACTAGTTTTTGGCTTGTAGTCTTCATCAGTCGAGGAACCTTGTATCTGAGAGCATTGGACCTAGATCTCAGGGTCTATGCAACTCTCCAGCAGCCACCTCTTATTTCAACTTAATAACTGTTTTAATAACAGTTATAAGAAGGCATAAGAAATGGTGATCATGTGATGTTTATTGGCTTAAAACCAATCCTGCCTAATAGGATAGTGGTTTCTATTGTTATTAAAGAACCAAAGATACCAAAATGTATAGGTACTGAACTGAGTTCAGACCTATATGACTATATAAGCTAACGAGCTTGGATTGAAAATATTAAGGTGTTTTCAATTTAAGACATAGTTTTGTAGATAAGTGGAGATAAAAGGTGGCTTCTGGAGGACTGCATTAGATTTCAAGATCTAGGTGCAGTGCTCTCAGATCCAAGACTCCTCACTGATGAAGGCCAGAAGCCAGAAACTAGTCTAGGGATATTGGATGAGTAGATACTAGATAGATATTTTATGCTTAAGCCTTCTGGCATCCATTGATTACTCTAGCTTGCTATGTATGGCAATACATATAGTGAGTTTTGCCTGTTTTAATAATAGTTATAAGCAAGCATAAAATAGTGATCATGTGATGTCTATTGGATTAAAACCAATCCTTCCTAATGGGATAGTGATGGCTATGATTATTAAAGAACCAAACACACCAAAATATATAGGTACTCAAGTGAGTTCAGATCTATATGACTATATAAGCTAATGAGCTTGGATTGAAAATATTAAGGTGTTTTCAATTTAAGACTCATAGTTTTGTGGTTAAGTGGAGATAAAAGGTGGCTTCTGGAGGGTTGCATTAGATCCTAAGATCTAAATCTAGTGCTCTCAGATCCAAGGCTCCTCACTGACAAAGGCCACAAGCCAGAAACTAGTCTGGGAATATTCTATGAGTAGGCATTAGATGGGGATTTTATGCACAAGTCTTCTGGCATCCATTGATTACTCTAGCTTGCTGTGGGTGGCAATACATATAGTGAGTTTTGCCTGCTTTAATTATATTGATTATTGTTTGCTTGCTTGGTCACAACCACTTCTCACCAAAGGTTGAAGTATATATAATAAATAATATAGTACACAAATATATATATATAAAATACATATTTTGCGGGTTCATCCGTGTTTTAACACGGATGAACCCGCAAAATATGTATTTTATATATTTAACCCGTGCAAATCTTCGTTTTAACATATATATATATATATTGTAAAAGTTACATAAATGTATGTATTACATAAGATATTTAAAAGTTGTTAAGAATATACAGAAAAAATAATAATATATTATTATTATTTTTTATTTTAATTAAAAAGACTGGCAATTTAATAAATAGAATAAAGAGACTTTAAAATAGATCAAAAATCAGAAATAAACAAAAGGAAAAATAAAATTCTGTATCTGAATCTCAAGTTAAAATAAAAGAAAAAAGTAGAAGAGGGGAAATATAATTAAATTATAACACAGTTCAAGAATTTTAATTAAATTTGCTATTTAAGGAAAATGGCTTATCAGTTCTTTTAAATACAAGTACAAATTCCAAAATATTATAAGGTATAATAAAAATAAAAGAAAATTGTGTAAAAGTAACTTAAACATTACAAAATTACTTGATGGAATAATTTGAGCTAAAAATATTAATTGTAAAGAAAAAACAAGAGAATTGTAATATAAATAATTGTAATGAATTATTGTTTCAATTTTTTTTTAATTTGACAAAAATATAATCTAAGCAAAGATTAAAATAATTCTGTAAATTGTCTAATCAAGAAGAGATTAGGTTTTAATGAAAACAATAATATATCCAACTGATTAGATAATCAATACTGTAATTAATGTTGCAATTAAAATAAAATAAAAAGTGATTAACTAATTAGAAAAAAAAGATTGAAACTGATTAATGATGTGGGTGATGTCAGACAATGGTTTGTCAAGGGAATAAAGGCTACTAAATTTTCATTAGAATTATTCTGCTGTTATTTTAATTCTGATCATGTTAATTGATTTAGCTGTTGCTAACTATATTAATCTCTGCTGATTTATCACCTGCTGAATTTTGTAGACTCTTTCACTTGGAATATATAGTTTGGTCTTCATCAATGTATAGCTATTTATGTCGACACCTTGATCACATCACGTCATGCTAAACTTGTTATGGGGTGTTCATTCAGTTTTCATCACCCAGTTCCTGTACATATGATAGTCTGAAATGTGGTAAATATCCTTGACCTATCAATGCTGAGACATTACCTGTCATTTTTGAAGCCTATTTCTGAACAAAGAAACAAAGATATATGCTGCCCCAGAAAATAAGAAGTGTAAGCCATTAAAAGTAACCAGAAAACCCATTCAAGAATACCAGCCACAAGTTCTATAAACTATCAAAAAGGCAGGTATGATTACTTCAGTAAACTATAGAAAAACCTAGATTAATATAAGAAAATAATTCAAAGTCTAGATGGAAAATGATATACCAGGATACAATTTCATTCTCTTAACAAAGTTTTATAAAATTAGAAATGATACATTTTTACTATCTAGTTAAAATAGACTTAATTATATAAAATGACTTTGTAATTAGTATGATCTAATTTTATTTTTTATTTGTATTATTATTATAATGTGTTTTGTAAATAAATATGTTGTTTAATATGTTAATTTGGCTTAAATTATCTTTCTCTGTATCTCATCATATGACATTTAATTAAGATAAAATTTGTCAATTATATAAACAAGCATTGGCTGATAGCAAAGTAAATTTCTTATTCATTAGAGCTAGCTGTGAAATCAAACACTTGAAGTGTGTAAAATCTTTGTTTGTAACTATTCCAGTCAAATTAAATGGATGGTGCACAGGGATTTATCCCTAGAACAAATAAAAGTATCCACAGAAAAGGTATTTTGATTCTAGAAGTTATGGAGTGAATGTAACTATCTTGAAAGGGAGCCATGGCTAATGTATTTATAGTCAATCTTGATGTGAAGGTTTGAATGATTAATATGTAAAAATATTGACCAAATTAACTCCTCTGCTTGTGTAATTTTTTTTTTTTCAAATTTAAAAGAATTATTATTGTTAAAATTTAAAAATAATAAAATATAGATATTCATTGTAAATGTCATCCAATGTGTGTGTTCAAACATTCTGTTGTAATTGGTATCAAACGTGAGTGTTTAATCATGCAATTGAATAATTATCACTCTAAATTGATCTCAACCAATAAAGGTTAGTAATTTGGTGAAAGATGTGAGAGTGGTGAAAACAGCCAATATATATATATATATATGAGTGTATTTAAAAGAAAAAAACTAAGATATATAAATAATTTCTGGTAGATTTATAAAAGTAGGTGTATAAAAACAGCAATGATAGAAGTCAGCAGGCAATTAATGTTAGAGGGAGACTGGATTGTGGGATATTGGTGAACACACCAATTAGATATATAAAAAAAAATTTAAAATATGTAATAGAAATAAAATGTTTTTACTTCACCTTTGAGTGGTAAGTTTTAAATTGTGCTTTACTCAAAAAAGTGAAGTTTAGTATTATTAGAAAAGAATTATAAGGCTTAGCGCTTTCCAAAAACTTAGGTCTCCATATTCATAGCCTATCTTGGGGGATTAATTTTTAAAAAAGACATAATAAAATGATAGCAATATTGAAAATAAATAAGTGTAATAAAATTAAAGAGTATAAATGCTTACTAGAACAAAAATGGAGTCTCAAGATAAAGAATTTAAAAATGTTCCCAGTGTGGAACAACAAAAAAATGAAAATTATAAAAAAGAAAACAATGAAATCATAATAATGATGTACAAAATGTTCAAAGAACTTCAAAAACAAAATGAAACATCCAAAGAGTTTAAAAAACAAAATAAGGAAATAACCGATGAGCTTAAAAATCAAAATGATGAAACAAACATAAAGTTAGAAAGCCAAGTTCAAATGCTTGAAAAATTAGAACAGATTAAATCAGGATATGAAAAAATGAAAGAAGAAATCATGAGAGAAATAGGTTGAAGTATAAAACAAGTAGAAAATCAAATTGTAATAGTCATGTTAGGAAATTGAGAAAAATAAAATACACCAGGACATAAAGATAGAACTGTTACAGGAAGTAGTATCAGATTATAAGATAGAAAATGGAAGATAATAAAAAATATTAGAATAGAAATTGATAGTGTAACTGAGAAAATAGACAAAATAGATAGTAATATAAGTAGCTAAAGTGAAACACAAAGAAATTGGCAAGATAAGTGAGAAAAAAGGCCAGATAGATATTAATAACTATGATCACAAGAGCATAAATGTAAACACACACATACAGAGTAATAACTCTGCAATAGTCAAACAATTTTTTAAAATAAGAAAGCTCTTACTGATCAAATAATTAGTTTAAGAAAATACTTTGCATTAAATCAGCTAAGTGCAGAATCCATGATTGTAAAACATGCAGTTATCTGCAAGGCACTTCTCAAGCTTGATGGGGCTCCCTATTCAAAAAACCCATAACCGTCACCAAATACAATCAAGTCCTATTAATCAACTACTGGAGTGAAGAGTGTCAAGAGAATATTAGACACAGGTGTCACAAAAAAATGGTGACTTGGTGAACCTTTCAATCCTTTTTTCCATAGTCAGGTAACAATATTATGTGCATTTCTGGCCAGCTCACTATCTGAACAACAAACTATTAGGATAGTGTAGCCAAATTTTTTTTATAATGTTGTTCAAATGCTTACTGGAACTGGGAGGAAGATGGGGGAACAAATGGCTGAATTATTATGTGCTTTTGATAGCAGCAGACTTGCCTATGAAAGCAAAGATTGGGGATTTAAACTCCAACCTAAAGAACTGACAATAGATGCTATAGAATTTTTCATAGGACAAACTAATGGAGTGTATCCAGAAAGAGAGGGTTTTCTATTAGCCCTGAAGGCATGAAATTTTTCAGGTGAACTGGAAATGACATTGATCTCACTCATGTAAAACTGAGGAGCAACCCACAATCCTCTCGCATAAGCAGTCACACTAAAAGGTATCAAAATTAAAAACCACGAGACAAAAAAATAGCTCAGTAATCAGTGGACTTGAAAGTTTGATCTTATGATAGTGACCCTGCACTATGGTGATGAAAATTTGATTAAAGTTAGAATTTTTTTAATGAGAATAAATAATAAAAAAATTTAATTATCTGAGTAAAATTGGAAAAATAAATAAATAATAGAAGTTGGATAATTCAACAGAAATTGTATGAGTAACAAATCTCAGTAAAGAATAAAAATGAAAACTTTGAAAGAAAACAAATAATAAGTGTCAATCCCAGAATTATGATATCCTAAAATTTATGAGTAACCCAGTTCATAAATCTGTGCTTTGGACACAGCAGAATATGCCTAAATAAAAACTTTTTTAAATAAGCCATTTAAAGTTGAAAAATAAAAGAAAGAATAATAATGTAACCACATAAATATTAGTCATGAATGAAAAATAATAGTAAAGCTATTCTTTGCAGTACATATTGAGTGCTGATGAGTAAGGAAACAATAGATCAAGGTATGTGTGTATGTAAGTAAAAGTAGGAATTTAAATTGTATTTTGTGTTTGTTTAGGTCTTTTTTTTGTGGAGACCTTGATCTGCAGATTGATCTGTGTGTGAAACCCTATTTGATGATGATGCACCAGTAGAGAAAAGTTCTCATTCATTAACAGTATAGCTGGAAGAGAAATTCCCAGCCAAGTAAAAAATTGTAAACTCCATACTTTTGATATTTACAGATAAATATTTCAAGTTCACATTTCGCACTCATATTGTACTAATTTGGACCAATGCTATATTCTCGACTTCTGCAAGAAATTAAATGTAGTTTAATTAACACAGAATTGATCTGCATGTGATATGCAAAGTCCTTAACTTAGATACCTCTCTTATATCACTTATTTATTGTAAATCTCACCCAGCATGATACCTACATATTAATAAATTATAAACTTTTTGTTTAAAATATTTTTTTAGAATTAAAACTGGTCAGTGCCTAAGGAAATGACTTGACACATTTTATTTCTAAATTGGGAGAAGTGCGATGTAATGGATATGTTAATATATGAGTTACATGAGATATTTAAAAGTATGTTAAGAATATACAGAAAAAATAATAATGTATTATTTTTATTATTATGAATGAAAAAGACCTTCAGTTTAGTAAATAGAATAATGAGAATTTGGAATAAATCAAAACTCAGAAGTAAACAAAAGGAAAAATAAAATTCTGTATCTGAATCTCAAGTTAAAATAAAAGTTAAAAAAAGCAGAAGAGGGGGAAATATAAGTAAAGTATAATGCAGTTTAATAATTTTTATTAAATTTGCTGTTTAATGGAAATGGCTTATCTATTTTTTTTAATTAACAATACAAATTTCAAAATATTATGGTATAATGAAAATAAAAGAAAACTAATTGTGTAAAGATAACTTAAATATTATGAAATTACTTGATAAAATAATTTAAACTAAAAATATTAATTGTAAAGAAAGAATAAAATAATTGTAATGTAAGTAATTGTACAGAATTATTGTTTAAAATTATTTAGAGAAAAACTGATCTTAGCAAAGATTAAAATAATATTGTAAATTGTCTAATCAATAAGGGATTATGTTTTACTGAAAACAGTAATCTATCCAACTGATTAGATAATCAATATTATTATTAATGTTATAATTAAAATAAAAAAGAGATTAATTAATTAGAAAAAAAAGATTGAAACTGTTAAACAATGATTTGTCATGGGTAGAAAGGCTACTAAATTGTCATTGGAATTATTCTGCTGTTATTTTCATTCTGATTTGGCTGTTTCTATATATATTAATCTCTGCTGATTTATACCCTGATGAATTTTGCAGACTTTTTAATCAAGAAGCAGGTAGCTTATCCTTCATCAATGAATAGCTATTTATGTGGACACCATTGACATCACCACGCTATGCTAAACTCACAATGGGATGTTCATTTAGTTTTCACCATCAGTTCGTGTGCATTTGATAGCCTGAAATGTTACAAATATTGACTTCCCATTGCTATGACATATATCCATCATTATTGAAGATTACTACTGAACAAGGCCATGAAGATACTTGCTGTTCTGGAAAAGAAGTGGCAAGCCAATAAAAAGAATTGGGAAACCTATTCAAGAATGCCAGCCAAGAATTCTATAAACTGTTAAGAAGACAGGGGTGATCACTTCAGTAAAACTATAAAAAAAACCTAGGTTAATATAAGAAAATAATTCAAAGTCTAGATAAAAAATGGTATACAGGGATAAGATTATATTTTCTTAACAAACTTGTAAAATTAGAAATGATAAATTCTTAGTACCTAGTTAATGTAAACTCAGCTATACGGAATAACTTTGTAATTAATTTGATTTATTTTTATTTTTTATTATTATTACTATTATCATCATCATCATCATCATTATTATTATTATGTTTTTTTTTATAAATAAATGTTTTAATATATTAATTTGGCTTGAAGTTTCTCTCTCTGTACCTCACCATATGAATTTAATTAAGTTAAAATTTGTCAATAATATAAATATGCATTGTCTGATAGCATCAGTTAGGTATGTTTCTTGTTCATTTGAGTTAGCTGTGGAATCAAGCATTTTCAAGCATGTAAAATCTTCTTTTGTGGATATTCTAGTCAAATTAGCTGGGTGGTACTTAGTATAAATAAAAGTATCCACAGAAGAGGTATTTTGGAGTGAGTGCAATGGTCTTGAGAGGTAGCTGTGGTTATGTGTTTATAGAGAAACTTGGTCTGACTGTTGGTATGGTTAATATGTAAAAATATTGACCATATTAACTTCTGCTTGGTAATGGTGTTTAAAATTTATATAAATCATTATTGTTAAAATTTAAAAACAATAAAACATAGATATGTGTTATAATATATATACTTAAAAATAAGTACGTTAATAAAATAAAAATAATTACAATTATAATATATAACCAATTTATAGTATATTAATAAATAAAAAATAATGCTAATCTTTTAACAATTAATTATTAGCATTCCATTTAAAAACTAACATAATCTTGGAGCTAACATGGAGAGAAATTTTATTATATAATCTCTCTGCATTAAAATTTTTAGCAAAAGTTTTTTTTAAAATCGGAGACATCCAAATTATTATAATTATGAAGGTGATTCCTCTATGTTCGTTTAGAGCTAAGTTACACTGGAATATTTACACTAAAAAAATTATTTATGCCTGCGATTCATCTTAGGAGAACTTATGTATATTATATCAACATTTAAATATACATTTGCATTTTTTGAATAATTAAATAGTCAGAAATGCTGAAATATAAACATAGACAAAATCACAATAATTAAAAATAAATAAATAAAACATCAAGTAGTAAAAGCTTAACAATTTATAAAGAAATTTAAATGTATATAGCTTTCACAATCTAGCATAGATTAAGTTAACATTTCAGAACAATAGATATTTATAATTTTGTAAATTTATATTTAAGGTCATATATTCAATTCTATCAAGGTTAATTCAAGAACCAAATAGAATAATAGTAGTTTTTGATATTTTTTTTTTAGATATTTCTGCCATAGTTATCAAATTATATACCAGATTTTTCAAACTCTATGCAAGATTATGCACTGAAAAATGTGAATCTCATCAACCAAACTATGAAAAGTAGAAAAATTCACAATATGTTTCTTAGCAATACCTATTGCAATATCATCAGTTATATTGCATAAGGTAGAAAATCTTTTTCTAAAGTTTGATTCTTCTATCTGTATGGATATAGTCAATTATTTTTTTACAATTTTCTGTATAATATATATTTTCTCAGTTTTAAAATCTTTATATTGCTCTCAGACATTGCCTCAGTTTAGGAATGATTATTTGGAGAGCAAAAGTTACCTAAATTAATTAACTGGAAAAAAAATATCAGTTTGTTCAAATGTCCCATAGCCACTTTTTAATGCTTACACAAGCTGTTAAAAGAGTAGCAAATTTTCCACCCAATGATGCCACTTAGTGTAAGTTATAGTAATCAATAGTTTCCAGGTGGTTACTTATCCAGTGCCCTTTCATACATGGATGGAAGTATTGATTTCTTCATACTCCTTTTGTACTCAAGTGTTGCCTCTCAAGTTATTGACCGTACCATATGGTTAAAAAAAAAATATTTTTAATAAGTTTTTGATAGAACCATCAACCATGTCATTTATTTATGCTTGAATTTAAACTCAGTAACGTTTTTAAAAATAAAAGTAGATTTTTTATTAGATAATCAAGCAATAAGTAATGCAATTAATCATTTAAAGTTGACTGATAAATAAATACTTAGCTATTTTTAGATGTAAGGTAAACTAAAAATGGAAAATGTTTAAATCTTACTATCTAGTAATTGGCAAAATTTGGTGAATGCTGTCATCTCCAATAACGATTTTTCTGTGAGAGGCTACAACGAAATATTTAAAGATTCCTTTACTTATTTAACTTTTACCTATATAGGTAAAAGTATCTAAATAGTATAATGCAGTAAAATAATAAACGATTATTTGTGTTTATTAAATGTCAAATTAATTTTTTAATTTTAGTATTAACAAATTAATATTTAATTTATTAATATTTTTAAAAAATAATTATATATATACAAGACTAAATTTATTGGTCTTTCTTTTTTTTTTTTAAGATAGATTTTTACTATTGCTGGTTTTATTATTTACAATAATCTTAACAGCTTTAATATGAATAAAATGTTTTATTTTGAGAATTTACAATAATCATAACACTTTTTATTGCGATAACTAATAATAAATTTTATTTAAATGTTTCTGCTCATTATCACTAAACATTTAAATGTTATTTTTTATTTCAATAGTAATATATATATATTTGGAATGTACATTTGGAAAATTCTGATTATTATATCAGTTTTTTTCTTCGCTAAGTATGACAGTTAAGATATAACTCAAATTAAAAAATGTAAAGAATTTTAAATTTTTGCGCTTAAGAATTTGAAATATTTGAATAATAAAGATGAAAGTAATGTTTCAAGATTTTATTTATTTATTATAAAGAATAATATCGCATTAATGGAAGCGGAATTAATAATACCAATATATTTAAAATTCACATTTTCATTCAATTTTTATTTTCGTAATGTATTTTATTTTTAATTGTGAATAAATATTTTTATTAGAAATTTATTAAAATCTGTATAAACATATATGTTTATAATAATATAAAATATCATACTATATAGTATTCGGACTACTTTCAAAGTACTGAACTTTCCATCATCTTCGCATAATATTCTGTATTATAAGTACACTAATTAACCTCTGCATTAAGCATTTTGGTAAAGTGATGTAGTCAGAGCTGAAAGTTCCTAGATTGATTGTCAGTTAAAAAATATAATTAAAAAAAATGTTTCAATCTAATTATTTTTATCGACAACTAGAATGCAAAAAACGTATATGATTTTATAAGAAATAAATACCCTGTTCGGTTTGGTACAGTAGAGCTCCTATTTGGGATCGATTCTGGCGCTATGAACTCCCGAACAATAAAGGCGTGTCTTTTTTTTCTTTTTGTAAAAAAAATAAAATAATAAATCATATGATTAATTAATAGCGGTAGTACATTAAATTTTCAAGTTGAAAATTTTTATTTTAAAAAGTTGCTTTTAATGATTCTACAGTCACATTAATTGAATTTGCTCATTAAATGGTTTTGTTAAGTAGCATAACTAATTAAATAATATCTCAATAGAACTTCCAGATTTTATTTATAATCGTTTTACTTTGACCTATATTTATCTTGATCTATTATATACATATTTTTAAGCATAAGAATTTTATAGAAGCTAATGCACCATCCTGCCACAAATCATAATTTGTGATTAAATACATAACTTTTTTTTTAATCTGGTGACTAAGCATTTTTCAAAACAGGATTAAGGTTTTCATCAATCGTTAGTCTACAGTGATTTTAGTTGGTAGATATATATTTATTTATTTTAGAAAAATGATTACAATAAAGCAAGTTTAGTTTTGAAAAATAAAATCTTGAAAAATGTTAAATGTGGTTAGTTGTCTCTTTTAAAATTATTTAAAAAGGTTATTGATAGTTATTATATAAACAAATGTTTTATTGTTTTAAAATTTATGAGAAATTTGAGAGCCAGAAGTGACAAAATTGGGTTGTAATCCATGGATCTTCAGGTGCAAACTCTGCCATTCTAATTAAAATAGTCTATTAAACAAAGCAAATGAAATGAAAAAAAATTTACTCTTTACATTTGAACTTTTCAAAAAAAAAATTTAAATTTTATTTAGATATTTTTTTTTGCTATTAATTTGATAAAAAAAAATTGTTAAAACATTATATTCTATTGTGATGCTTATTTCAATTTAACATTTTGCTATCTCACCTGGAAGATCAACTCTATAATTTGAAAACTTGCAAATCATACATAAAGATTTGGAGAAAAAAAACTATTAGATGAAATAATAATTATTTCCATGAAAATGTATAGGCCAACTCAATTGTCAAGGTTTTTTGTACATATAATAATAAAATAAAAAATTGAAACAGTCATTTAAAATTGTTTTTATATGTTGGACTATTTCCATCATCTAACATTAAATCAAGAATGTCTTTAGAAAAATTTAAACTTTATTTAAATTTACCAATCCCATTCAGTTCTTAGTGATAGCACATAGGTTAGTACCTATACAATGTTTCCAGTGATATTATTCTCCTCTCTTTATTAATTATTTTGAAAGCCATACAGAATTGATTTGTAAAATAAAATAATAATTTTACTGATATATAATAACTTATATTTTTTAAATTTACTGATACAATAAATCATTTAATTTGTAGTAAATTTTAGGAATAATAAAATAACATTTGTATAAAGTAGTTTCAATATTGTTTTTAATAAATAAATTGAATATAACTTTGTCTTTTTAATTATTGTAAATATGTATATTGAGAATATTTTGAGAATTTATTTTAATGATTGTTATTTTAAGTTATAAATGTTAATGGTAACAATTATATAAAGAAATAAAATGTTATTTTTAAAGTTGTAAAGAAATATATAAATGAACAGTTGTTTCCTATCTTATCAATAATATATTTTAAGAAGTGATGAATTTAGAAAGCAAATCATGAAAGAGTTTATGAAGATATGTGAAAATATGTATGAATAATACAATATAAATTTTATCATTGTACATATTTTTAATTTATTTATTTGCAATCAATTTTTTTAACAAATTATAATATGATTACAATTATTTTATGAAAATAAAAATATAAAAATTATTTAATTTTTCTAGCAGCAAAATTTTATTATATATTAATTAAGAATTTAAAATTATGCAAAGTCATATGTTATTTTTAAAATAAAATGTAATTAAAAAATGAAATGAAATTCAATAAACATTAATCAGTTTATAAATATAAAAAATGTTTATGATTTTAAATCATTTTTTATTCTTCTGAGTAAGACTTAATATTTTAATAGCAAATGATCTATTAATGTGATCATCCAGTTTTTTTATATAAATTCACATTTTTTAGTTTATTGGAGAACTTTCCATAATTTTATATTTGAGGAAACCAAACATGTGAAATTTAGACTTATCGATCTTTTAGTAGCTAAAAATTAAGTCATACATCAATCTTTTATTTCAACAATATAATTCAGGTATTGATGTAATATAATCATTAAGAAAAACTGATGTTTGCTTTTCAACTATATTATTTTTTACGATAAAGATTATAATGATATTCGGAATTAAGTTTTAATATGATTTTATTTATTAACTTTATTGGCTTATAGGGAATAAGAGATAACACAAATGTTCTGAATGATATATGCATGGTGCATGAAATTGTGGGTATGTTAAGTCCTCCATGCAAAGCCAAGATTATGGTAACTAGTAAATATGATACAAGAACCAAATGATTACATTTTATCTTTCTAATTGTAGTTTGCTATCCACTTAACCTAATTGTTTTGTGTCTCAAATTTAAAGCTGCTTGATATTTTTCATATGACTTTCAATCTATAATACACTTAATAAATATCAATTTTAAATGCTTACATTTTTAAAAATACAAGTATTTTCACTTTTTTAAAAAAAATTTAGTATTACTAAATTATACATTTTAATGATGCAATGAGGTTCATTATTTTATAGTATACTTATATATTTGAGATGGTAAATTAAACTATTAAGGATTATAACATTTATTGGAAGCTATCATGATGATAAAAGGTGTACCAATACTTAGTTATTTTAATTTGCTTTCAGAAAAAAAAAATTAAAGTATCTTATTGCAAGCATTAAAATTTACAGTACATCAATAACAATACAAGCAGTATTATTATATTATTACTTAATTTATTGTTCATTTATTTATGGTAATTTAAAAACACAATATTAGCCTCTTTTTTCTATCATTAACGTGACAATCAAACTGAAATCTGTAAAGAATTATAATTTGTGATTATATTAGAATGTCATATTTTTTGTGAATGAAACAAACTTTATAACATTCTTGTTAATGATTTAATTATTTTTATATATGCAAGGCTTCCTTGGGTACTTCTGTCATTATAAATTACAATGAACTTGAGAGCTATGCTAATAGAATTTAATTTTTTTAGAAGAATCATTCAAGATGTGATAGATCAAAAAGTAGTGAGTGACCAGACTAAATGAAATGAGGGATTTTCCAGTTTGGAAGTTACTCCATTGAGCCAGCCTCCATATAATTTAAACATAATATTGCTGCAAAACCAAAAGTTAAGAAATTCACAATTATGAAAAAGAATATTATCTATGAATATTAGTTCTGAACCATATATATAGTATTGGATGGTAGTTATCTGATAGCCAGGCATGACTGCTTGATGGCATTGTTTTTGTGAAAAAACAATAAAATGGAATGTTACTGGGCCAAGACTTTTATTTTATTAATAAAACCAAACAAAAATAAAAACAAATCTTTTTTTTGTTGTTGTTATTTTGTAATTTTTTTTTTTAATAAAATTTTGTTCTTCTTTTTTATGGTCTTTGAAAACAAAAAATAAAAACAATCACACCTTTTTATTTTCAAGACCTTTATTTTTATACTATGTCTTTAATTTTTTTATGTTATTTTGTAAAAAAAAAATAATAATAATTTTCAATATTTGTATTAACTTTTTTTTATAATAAAATTTTGTTCTACTTTTTTTTTACTGGTTTTTCAAAACAAAGTTTAAAAATAATCACACTTTTTTTAAATAAAAAAAAACACTTTATTTTTAATGAAATCTTGTTCTTTGGGGGGGGGGGTGTTTTGGTTATTTTTATTTATTCTTCTTCTAAACCAAAAATAACTTTTGTTGTGTTTTTATTTATTAATTTCTGCAAAACAATTTTTTTTTCGTTTTTTATGATAATAATAGATGGACTGCTTTCAAAAACATTATTATGGAGCCTTGCAACCAAGTTTTGTTTCGAATTGAACACCTTCGAATACATAAACAACACACAGCAGATTTGGCATGTACTTTTTTACATGTACAGTTTCATGTTTTCACCACAGTTGCATCACTTGTCATTTGGGAGGACATTATTACTCTGTACAAAAGGTCACAGCATCAGCATCTGTGGTTGGCAACTGGCACAATTTAAAAAGCTGGATTGTTTTCTTCAGCCATTTTATTTCTCATACATTTACTCATGACAACATGACTTTCTGCATTACATCTGCCAAATCATGTTCAGACATACCCTTTGTCTATCTTTCCCACATTTCAAGTTGTGTAAGGAAGTGTGGTGATGGGTGACAATTCCTAGTAATTAAGACTGTGTGATTTAAATAGAAATTAAAATACTATGTATTCAACATTTAAAAAATTATTCCCATTTCAAATACAAACACCATAACACAATATGATAACCAACTGTGAATTGTGTGAATTTGCATAAAATATCTCAAAGCACAAAACAGGCCATAATATTACAGTGCAATGCCATCTAAGTGACCTAAAGCAGCTAATACAACAAAAGTGTTGTATTGGCCATAAGTATGGCTGTGTAAATGGCATTTTTTATATATTTTTACACATAAACAATACTGTCAAGTGGCCATGCCTGACTATCAAAAGACTATCTCATGAATAAAATTGATTTTTCATCAAGGGAATTACAGAGATACAATTTAGTATTATGGTGTTAATGAGACAAAAAAATGGAAATGGAGAGGTGTTGTAACTATATTTATCTATGAAATGGAATGATAAAAGAACAATAGGCAAGGACAGGAGTCTCATTAATGTTAAGAAAATGTATATAACAGAAGATAATAGAAAGGAAATTGGTTAATGAGAGAATAATTAGTGATTTTGACTTTATTTTCAAAAGAAATGATATATATATAGAAATATATGTATGTATAAATGATATTACCAATGAGATAAATAATGAATTTGAATTTTATTATGTGAAATAATATGAAAATTATCAAAAAAAAAGACAAATTGTTATTATGGAATATTTGAATACAAGGATTGATGGGAAATATGAAAATGAGATAAGATTTGGAAAAAAGGAAATAATATTGTGAAATCAGCCTATACAATTATTTATTCAACTAAACTTTAAAAAAAGCAATACATTTTTCCAACCTAAAACAATTCGTAAAATCATATACAAAGATATCCAATCTGTTATTAACTGTATTATTACAGGATAGAGGAAATTAGTTAGAATTAATGCTATCATTGTTTTAAAATTTCAGAGTGGTGTGGTGGCTATTATTTGTTGAAGACTGTATGTTTTTGGCCATGTAAGAATAAAGAGAAAAAATAAAATGAATTTCAAGATTGATCCAATATGAAGGAAGTTTAATCTCTAATTTTTGTGTGTTGAAAATATAAAATGATTGATTAGATAGAATTTGGAGCAAGAATCAAAGGAACATGTAGATGGAAATTCAGAAGTTATATATATATGTCATATTATTATTACTATTTGTGGGATATTCCGTGTAGTGAAAAAGCTAAATTCTGACATTTCAATACAATATCAAGTACCTTCCTCAGAGCGTCCTCTTTCTCAAATCATAAGAATGCATGTGAGATTTAAAATCGTTTTTATCATTTTCTTTCTCCTCATATTTAAATTCTATTGGTTAAGAAGTTTTAAAATTTATTTTCTCTTCCAATAGTTTCTTCCAAATGTTGTTAATCTTCTTTAACTCACACCTTTCATTTATGCTCTTGGGCCTTTTAAAAATCTCCATAGCTTTTCTTAGCAATCTCTGGTCATATTGTTCAATTTTTGCTAAAATATTTGTTTTTTCAAAATTGATATCATGATTTGTTAATTTAATATGAGAATAAATAGCTGATGAATTGGATTTTTCTCTCACTGCCAGAATGTGTTCTTCCTTTCTAATATTTATTCTACGATTAGTCTGTCCTATATATGTATGTGGACAGACCCTACATGGAATTTCATACACACCATGACACTCCAAAGCAATTTTATCTTTAGGAAGAGGAAATATTTCACTAATTTTTTTATAAGTAGTGTAAATTGTGTGAATATTATTATTCTTTAAAATGTTACCAATTCTATCAGTTACTCCTTTAACATATGGCAAAATTGTCTTAATTTTTGATGTATCAAAATCTTTTTTCTTTTGATATGTATAAGCCCTATTAATAATTTTGTAATTAAAACCATTATGAAGAAGCATTTTATTAGTAGCAAAAAGGTCCCGGTGAAAATGGCTATCATCAGAAAGTCTCTTTGTTCTATCCAATAATGTCTTTGCCACTGAAAATAGTTGTGCAGGATGGTGATGAGAGGAAAAATGCAGATATCTCCCAGTGTGTGTTGGTTTTTTATATATACCATGGGATAAAGAACCATCTTCCCTTCTTTCAATCAAAACATCTAAAAAAGGTAATTGATTATTATTTTTTATTTCCATGGTAAATTTAATATTGTTGTGAAGAGAGTTTAAAAAATTAAAAAAGTCATCAAGAGCATGCTTACCATAAGGCCAAATAACAAAAGTATCATCAACATACCTCAGCCATATAGATGGTTTTTTAACTGCTAAAGTCAAAATTTTATTTTCCAAATCCTCCATAAAAATAGAAGCTAATGCTGGAGAAATTGGTGAACCCATAGCTAGACCTGATGTTTGTTTATACATCTGCCTATCAAAAACAAAAAATGTATTCGATAAGCAGTGTTCAATCAAAACCACAGCAAAATTAGGCAACTGAATATTTTTTAAAACTTGAATCGCTTCATTTACAGGTACACTAGTAAAAAGTGAAACAATGTCAAAACTTACCAAAATATCATTCTTAGTCAATTTAATATCCCGGATAAGCTCAAGAAAATGATTAGCATCTTTAACATATGATGACATCGTTGTTAAATGCGGCTGTAAAAAAGAAGTCAAAAAAACGAGCTAGTGTCTGTGTAGGTGAACCAACTGCACTTACAATCGGTCTCAATGGAATATCTGGCTTGTGAACTTTTGGTAAACCATATAATTTTGGATAAAAAGAAGATTTTTCCCTTGGAGTAAGCTGTATCTTTGTTTCTAAATCTAGATCAGTAGAATAAATTAGTGCTTTCGTTTTCTTTTCAAGCATTTAGCTTTTTCACTACACGGAATATCCCGCAAATAGTAATAATAATATGACATCTTTTATCCGTGAAAACATTAGAATTAATATATATATATATTGAAATGATCTACAGTTTTACTACTCTTTTCAAATATATATAATTCTTTATCAGAATCGAAGAAGAGTCAAATCCAGGATTAATAGGTGTTATGAATAATAATAGATTATTTTTTTTTAAAAACTTAATATTCTAATATGATGATCAGACTGATTATCTAGCCATATTTGCTGATTATCATTCCCATTCAACATCCCAAAGTACACAAGGATGTATGTCTTGCTACTATATTTGCTGTTTATTATTTTAAACATATCTACCATACTATATATTATGGTATCATCTCTAAAATGAAAAACATCTGTAGATCAAGTTCAAATCCCTTTTTGGCTAAAAAAAGGTGTTAGCCCCTCTGTTTAACTCAAACAAAAACATGGCAATGTGTCACATGGCATATTTTTTATAGCTATATTTAATTAGGTTTAGAATGAGAGAGAAAAATATACAATTAAAATTATATAAATAAAATAAAACCAAATTTATTTATATCATTTAATACACCTTATATAATACTTAAAGACGAATCCAATGCATAAAATAATATATATGTAACCATATCAGAGGAAATTCATTTAATTAGTTTGCATTTAACTTTATGAGCTCCAATATGCCTATAAACAATATAAAATAATCATATAATTTTTATCATTATTTAATTATGATTATATAAATGAAGATTAGAAAAATATCAATTAATTGATAAATAAAAACATATATGTCAGTTATAAAAAAGCAAATATCGATAATAAGAAATCAATTTTATATTATATTTGCTTTAGCGTTCGCAATATATATATTATTTTAAGAAGAGATTTTTTTAAAAAAATGGGTCTTTAAAAAGAAAAGAAAGTGTTAAAATTATTATCTGCATATTAATATTAACTTTAATTGTTGCTGTCAATATTATTATTATTATTATTATTATTATTATTTTATTAAAGATCTTTTAATTTAAATAAAATTTTGCTCACCATAGCATCGAATTTTCATTTAATACTTTATTAAATTCTAGATTCGAACTTTTTTTTTTAAAACAATCAATCGTAAAATAATTTTAAGGTTTAGTGCTTTATTACATGTGTTTGCTAAATTATTTTCCAGAGTGTTTTGCTAAATTATTTTCCAGATTGTGCATCATAAATAGACAGAAAGCAGTTATGTGAAAAATGACAGGTAGTAATAATTCTTTATCCTCAATGATCGGCGAAAGTAAAAAGAAGACACATTTAAAACTTGAAATTTGTCTGAAGGTTTGTGTTGATGGTGTATTATTAGATCTGATATATTGGACTATTTCCATCATCTATGAGTGAATGTATAGAAAATTTTGAACTTTATTTAAACTTTCCAAATACAAATAACACACAAATAGACATCACAGGTTAGTAATTACACATCGTTTCGACCAGTATTATTCTCCACTTTTCTTCAGGTGTTGCTACTTATATCCATAATGACAAAATTCACTTAGAAGTTGAACTCACACCTTTAGATTTTTGAATATCGAATTTAAGGCAAACGCTCTAACCAACTGAGCTATTCTAGACAGAATAGTCCAACATATATCTAATTTAAAATTTGAGTTTTAAAGAGATTACATAATTTCAATATACTAATTAATGTTTTATTCAAAGACAATGAGATTTTCAACTACTGCATCGTTTTTCATATAAACTTCACAAATTATCTCTTTCATTCTAGTCAGCTTAATTTTATAATGCTGTTATAAAGAGGTATTTACTGGTTGATATAATCCAGCAGTCTTTTACAATGAGAATATTAAAGTTCTCTTAAAACAAGAAAACTTTCATTCAAAGCTTCCTTCTCTCAACATAAAAATAAATAGTCATCTTTCACCACTTTTTTCTTTACAAATGCTAAGATTACATGTAATAAATTCGAGAATTTTTATTTATTATTGCATTCTTTTAAACAAATTAATATATACATAAAAAATTATATATTTTTTCTTCTTTAAAAAATATCATTATTTAGTGTGTAGTTAAAAAAACTTTTAAGGTCAGACCAGCTTTATTTTTAAAATATGTCTAAACTGGTACAATATTAAAAATGAAGAAGGTAGCTTATGATGCTCTGAGATTAAAAGTTACAATGAAGAGCAACTTAAGTAATAGAGGATATTATACAAAAAGTGGGGAAAGGAAGAATTCTGATCAACAATAGGTTGGATAAAAAAAAATTGAATATAAAATTTATAGGACATATGAAAAAAAAATAGAATTGCAAGTGAAATGTGCAGAGGTTAAAGCAAAACTGAAATTTGAGAGATTGCAGATATTTGAAGGAAGATGAAGGACTTTTTAAAAAAAAGAATATCATAAGATAAAAAGGATTATGATTGGAATAAAATGTAGTGATTAAATATTATAAGAAACTTTTAAGTAAAGAGAGGATATGATTAATTATAAACAATAGAATTTGGAGGTACAGAATTGTCATTAAATAAATGCAAATATTAAGAGATGTATAGTATGAAAGAAATGGAAAAATATCTGGATCAGAAGAAAATAATTTAGAACGGTATTTGTATGATGGAGAAAAAAAAATATCAATTGACTACCAGATTAATAAATACTCTTTTTATAGAAAAAATACATCATAAGAGATGACCTTGATATTTATATATAACAGTATTTTTAAGGAAAAAAATAGAAAAAATATTCAAATTATAGAGAAATGTGTATTATCAATATTATAAAGAAGATATTGGGTAAAATGTAAAGAATCAATGTAAATTCACAATGAGAAAATCATAGTGGTTCATATTTTTACCATAAGACAGTTAATAAGAAGAGCAAAGCTACTCACAAATGGATAAAAATAATTTTCATCAGCTTGGAGAAAGCTTGTGATAATGTTCTCTGCAAATTGCTGTTGAAAATATAAAAATGACTAGGAATAATGATCCATTGATTCATGTAAGTAGGGGATTATATAAACAAAATAGAACTAAAATTAGTTCAAAAATTTTGAATGTAATTTATACCAGAAAAAGGACTATTATAGAATGTTGTACATTGCCAACTTTGTTCAAAGCATATATTGCTATACATTTAAAAAAATGACCAAAGAAATGTAAAAAAAATAAGTATAAGTCTATGTAATGGTAGTTATTTATTCAATTTATTATATCAAATTATTATATTAGAGTGTATGGTGATAATCAAATAAATTATGAGAACAATTATGGAGGGATGCACCACATGGGAATTAAATATCAATTTTTAAAAGACAAAGTATTTGCAATTAGAAGGAAATGATTTGATTATTGATAAGAAAAAAATATGAAAGTGGATAGTTTTTAATATTTGGAATCAATAAACGTATCATCAAAAGTAGATATCTGTAGAAAAATTGATAAAATGAGACAAACAATAGTTAATGTTCATCTCAGTTTTATATAATAATAATATACAGATTGATAATGACAAATTTGATAATATGTGTTAAAAACATGATTAATAATAGATATGGAGGAACAAAATATGAGATATTTGGTTGAGGATACTCTCAGTATTGGGGGATTCATGGATAAAAAGTAGCATTTTCTATATATCTATTTAGACATAACTTCTTGGCTGTTTTCTGTAAGTCTCTTTATTTAGCTATTCATTTGTGTGCTTATCCTTGTTTCTAAATATATATCGTTATATATGTTGGTCTGTTTATCTGACCAATTATCTGTTTATCTTCATTTATTTTTTTTTCACATGCATATTGATATATACAAGCAAATATATTATTTAATACAGAAAAGCTTCTTTAAGCAATATTTTGTTGCTTTCCTTTGCATAGTACATTATGGATTTTTATTGACTTTTAACATAATGACATCTAGATTATTTTTTGTACTGCAATCTTATTTTATATATATATATATATATATATATATATATATATATATATATATATATATATATATATATATATATATATATATATATATATATATATATAATTTATTATATACATTACATTATAATAATATTATTATTATGCACTTATAAGTATACTAAGAAGCAAAAGAAATGATGTTTCTTTTTTTCCTGACTATATTTTATCTTGTTATTTATTGTTAATATAATCTTATGGATGAATATACATATCTAGTCTATATATTATATACACACATATCTATCAATGAAATACCCTAATTGTAATTCATATATATATATATATGGAATATTATTCAACTCTAAAAATGCACAGACATTATGCAACTTTCTGTTCATGTTTAATTGTATAATTGTTTTGTACTGGTTTTTTTTTTTTACTTGTATTTAATGTAATTAATTTAAAATTTTTTTTTAGTAAAATGTGTGTAATGTAATGTAAAGGTTTATTTATTTAGTTATTTTGAGAATCTATTTGTGATTATATATTAAATAATAAACATATAATACTAATTTACCACCTCTTCTCTTAATTACTTTTATTTTTTCCTCCCTTTTTTAATTGTTTTTATGTGCATAAGCCATAGCACAACTTTCATAATTAATTTTATAAAGATTGTCTCTTTTATTTTTTTCTTTCATTTTTTAATTTCAGAATTAGACATTAAGCTGTTTTTTTATTATTTTTAATCAATATTGTATAAATCATTGAAAAATATGAAATTTTTATTCATTTGCTATTTTTATAATTTTTATTATTTAATTTCAAGAATTCCATGAGCTTTATCGCAAACCTTATTTAGAGAAAGCTTTATGAGAGTTATTATTATTAGAAGGAATAATGCTATTAGTATTAAATTTTGTATTATTTGAAAATATAATTTTAACACTTTCTGGGTTATATTTATGCACTTCAATAAGTCTTTTTTTTAAAAATTTATTTATATTTCTTATTTTTATATTTGAAATTTTTATTAACTTTAATCTTTTGTGTCCATACTTATGAATCTAACAAATTATCATTATTTTTTTAATTTATCTTTTTTAAATAGTATAATTTAAATTTGCCAATATAACTATTTTTATGAGCTTTAATATTCTTCTTATAAATATGATATTATTAATAAGATCATTATTAAAAGTGATAAGTCAAACATAGGTAAAATTAAAGCTGATTACTGTAAAATCTCAGTGAGCTATATGTAAACTAATTACAAATTCATCAATAAATATAAAAGTTCTGGATTAAGAAATTGCACTTTAGCTTGGATTGTATTTAAGTATTCAATTTCATGCGTTAAATGTAGAATATTAATACTATATATTAACTTAATTTCAACCAATCATAAGTTATTCTGAAATCACAATAAATAATCAGAGGAAAAGGCTATGCTCCTATTTAACAACCCCTGAAATATTAATATTTACATCTATTAACTTGTTTTATTTAATGTTGAGGGGTTGTTAAATATGAGACATTACTTTTCTTTCTGATGTTTATAATGATTTCAGAATATCTTAAGGTTGTATTAAGATTATGTTAATATATAGAATTCATGTTCTGTTTCTACCTGTCAATAAATTCAATGTTTAAATATGATCTGAGCTAAGGCAGAGATGGGTTCATTCTATATTTTTTATTTATTGATAGATTTCTATTAATTTATATATTGCTCACTGGAGATTTGTGACAACTTCTGCCTTAATTTAATAAAATCATTATAAATCTTATTTATAACTCATTTATTTCCAAGTGTTAAAATATTTCCAATCTATAATAATGGACTATTATTTTCTTTATTATTCTTTTTCAATTATAATGAATATTTAATTCATTTTTAAATATTGAAGGAATGAAATCATTTATTTTATACTCATTACCTATAATTTATGCATATTCAATACTCATTGTTATATTTACAATTTCTTCATCTGCTGTATTCTTTAATAATCAATGGATATTAGATAGTATTGAACTCCAAAATGTTCACCTCCAAGTGGATCTCCAGCTGTTGTTCTAAGATGTGTAAAGTAGGTTCAAAGCTGGAACTACTTCACATATGCATTAAGTCACCATTTCCCTCTTCTATATTATTTAAGCTAATAATTTGAAATTTAAAAAAAAAAAAATTCTAAAGCTTTTAGGTCAGATAAGTCTGATATTTCCCTTGCTATCATTTCTTTAAATATTTTTTTTAGAATAAATCATTAAAATTAAATAGTAAGCAATTTTAATGGATTATTTCTTTATGAAATTTAATTTTAATAAAAATATATTGATTTTCATAAGAGGAAAGATATGATGATTTATATTCGTTTAAAATTATTATCTTATTGCACTCTTATATTTTATTTAAAACTTTTTTATTAAATGAATATAATTTTTTTTATAATATATTATATATTTATTTTACTATTTTGTCCATGTAAACACATCAGAATATATAACAAAAAAACCTTTTTTCATTTTATTTATTTACAAGGAAAATAATAATAAAAATAATAAATATAAATAAACTATTTGTATTTTCAGTTTATGGTAATTCATGTACAAATAATCTTACGAAAAGCAGTTTTTATGATTTTATAGAATTAATAAAGTACACTGCCATAATTGTTAATAATAACTTGTCATTATTATCTACTAACCATTAATAACTTCTCATTTTAAAATACCATATAAATTTAAACTAATTTTCAATCATGTTAGACATACAGTTGGGAATTCTAATTATGTAAGGCACTTGAAATAACTTTAGTATTTTCGAATATATTAATGGTCTTGAACTTGCAGCTTTTTTCTTAATCAATTAATGAATGACTTCTGGGAAATATATCTCTATGCTTTTCATTTTTGTTGAAGGAGTTTCAATTTATAAAATGAAAATGAAATTGCAGTTTTTACAAGAAGTATTGATATATATGAAATGAAAGAAAGTAATGTCTAAGAATTATTTAAGTTATTTGTATTGCTATTAATAAATGAGAATCTGAAAGAATTTAATAAGTTCTCAGTAGAGAAAGAAAAACCAGAGAAAAATGAAGATAAAACTATGAATCACATATAAATAAGACTATCAGTCTAATGGTTATTTATAAAAAAAGGTATTAAAATGTAATAGAAGATATTTTAAACAAATTGATTTTTATAACAAATTTTCAAATTTAAATGTAAAAACTTATCCTTATGTTTTATGAATTTAATCATGCATTTATGGTGCATTTATGTCTCTCAATAGCATTCACCCAGTAAATATATTTAACTTTTGTAAATCTGATATTAATATAGTGCTATTTTTTTCTTTGGCTTCATATAAATATATGCATGTACAGTGATTGCTTAATTTACACAACCCTTCTCATAGATTTTTAATTTTATATATAATTAGTAGATTTTGCTAAGAAATTCAATTATCCTACTTTGCTCAGTGAGTTATTATTATCATTACACCCTATTTATTTTCTTTATTGGAATGTTGGAAATTTTACATAAATAAATAAAAAATTATATATTCAACTTCTTTTTATGTGTACTTAATAAATCACAATTTAGAAAGATCATAAAAGATTCTAAAAAATTAAAAATTCTTTTATTAGGAAATAAATTATTTAATAATAAATTTCTTATTGCTTATTTTTAAATAAATTATTCATTAATGTTAAATACTTTAAGTATAAATAGGTAACTGAAATGAATGTTGTTGTTTTTTTACTCTATTGATGTAAATTAGTTTATTGCAAACTTTTGGTTTTGAACATAAGTCTTATCCCTCTGATTGAAAAAAGGGTTATAAATATTTAGTTAATTATAAATATTTTTGATAGATTTAGACTTCAAAGTTTATTGTTAGTTTTAATAATCAAAATTTGATTAGTAATAGTTATTTTTTTATGACAATAAATAAATAAATGTTTTTTATTCTCTAATATATAATGATATTTTGTTATTAGATACATTTTATTATTTATCAGTATGATAACGTATTTAATTGAGTTATAATTTTTTCTTCAAATTTTCCACACAATTTTAAAAAAAATTGTATACGGAAAATTCAATATAGTTAATTTATGTTTCAAAAGTTTTTTTATCCATTGAACTTCTAGTTCTTTGAGATAAACATCTAATTTTTATCATTTTTATGATGAATAATAATAGTAATAATGTAGTGAACTATCCACAAATCTTTAAAATATATTTTTTGTTTTGAAAGTATCCAAGAAGAATGAGGATTGAGTTGAATATACTTGTTATATTTTTAAAAATATGATTAGAATAATTGAATACTGTTTCTGATCTGCTAGTAATAAAATATCTTTATCTTTTCAACATATAGGTGTTCAAGTGCATCAGTGTTATGAGATGGGGTGGAGAGTGGTGGGTCATATGAAAGTCTGTGCTCATATACCATATATATATATTGTAAGCCTGTGTTTTAGTTACTAATAGCGTTTGAAAAAAAAAAGATATACTTTGTGTGGTTTAGCATAATGAGAGCATCAGAGGTACAACAGTTTAATATGATTATTTAGGACTCAAACACCATATGATCTGATTTCAAACCGCTATAGCATATTCGTTAAAAATAATTTAATCAGAATATCTAGAACTAATATATATCTACGTGCCATTGAGGTATAAAATGCCAAGATTTAATTATTTTTTTCTATTCAGACAATTATTTATTTTTACATATTTGCTTCGAATTTATATTTAACTTATAAAATTGTTATATATATCATTTAACATTTTATGTTGAAAATTAACCTCATGCTATTTCGTTAAAATTATTTTTTTTTTAAAAAGTAGGATTTTTTTTTTTTTTTAAAAAAAAAAATAGTGTGATAGAATATCATGTTGAGTTAAAGAAATTTCTATGATTAAGATAAAAAGTGATTCGGAGGTTTCCTGCTGGTCTTAACAAATAGCAAAGATCTTGAGAAAACGCTGCAGAGAAAAGAAAGAAGTGGGAAGTAGAATGAAGCAGCATCAACAATAATGAATTGCTTTTTATTTACAATGACGTAAAAAGTAATATTTCTCCAAACATTAAATAAAATATTCATATATAATTAATAATGCGAATTAACTATTTTTTTCAACTAACCTTATATTTTGTTATAATTTTTATATATTTGTTAAACAATAAGTATAATAGACCATTCACCATCATTTTGATAAGTGAGCTGCATTTTTTGTTTTTCTTGATAATACCCATTTTAATACAGGTTTTTGATAAAAATAAACTTGTTAAGTTTTGATCATTAAGATGGATTCATAAAATTTGCATGAGTTCATCTTTGCAGTGCGTGGTAAATTTAGTATTGTGATAGAGTGTCAAAATCTGGAATGCACTGCTGGCATTTCCAGTGCTCAAATCTCTTTTGAGCTTACGAGCAATAAAACCATTTGAATATTTTTTTTATTTAATTTTTCTGATAAAATGTAAAACAGTATTTTTTAAATAGCTAACTGCAGGGCAACGGCATCTCCAAAATAAATCATCCAAAAGAAGGCATTAGTAAAATAATCATCACATGACCCCACCTCTTATGCTTGTGTATAACTGTTGTTAAAACAGGCAAAACTCACTATATATATTGCCACACACAGCAAGCTAGAGTAATCAATGGATGCCAGAAGGCTTGTGCATAAAATCCCCATCTAGTGCCTACTCAAAGAAATCCTAAGATCTAGGTGCAGTGCTCTCATATCCAAGGCTCCTCACTGATGAAGGCCATAAGCCAGAAACTAGTCTGGGAATATTGGATGAGTAGGCACTAGATGGGGATTTTATGCACAAGCCTTCTGGCATCCATTGATTACTCTAGCTTGCTGTGTATGGCAAAATAATCATATGGTAAATTTCTCAGCTAGTCAGTGTTACCTAGTGGCAGGTATAATATTTAACAATTTTATCCAGTTACTTTAAACTAAAAAAAAGTTTAATTATATTACTCAGTTGAAAATTGATACTGAAACTTACAGCTTTGAGTCTGCCATTCTACTGTTGTGCTAAACTGAACAGATCAGAAAAGTCATTAATAATCAGAGTAACTAAATATCAGGTAATAAAAATTGTAGTATGTTTCCATATTGTTTTAGTTTTAATCTGAAAATAGTTAGATACTATTTGCAAATATATCTGACTATCTCTGAAAGAAAAATTCTAAATCTGATTAGAATCTGGCGAGGTTGGGAGTGTGTCAGATTTTATCCAGTCACATAAGCATAGAGTTCAGATATCTTAATCAGTTATCTAAAAAATATTTTTTACGTTTAAAGTACTGTTTTATATGTGTGTTTACATGTAATATGCATACAAATTGAACATTAATTGTAATAGATAAAATCATCTATTAAAAAATCATAATGAATTACAATCTTTGATTTTTTTTTTTCTGATGTAACTTTTATATATAAAATTAGCAAATATTATTTCAAGATTTGAATTATAAAATGAAAAAATGTTTACACAAATAAATTGCAATAAATGGAATTGATTGCGGATGCTGAAGCTGGACTTGATAGGAATTCTCATAAAAATGCTTATATAGCCAAAATTGCAAGAAGTTTGTATTTGAGAATGATTCAGCCAAATAAAGATCAATTGAAAGATAGGATTACTACAGTGCAAAAATATATTTGTCAACAGAATATTACATTGATGAAAGAAGATAAAGGCAATAGATTTGCTGTAATGGACACTGCGGATTATAGAAACAAAGTTCATCAGCAGATTGACGAATTGAAATTCCAAAAAGTACCAGAGATTAACTTCAAACTGAACAAAGATAAATTTGTGTTGTTCGTGCTCAAGCCACATACATTCAAAGCATTCACCAAGGCAGAATATTTGCAAATGTATCCTTCGGCCACTATTCCCCCAAGAATATTTGCAAATGCCAAAATCCATAAAGAAGGTGTACCATTAATATTAATGATCGACTTTGGTGGAGTACACTACTACAAAGTGGCCAAGATCATAAATCAATGAATAACTCAAATGACAGGATATGGAGAATACACTATCAAATCATCATTTGATTTCGTGAATGAATTGAGAGCTGTACATCCAGATCAGCATAAAAGAATGACTGCACTTGATAGCAGAGCTTTATGGACCCATAGACAGGCTGAAATCGATTATTGTAGTCGGAGAAGCTCTAATCAATTATGGAATGGATCTAGGATGTGTTAAGTTTGTTGTGGCTGTGTGAGAATGGATGAACTATAATATTTATGCGGTGTTCAATAATGAATGGTTTCATATGCTTAACAGATGGCCTATGGGTTTCCCAATGAGTGAGATTATTGCCAATCTGGTGATGAATGCCTACGAATGAATTATTTTGCCTAGATACATGAATAATGGATTGGTTATGTACACCAGATATGTAGATGATATTTTTATTGCTGCTTCAAAGGAAACTATGGATGATATTAAAAATGATCTCACTATGGCATCAGACCTTATTATAAATGTTAGTCATGCTGAAGCACCAAACAGAATCAAATATTTGGATCTGCAAGTAATGATTGAAGCAGACTGTTTTTATTATAAAATGAACATTAAGCCAATTCATATTAGAGGCCATATACATCATTCATCAAATACACCTGAGATTCATAAATTTGCTGGCCTCAAATCATTTTATATAGAAATGTCTTTCTGTGTAGTTTTGAAAATGACAAGAGAAACAACATTGAAATTTACAGAAATGATCTTATTAAGGCCCAATATAACCCTCGGATTATTGATAAGATAATTGTGAAATTCAAAAGAAGGCATAATCAGATTAGACAGCAAGATAAACTTAGGATTTTATTACCATATATTCATAATATTTACGATAAAATGCGTGAAATCACCCCCTAACTTGAATAGATGTTTAAATAATACTAAAGATTTCATTCCTCCAATTCATGCACAACAGGCAGTCTACAAAATTGCATGCAGAGAACACAATTGTCAGGCTGCGTATTATGGGGAAACGAAAGCATCTATGCAGATTAGATTGTCCCAGCATATATATTCATATAATAGAGCTATGGCTGATTCATTCCACCCGTCAATTTTTGTACAGCATGCAATTGCTGTGGCTCATGCATGCAAGCCAGATCAATCTAAAATTATGTGTAGGGAATGAAGTGATCTGAGAAGGAAAGTTAAGGAGGCATTTTTTATCATTTCGGATGAGCACGCATTGAATAAGAGAATCTTTTTATGCTGTATCAAAGAAGTGGCATGCTGAGGCACTTTAACCCTTATTTGCATATTAGCCTATATTATTTTATACATTTGCATATTAGTATACTGTTTGAAAATTATAAAAAAATTGGGTTGTCCTTGATAATGAAGGGTAAGCCTTCGAAAATGTTCGGATAATTTATAATTTGTTGATATTTATCTATATATCATATTTTGTTGTTTGAGATATATTTTGGAATTAAAGTGTGTATTTATTTTAATGGATTTAAATTTTACATTAATATCTTTACCACACATCTGTTTTCATTACATAAAAATATTTAAACCAAACTGAACTGATATTTTTATCAGTCCTCTTTATGAGTCATCTGAGGTGATAAAAACACCTTAAATTGAAAACAGAGTTTTTTCTGTCTAATCCTTATCTTGATTAAAAACAATTTTAATTAAAATCTTACTTTTAGATTTGTACTAAAGAATCATCTACATGTTTTTACTTAGATAAAGAATTGTATACAAACATTAATAAAAAATAAACCATGCTCGTTTTTAAATTCAAAATCAGAATACACTATTAATTTATTTAGATCTTTTTAAATGTTTTAATTTATAATAAAATTTTATTTTAAATCCAGAGTTATTTAACTCTTTATAGTGGTTATTATTCCCAGTGAATATAGAAAAATACCTACAAAAATTTATGTCTGTGTTTATTTCTACTTTTTTTTTAGTTTATATATATATTGAACAGGGTGGGAGTTAGATCGAATAAAAAAAATATATAGAATAATTTTTTTTACTCTTCAATAAAACAGAATTGTGTGTTGTTGAATTCTTTTTATATATAAAATATGACAAAATTATTTATTACAAATTCAATCTATTCTAGCTGCAATTTCAATATTGCATAACATTGGTTCATCAGGCAGAGAACCATAATACCCAGAAGGTACCTATAGCTAGACCAAAATTATACAAAGTAAAATTACAGCCACATTTCCAAGCTACAGAATTTCTCCTGCTGCTGAATTCAAACCCTGTTATTCAAAACACTATTTGTTTTGAAGTAAACCTCAGGTTGCAGCTAACTATAAGAAGTAATTAACATGCCCTGAATGACAGCTATTAGTTCAGTGCCTGAATATTCCAACTAGCACAATCGAAAAGATGATATAATAAACTGCTTTGTGGTATTAGTAAAAGAATTGACCAACAAATACTAATTTCCAAAATAATTTATTTTAAATACTTTAAAATTAATTAGAGAACTAATTTATCCCTTATTTGATTAAAATAATAATTACATAATATTCCAGGTGCACACATTATAATAAACATAAAACATTAAATAAACATAAGCATTAAAACATTATATAACATGCCCACATATTCTGTCATATAAGCTGTTGGTTTGTCTGATTCAACAAGTTCTAGGGCTATCAGTTTATTATATTAACCTGCACATAAATAGTTCATTTTATGCTGGTTATATAGGTTATTTCTGTTGACTCTGGATACATCAAAGATTGCAATGGCTACAATAATAAATTACTGACATAATAGAAATAAAGAATAATTAATATTACCTATAGGTTTTTCAGATATACATTCCTCTGGATATATGGCTGCTTCTTTCTCCTATGTGAGCATGTTGGACCAACCGGTTGAAAGTAGATTGTTGATGAATGTGGTTCCTTGCTGCATTTCAATCCAGCAGACAAATGTTCACATGTCTCAGGTTGTTAGATATTCATTGCGGTTAATTAAAGACCTTCAGATATTCCAGGGTAGTCAGATACTGGAGTACAGTGGCATACTTTTTCTGATTAGCAATGCATGGTTTTCTTGGCATTTACAATAAATATAAGTTCTATTTGCACAGACTGGAATAACTGCTAAAAAGATCTGATGATGATGATTTTTAGACCTATTTATATGTGGCCCTCTTATTGTTCAGCTTTATTAACATTTTAATTAATTAAATTTATTAATTAAATTCCCATTGTTTATTTGTCCACATTCCTTCAGAGTAATCTGCTTAAGATAAAATATAACTTTTAATTATTTTGATTGTTTAATTATAGCCATTGCTAATTAATGATTCCTATTCCATCTTAGCTTATAAGTCAAGCAATCTTTGAGTTTGACTTAACTTTTATACTACAAACTTTATTTTTCTGGTTTTTTTTTTAAATTCAATTTTTTTTTATACACGCACATATACACACACATTTTCTTATTTTCTTTTAAATAAGTGAAAAGAGAGAAATATAGTTTTTAAATCTTTTTTATTTAGTTAAATTTCTCCCTCACATTGTTTTTATAATAATAATAATAATAATAATAATAATAATAATAATAATAATAATAATAATAATAATAATAATAATAATAATAATAATAATAATAATAATAATAATAATAAACTAGTAAAACTTATACTAATAATCTGTGCTATATCTTTACAGCAAAATTAAACAAAATTTCTTTTTAAATCTTTACTATTGACATCAGACTTCTAACACTAATTATTTTTTCCTCTTAAATATTTTTGAAATAAAATTTTAACTTTTATTATGAATATGTAACACTTACTTAGTGGTACAATATATATATATATATATATATGCACACACAACTATGTTGCTGTGTGCCATGCAAGCCAAATGGTTAAAATATATATATAATCTCTAAGCTAGATTTTTGATGCAGTTCATCTTTATTGAAGCTAAATTAAAATTTATTTAATTTTGATTTACTTTTGTTTAAGATTCACTACATCAGAAACTTATTTAGAAATTTTAAATTTTAATGTTGTATTCATTATTAATTGTCTCTACACTCTTGCAGGATATTATTTTGCATTTCACTATGGTTTAAATATTTTATTATATATATATATACTTCAAATGGTCAAATTTCAATCTTAAAAATTATCCATAATTTTGTCTTCTTTATAAAATTTAAAATAATAATCAATCTTAAACTCTTAAACAAAATTGAAATAGTCAACTAAAAATAAATAAAAATTTATTTAAAACATCAAATGAGACTTTTGTTTCTTATGGGAATTTTATTGAGATGTTTTCCTCTTTTACACTCACATGCGATGCATTGTTGCTTTTCCTTTTTCAGAGTCAGGAATCTCTCAGCCATTATATTTAGAGAAACCTGTTAGCCACCTTATATCCCCATTCAATTCTCCACTTTAAGTTTTGCCCATATTTTTATCTATTCTGTTTCATCCCATTTCCACACCATAAGGGGATTTAGATATAAAGGCCATGGAGTTGACAAAAATTATCTTTTCTCAAACCCAGCATAAAAACCATGAATCCACTTTTTGTATAATCACTTTGTTTATATTTATTCTCCCACAACTTCATTATCTGTACTCTTTCTGCTTACAGGCATTTACATTCAATTAACAGAAGCCTAATATTTTCTATGCCTTCCTTACATAACTAGCAGACTAAATCATTCATATTTTCCATTTATGTGTGTATTTTCTTGTTGTTAAAGATCCTGTTCGAGCCTTAAACAGTAAACTACTTTCCTTGCTATTATTATAAATTATCTCACACCCAATATTGTTTACTTCTATATATACTACTTCTTCATCTTTCCAACTCCCTATTTTTTATTAATGCATCTATTATATCCTACTCCTTGCCACTATAACACTCAACAATTCTCCTAACACAATCATTTCACCTTTTGTATAAGTATACTGACATGAATTCTTTATCTGAATCTTCTGCATACAGTACTATCTTTCTCATCCATCTTGTTGCCTGTCCTTTATTCATAACCCAATTAAATACTATTTTGACTATTCTCTTATTATCCACAAATTGCAATCTACTAAACATTTTCATTTTATTTTTTGCATCTCTCATATAAAAACTTAATTATCCCATTTCTTTTTGAATTACCTTCATTGCCAATCTCACATCTGCATCTAATGCTTGCCTTCCTATTTTTCTGTATTTTTTCTAAGTAATATAGAATTTACTAACACACAACACACCATTCTATATGTTAACCCTATTACTAACACTCCCTTCTATACAATTGTAGCTACATCATATTTATTATATGAAAACACGGCTAATTTCTTTATCATTTCTTTTTTTTTTCTTTGCTTTATTTATCAATTTTTTTCATGAGCAATTTCTCTGATTACTTAAGATGATTTCCAAATAGTTATACCTATTCACCACATTTAACTTTATATCCCCCAATAAAAATTCTTTCTCTTCTCTTTCCCAGTATTTATCATCATTACTTTTGATTTTTCACTAAATTTAATACCCATCTCTTTACCAATCCTTGTGCATGTCTTCAGCATAACTTCCATATATTCCATACTTAGTGTGTACAAGAAGACATCATCCACAAATAAAAGACCTGATAATTTATATATTTCTTTGGCTTCTATTAATGGTATTTCTACCCTTTCTAGTTTTTCTATTGCTTTCTCCATTTCTCTCAAATAAAACAAAAACAAAAGAGATGACTTAGGGCATCCTTGCCTTAGTCTCACTCCATTTTTAACTTTAACTGATTCTATATTTCCTAATTGATATGTATGGCAATTATTTTCATACAATCTCCTTCCATTTCCAAATTTACTAAACTTATTCATAATCCATTTCCTTTTACTCTATCATATACCTTCTCTATATGTATAAAAATCATATATAATTGTCTATCTATATTTCTACTCATATTTGTAATTTGTGTAATTACAAATAAACTATCTCCTATATGCCTATTCAATCGAAAACCACCTTGCATTTCTCCCACTATATAATTTTTTCCATCCATTTTGTGATCTTTCCAGCCACCATATATGAAAATTTTATATAACATTGATGTTATTATTATCAGTCTAAAATTGCTTAACTTTCTATGATCCTTATCCTTTTCTTTAAATAGTAGCCTTACCCTTGTATTATTCCAATTATCTGGAAATTATCTCTTCTGTGCCATCTTGTTAAAACATGATAATAGGTTTACCATTTAATCTATAGCAACTTTTTGCAGTGAACATTATTTAAATTATAGTATGATAAACTTATAAATAGTAAAATACATATACATACATAAAAATAAATAAACATAGAAACTTATTAAAATCCATTTCCTTTCAATTTACTAAACATTCTATAAAAAATAATATTTTACTTATAACTCTAGAGTTTCCAATAATCCAACAATGCCCATTCCCCTCTTAATTTTCCCAGGCTTTTAACAATGTTCTTCACATTTGTTTAAAATTTTCTGAATATATAAATTGTTACATTTTCTTTTCTTGTAATTTTAATATATTATATTATCTGAATATTTTTCTCATAATTTATTCTATAACCAATATCCAAAAAAATGAATAGATGGTCCTGATTTTGAATTGTTTTTACTAATTGACCTATCATGTTTCTTACCTCTTTCAATAGCAAAATTATCTATCTATATATATCATATTGCAATGGTCATGATTTTTAATATTATTTATTTTTTTAGCATTACAGATCCATTTCCCTAAAGTTTTATTTTTCATACTGTTTTAATGTCATTTTTTCATTGAATAATACTTTATTGTATATAGTATTGAAAACCCATTTTCATCCTTATATTCATTATTTATTATATTATTAATATTTGTATTACAAACAAAATTTGATATTCTTTTTTATAATCTATTTCTGCATAATCATTCCCAACTTCTGTTCAACTTTTTCTGCATTCAATGTTAGCCTATCATTTTTTAATTTAAATCCTTTCAAAGCTGCTATTTTCTGAGACTATAGCTGATAGGAATTTGGATTTTTACTCCTCTTTTTTTCTTATCTTTAATTTAATGTTTAATCAGTATTTCTTCATTATTTTTAAAATATATATATATATATATATATGTGTGTGTGTGTTAAAATCTCTTTTTTCATTATAAACTTAATATTATATTTATTATTAAATGCATTAACAATACTTTTACTATTTTCCATTACAATTATAATCAACATATCTGTGATATTCTATATTTCACTTATTTTTATATACTTATCAATTACATTTTCCTCTATATATTCAATTGCAGCTGATATTAAAATCCCTATAATAGAGCAACCTATAACCTATTCCTTTATTGTATTCCAACATTTTTCATATTCTTAAATCATAAAACCTCACTTATTAATAATAGTGCCTCTTTAGTAATATATAACTATTTCTCTGAAATTGTATTAATCATTTTTATTTTATCTATAATTATTTTAGCACTGTTTTTCCTGGTATCCTTTGATAAATTTTTTGCAATATCAAGTAAAATAATCATTTTATTTCTAATTAATTTTACAATACTTAATTTATCTTTAATTTCTTCTGAATTCTTAATACAATATTTACCAAAATCTAATTGCAGTGACAATCTTTTTATATATATGTTATATCACATAATGCTTTAAAAACTAATATTATTCTTAATGGCATATTTTATTTTCCCAAAATAAGCATGAATATTCAAAAACTGTAGAATATAAAAACGTGTATCCCTTTTCATTAATTAACTGTTTCATTCCCATACTTTGTTTTAATTCTATTTCCTGGATCTTTATTTATGTTTTGGTATTCCTACTTCACAACATTTTATTTTTGTATCATATTCCATTTCATTTAAAACAACCAAACTTGACCCATTATCTTCACTTGTTACTATTAAGTTTTCTTTATTTATTTTTTCCACAATTTGTCTTACAAATAGACTTTTCCTTTGTACTTTTTATTAAATAACACTGTTAATTTTTAACTGTAACTCCACAAATTATTTTTGATCTTCACAGATTCCATACTCATAATTGTTTTGTTTTTTTTTGATATCTCTATCCTCAAATTGTATACCAAATATAGCAATGTTATTTTGGTAAAATCTCAATTACAATGTCCAAGTTTGACTGTAAATTTCATGGTAATATAACTAAAATCTCTTTTTATGGCTTAAAATTAATATATATTAGTGTGAGTATGTACATCACAAATAGTCAATTTATTTCTTAGTTAGAGGTAAAACAGAAATAAAAAATTGTTCAAATTTTCATTATCTGGTAAATAGCAATCCTGGTGAATGCTTTCTGTTTCATTATAAGGGTCAATGGACAGGTTTTTGTCATGCAGTAGGATATTTAAAAAAGTTATTTATTAGATAATTTTGAAATGTTCTCATCGATCTTAATGTGAGACACAGTCATCAAATTTATTATTGTATTGATTTGATCTGAAGATCAATGTGGCTAATGTTTCTTAAATCTGATTATTCATATAATAATGGCTGGTCCTGCTAAAACAATTTTATTCATTAAGGTCTACAACAAATTTAATTACATTTCTACTATGTCATAATAATTATGCAGTGTTTATTCATTATAAAATTATTCAATCACATTTTTCAAAAAAATAAAAATTTAAACATTAAACAAAGTTATAAAGAATATACTACACAATAACAGATATTCAGAAACATTTATCTATATCAGATTCTATTACACTATTGTCCATTTTTGAAAATTATGTGCCAAAGCTTAATAATATTAAATAATGTAATGCATTTAAATAAATAAATAACCAAAAATAGATTATATATTTGTAATTGTATGTTGCACTATTTTTATCCTCTAAAATTAATTGTTAAATATTTTTAGAAAAATTCAAATTTTATTTAAACTTTTGAAATACATTCAACTGTTATTAATAGCACATATGTTAATTTATAACTCAGTATTTTGAGTGATATTCTCTTTTCTTCAGATGTTGCTAGCCTGACTAGTGACAATAATAGCAAGAGAACTGAACATGGAATCTTTAGATTTGTGAATATTGAATGTAAAGCAATGCTTAAACCAATTAGGTTATTCTGTCAAAGGTAACTATCAATAAAAATTTTATACCCTTATCTATGATAGTCCTTTTAATTTCTCCCATTTTTTAAGGTTTTGACCTTAATTAATTTCATTAAAATATGAAGATGAGCTATCTTGATATATATCTGAGCACTTATTGCATATATGTGTAGAGATGATAATCTGGACTAACTGATGATTGGTGGTTTAGCATGAAATATGTATATTGGTGATTATTTATCTTTTCAATAGATATGTGTTCAAGTGTGTCAGTGATATGAGATAGAGTGGTGAGTCATGTGAAAGTCTGTGCTCATATACCCTATATATGAAACATATATTAAAAATAATTTGACTAATTGTATGAATATTTATAAGACTTCTACAAATTTGGTTAATAATTGGTTGATTAAAAATGAATGGAAAATTATATAAGTTGATATAAATAATTGTATAAAAAAATGCATGTAATATCATTATGATATAATCAATTGTTTTGTAATTATTGAATTTATGTATGAGGATTTTGATTTGTTTTAATTATTTATATTATTATTGTTTTTGTTTTTTAATTTCATTATTGGACACTGGATGGTTTTATGTCAAGTGATTCATTAACGTTAAATAAATTAGTAACATTTGAAAAGGGCACCAAAGCCGATGTTGAAAAGAGCTTTTTAGGTATAAAATTATTATTTGATTATATAGCTGTTGTAAAGAATTATTTTTTTATTATTAAGTTGACTTAGAATGTGAGCAGCTTCATTAAATTTTCTTCATTTTATTTTTTTTTGCTTGTCCATTAATTTTGTTTTTTCTCAATTGAATATATGTTTATTGGTACATGGATGGTCTGCTACATTATAAATGACTGTTTTTTTTTTTAATTATTTCTTTGTGTTCTTTTAATTATCCTTCAATTGGCCAGCTGGTTTCATTGATATATGTCTTTCCACCTTTACAGTAAATATTAATTAAAGTGTTGTATAAATAATATTAAATGTATATATAATATCAAAATAAGTTTATGATTTTGTTTGTTTTTATTAATGCATTTCTCATTTCATCTCCACTACATTACAATATTCTACCAGTACAGAAACTTGGACCAACCTCTCCTACTGTGCATGTATCTTGAAAATGTGAGCTAGAAGTATAAAATCCTGTAATTTTCAAATATGCATTGATAGATTTGTATTTTTTCATTATTCCACTTTCACACAAGGTAGGGACTAGTTTTTAGTCATTTCTAACATTTTGTGTAAGGATGGATAATCACTGCACTGCAGAGATATTTTCAAATTTTCATTTTAATCAGTCATTTCTATTTCAATTTCACCATATTGTAAACATTCTCCAGCACAGAAACTCACAGTCTTGTCTTTTGTTACACTTGCATTTCATAACTGACCTTCACCCAAATCTTCAAGCCAATGTTAATAGTTCAAAAATTTTCTATTATATTAATCTTACGCAAATAGGTAGTATTTTTACTCACTTTTAAATCTTATGGAAGGACGAGAAATACTTTTTTATTGTTTTTTTTTTTTAAATGCAATTATATTTTATCTAAGATAAAATAATATTAAATTTTCTTTTATAGCTCTAAGAAAGACTTCAAGGCAATTAAAAGTATAGGATAATTTGAAATGTATAAAACATGAAATTTTCAAAGAATGAATAACACCCTTGTAGGGATTTATTGAATATTTATAGTATTTTTCAATAATGTATATATTTATAAAAGAACCAAAATACCTTATAACTTAAATTTATTAATAATTTAAGCCATCTCTATTTTGTTATATAATTCATCTCTAACTGTTTAAAAAAACTTGCAGTCACGATTAATACGAATTCAAATACTTTTAAAATTTAGATTCTGACTATTCAAGTTAATTATATTTATTTTTTCCTCATCTTTTAGAATTATTATTATACTACTTATTATTTAATTGCAGTATACTTTCTAATTAATGATATAAAACCTGTCATTTACAATATTAAATAAATATTGAAGAGATCCAGTAATATCATTGTAATAGTTGATTTAAATGTTTCTCATAATTAACTTTTCATCACTTCGAATAAATTCCACAAAAATTCTTGTACAATATGTGAAATAATTTATTTCTAAAATGCTAATTATTTCTTAATTGATATATAGTTTTTAAACTGCAAATCCCTTGCATAAAAAAAAAAAAAACTTACGCTACAACTAGCAACATGTCATATTTTAATCATTTATGTATTCAGCTCAAATTACACTGTTTTTTTGTTATAAAGAAATATATATCAAGTGATATATACCAACTATCTAAAATTCTATTTTTATAAATTATTATATTAATTTCCACTTCCTATATGGTTCATGATAAAAATTACAGCAGTAACTATATTCATAAATGCATTATTCAATAAAATTAATCGGTATAAATACAAGTCTGAATTTCTAAAATGATAAAATTCTAGGTTCACTTGTATAATAATTAGCATTTTCAATGTCATCAAAATTGTTAATAAGATATAAATATTTTCATGAGCTAGAGAGATTGGATCTTTTTGCAAAAAGAATATGAAAACTGATTCTTAATCTCATTCTCAAAACACATAATATGTTATAAATTATTCCATTTTCTATTTTTATTAAAAGGAGGAATATATCAGGTGATATAAAATCTGCAAATCAAATATCTAAAATTTTAATATCAGAAAATTGTACATTACATAATAGAAATTAAAGCAGCATAAACTATCCAGTCATATAATAAGTAAAGATTAGAATTGCTGAAAGCCATGAAATTCTAAAGCTATTGTTACAATAATTACTATTACTAATGGTCATAATATAATTAATGAAAAATAAAAATAATATATTAAAATATTTCCAAGAACAATAAGAAAGCTCATTCTTAAATTATCAAGGGTGATCTATAATTTTTAAAAACCTATAGTCTGTTTATAAGACAACTTTTAGTAATAATAAATATTGACTTAGTATAGATGAATAGAATAATTGTGTTAATTAAAATGAAAATTGTTGATGATGATTTTTCTAATAAATAATTATGCCTCTTCAAGAATCTCTTGAGGACAAGAGCAAAGCTAATATATAATATGATATTGCAATATTAAGTCCATAGGTTGTGTAACCATTTGATACTACCAATATATGTACAATAAATATATATTTTAATCTATCCATTGCATACTTTTAAATTAGATATTCTGTCATTTCTTTGGTTAAAATTTTATATGAAATATTGTCCTAATAATTACTAGTTGTCCAAAAAATTAAAGGCAGAACTGCTATCCATGCTATCATAATGATTCAAAAATATACAATTAAACTTAACAAATTATTTGGATTTAATTACTTGACAATTTAACTGAACATTAATTTTACTTGGATCTCATGATTTGATCACAGTTAATAATTGTTTTAATCAAATGCTATTTAATAGTTTATACACACTACATTCTATAGTATTTTTTTTTTGTTAATAGAAAGGTAGCTTTTAAAATTGTATGAAAATTTGATTAGCTTGGAAAGAAATGAAAATTCCATAGGAATATATATATATAAAACAAAAAAAGATTTATAAATCCAATAAATAATATTATATTTCAATCAGAGGACTGGTTTTCATCAGAAAGAAAAAATACACAGTAAAATGGCGATAATCAAAAATTACAGATTTGGTAAAAGATTAAAAATTTAACAAAACCCCCCTGATTGGTCACAAAATCTAACACAGAATATCTACCCAATCAATGACAAAATTCAAACAAAAAAAAAAACTACATTCCCTCCTAATCAAGCTTAAATTCTATTTAAATTAAAATAAATATAAAAATAAAAAATCCAAAATTAAAAATTAAAATATACATATGTGCATACATAGAAAAATTAGACTATGCTCACATTAACATTCATTAAAAACTAAAATACTTATATATTTTAATCAAAAATTATAGTTAGTGCAAAGTACAATAATTTATAATAACTAATTATTTATCTATAAACCAATTAAACACAGATATTAAACATCCATATAACCAATCTTTACATAAAAAACCTCATATAAGAAAATTTTCACATAAAAAACACACATATAGAAATCATTTTTTTTGTTTTTTTATTTTCAAATTCAAGACCTTAGAACCACATGGATTGAATTTGAACACTGGAACTATTACATCTCTGGGTTACCTGGTCTCCTAAATGATTTCTATATGTATGTTTTTTATGTGAAAATTTTCTTATATGAGGTTTTTTATGTAAAGATTGGTTATATGGATGTTTAATATCTGTGTTTAATTGGTTTATAGATAAATAATTAGTTATTATAAATTATTGTACTTTGCACTAACTATAATTTTTGGTTAAAATGTATAAGTATTTTAGTTTTTAATGAATGTTAATGTGAGCACAGCTATTTTTTGTATGTGAGCATAGTCTAATTTTTCTATGTATGCACATATGTATATTTTAATTTTTAATTTTGGATTTTTTATTTTTATATTTATTTTAATTTAAATAGAATTTAAGCTTGATTAGGAGGGAATGTAGTTTTTTTTTTTTGTTTGAATTTTGTCATTGATTGGGTAGATATTCTCTGTTAGATTTTGTGACCAATCAGGGGGGTTTTGTTAAATTTTTAATCTTTTACCAAATCTGTAATTTTTGATTATCGCCATTTTACTGTGTATTTTTTCTTTCTGATGAAAACCAGTCCTCTGGTTGAAATATAATATTATTTATTGGATTTATAAGTTTTTTTTTTTGTTTTTATATGTATTTCCTTTGGTTAATTTGTTATATATATATATATATATATATATATATATATATATATATATATATATATATATATATATATATATATATATATATATATGCATTGATTAGGTGACGGAGAAGATTTAGAACTTAATTTAAGAATTATTTATTCTTTGCATTAGTAGTAGTATTTATAAGATTATATATTTGATCATAAAATTGCAGTTGTATGGTATTATGAATGTATTGAAATAAATTCAAACTTTTCACAAACTAATAATTCCATTCCATAGCAATGGACAACAAAGTAGACATTTTTATCTTCACTAACAAAATTTTTAGGTATTTTTTTAAATATTTTATGTGTAAAGTTTGTTAAATATTAAACAAAATTTTGTTTCAGAAAAGTTAGAAGGGAAAAAATTAAAAATATTATCTCATGCTGATTTTATACTAGTTGACTAAAGTTAAAAGTATTTAGAGCTCTGTTATAATTTTTATCTTCATATTTGCTATGGATATTCTTGCTGAAATTTATAGTAAACAATGCAAACATAATTTCATTATTGCAAATATAGAATCACTTATATTAATTGCTATTTTTTTAACTATCAATTATAAGTGAAATAGAAAATATTTTTTACAATCATGAAACAATTAAAGATCTGATTCCCATCCATTTTTTCAGATTTTGTTCTTGTGTATCAAAATTACACATCTTTTACTAATGAGCTTTCCATATTTTACAATGGTATATAGGAAGGTTTGAATTTCTTATTTAAGTTTACTTATAAAGATATTAAGAATGAAATGGATAAGTTTATCACTCATAAAAATTTCACAAAAAATTAAAATATTAATTTGCTGAATCTCACTTTATGATTAACAATTTTTACATGCCATAATCTTTTAAATGATAACATTTGCCAACAAGTCATTAATGAATTAACAGTATAAACTAACTGGCAGATTTCTTAGAGTATTTCAACCACTAATGCTTATGTTTTAATATTTTGTCATATGAACTGTTATAGCGAAGTTGATATTTTATAATAAAAAAAACTTAATTTATTATTAATTTTGAATGAAAAATAGTATAACTAATTCAAGAGAGATATTAGATAATTTTCAAATATATAAAAAAAGAATCATTAAAGAAACCAAAGTCTAAAAAAAATTATCAAATAAAAATCACTTTTAGTGTCTTATTGAATATGGAGGATAGATTTTTGGCCAAAATTGCAATGTGTTTTAGATTGTGCCTCTCAAGAATCTTGATTCTGTGTGCTTTTTTGAAGGGCTTTGTTTGCATACAGGAATTGGAATCTTGGAGTTAATATTTTAAAGTATTGGTCATTAAAAGATTAATCATGAGTTGAAGCTATTTATTTGTATAACAAAGAAATAGATTCAAGTTATAAATAAATGCAATTATTTATTTATAATTTTTTAATAACTTCTGATTTAATTAATGAACTTAAATAAATGAAAAAAGGTAATTATTTTTATAAAGGCATTTTTTTGCTTTTTAATGCAACAAATTAATCAATACTATTTGTCACTCTATGTGTTGAATGATTATTTTCAATAAACATTATTGATATATTAATAAATTTGTATAATTATTTTAAATCGATATAGAAATGGAAAAAAGATCATTCCACTTGGAAATAGATAACAAAATATTTTTAAAATTGTCCTGTAACCCAATTCAGATATGTATTTGTTGGAATTATTCAGTCAGTCATCAGCTCTGTTGCAATGAAATTTTTGACTGTTTGGTGACCTCTGTATGCCCTTTATAATTGTGTGGGAATTCGATTCAAAAGCTAGCATTTATATAATTTGATAACTTTTGTTTAATACTTTTTAATTGTAATTAGTTGCTATACAAATGCAGTAAAATAAATTTATAATTTAAAACCAATATTTTTTTTTTTAGATATTTTTTCCAAGACAAAATATTGTTTTGTAGATCAGCTAATAGAGAATTTTGCTATATAAATTTAGATTTAATAATGGTGAATCTTGAGCTTCATTTTTAGTAATTTCAAAGTCAGTAGATTGTTAAGGAATTTATACAATTAATAATGTCATAAAATAAAATGAGATGATTTGGGAATTCATTATAAGTGTTATATGATATATAATCATTTAGAGCATTGTAGCATAGTGGTAAGTTTTATTTATTTTCAAAACATAAGATTTTAATCCAAGCAGGTACAAGTTGGACATTTATTCAGATTCCAAACAGATTTAGTATTATTTTTTAATAGCAATCTTATTAATGGATTAATAAAAGGCTTTCTAAATATTCCTACTTAGTAAGTAAAAATTGTTTGATAGCTTCTAAAACTTTCACCATGCAGTGATTTTTAATCCAGATGTATAATGCTTTTTTATATAGTTTTATTTTGGATATGTTGTGAAAATTTCACCTTAATTTATTTAAAGTTAGTTTTACCTTTTATATTTAAAAAAGTTAGTAAATCAAATATATATGTATCTCAACACTATTTATGTATTTGTTCTATAACTGGAAACACTTTCAAATGTTTCTGGAGCCATAACATCAGTTCCAATCAATACACAGATAAGTAATACATTTAAATTAGAAATTACATCACCACTATTTCAATAAAGGCAACTGAAAATATTAAAGCAATGTTTTTTGAACTTCCAAAATAACACATTTTATGCAATATCTAGGAAATACAAAATCAAGATATAATTTTTCAATTAGAATTTCCTGTTGAAAAATTTTATATGAACATTCTCTCATGACTAGAACAGATTATTTTATGAAAACTTAATCAGGTTTTAGCTGTAATTATAGGTGGAGTTAAAATTTTTATCATCTAACATTAATTGTTAAATGTTTTTAGAAAAATTCAAACTTAATTTAAACTTTTCAATTACATTTAACTGTTAGTAATATCAGACATATATTATACTTTATCTCCTCTTTTCTTCAAATGTTGTTGGTCTGACCAGTGGCAATACTAGCATTGGAATCAAACATGGGATCTTTAGATTATTGAATATTAAATTTAAGGTGATGATCTAACCAACTAGGCTAATATCTCAAAAACAACAATCAATAGAAATTCATATACTTATCTATGAGAATCCACCTGATTGCTCCATTTTTTCCTTTAGGGTAAGGTTAATGAATGGGTTCAAAACATAATGAATTATCATACTAGATTGATTTTTGATATTGTTTTCCATTTGCCATGTGAGCAGCTTTTAAAAAAAATATTTTTTTCTTTATTGCAGTATTTTGTCTTTTCCCAATTGAACACATATTCATTAAGTATTTGCATGGTCTTCTATTTTAGATGTAGCTATTTTTTTTCTTCTAATCAACAGCTCATGCACTTTTAATCTTTTTCAATGGGGTTACTGGTTTCACCAATATGCATCCTTTTAGAGTTACATATTATTTTGTAGATCCAGATTTTGTTTTCATGATAAGTTTAACTATCCTAAGTTCAATTTCCATGCTAGAATCACTAGTGAGACCAGAGAAAGCAGAAAAAGGTAGGAAAATAATACCATTCAAAGGTTATGTTATATACTAATCTATTTACTGATACTAACAGTTGAATGTATTTGAAAAGTTTAAATAAAGTTTGAATTTTTATAAAAACATTTTACATTTCTTATTAGTCCAATAAATAATTATAACTAAACTATAAATGCAATTAGACACCATACTTCAAACACTTTATAGCAAAATTTTTATTAATATGTATTTACACACTCAAGCAATGTAACGGATTAAAAAATATACTATCAGCAGTTCTTTAAGAATAAGCTATATATTTAGGTTATATACTCATTCATTCCTTTAAAGATCTGACAGATACTGACAGCCAAAAGAATGATTAGCATTTCACAATTTTGAGATAGATAAAAGAACCTACTCACTGTTCTTAAAGTATACAATGTTCCATGAACACTCAGATGATCATCACATTTCAGTCACTCTAAGCTACTACAACCCATTATAGTTTTCTGCAAACACTATTGCACTGCCCTGCTTACATCCAAGTCTTAGGGGCTATTATTTATAAAATATTGCCTTGCTCATCTTTGGGAGTCTTAAAGGCAAATATTATACATATATAAAAAAAACTATACCTTACTCTCTCTGGAGTCTTGGAGGTAAAATCATGACAGGACTACTGTTAACTGCTTCATGATAAATAGTAACTAACATTACAATTTGGGTTGGAGCAGTGAATGAGATTAATCAGTCACAAGTGACATGAATACATCACATCCTCAAGACAATGACAAAAATTTCCCATCCAACATCAATACTTGCAACAAAACTAACCAAACTTCCAATCCAACCTTAAAAATTATGGATTTTCTACAACACAAATTTTCCAAATATGGATAAAATTATGAAACAGACTGCATATCATATATGATCTCAAATGAAAATAAACATATTTAACAGACCGAATTATATTTGATGCCTGGGAATCATTGATTCAATGCCACACAATTGGGCTCACCAAAAATGTAATGGACCGATGAATAGATAAACATATAGCCGACTGCATTGTGACATCAAAATGCAATGGGATATAAATAAATGCTGAAAAATTATAATGGAAAATTCCCCATCCATCATCAACACTTGCAGTAGAACCAACCATTTACCTAAATCCATCCCATTACATTTACCGAAACAATAATCCCGCCATCCACAAAAAAACTGGAAAGATCCAATAACACTACAACCAAGAGGAATCTTTACTATCATTCAACCCCCATTCATTTGGCAATATGCACCGGATCCACCCAATTTTCATGTCAATCCATTAGATTCCCTAGAATTCAAACTCAGTCATAATTTAAGTACTTACTCTGTTCAGGTATAAATTATAAAAATATATCTAGCCAATGTGGGCAATGACTTAATGTTTTAGTTCATATAGTACACTCATTGGATACATATTACATATATTTAATATCAAGAGATATGTGAATTCAATGATGTATTCTCAACAAATTATAGATAATCCTTGATGTAAAATCAATTAAAATCAACAAATTTATTTTATGTTAACATAGCATATGTAAATATATAAATATACATTTTAAAAAAACACTATAAATACGATTCTTCCACTTCCACTTAATCTCATTAAAATAATAACACACAAAAAAAAAATACATAAAATAATAATATCATTAACTATAGGTCATTCTTAGTATACATAGGTCTCTACCTTTCATGCCATCATATTAAAAAAAATAATTTATGATCTTTCATACCAATCTAAACAAATGACATTGTTTATTTATTTTTTTTTTAAAAAAAAAGGTATCATCATATCAATATACAATTTATTATTTTATAAATATAATTGAACTAATGGGTTCATATGTGAATATTATAAATCATGAGAACTGGAATTGCATTCAATTGGTTTTATAAGTAATAGTTAGTATGTGTCTTGTTAATAAAGGATAATATAGGTTTTATTAATAATTAATTTTGTTATTAATGTTATGTTGTTAGTGAGTCAAAAATAAGTCTTACCTTCATTTATATTCATTTCATCATAGTCTAGTCCTTTTTTTTTCTAACAGAACCATTTATATTTTTTTCTTTATTTCAAAAATACATTTTATATCATGAAATGAATACATCTAAATACTTTGGTACTTCCAGCTCAAAAAATCCAATGTGGAAGTAATAAAGAAAAATAAAAATAAATAAATACATAAATGAAGAAGAGAAAACCTTAAAATTATAGCATCAGTATGTTAACCATAATGAACAAACAGTTACATATCACCATGAAATTATGAACGATTTAGTAACCTCTTGATCAAACATGAGCATCTTCTTTAAATGAAAAAAAAATCATGATAGATTGAGAATTCTCAGCATCTTTTATTCGCTTCATTATCCAAGGTAGTGTCTTCCACGATCTATCCAATTCCCACAAGTTGACCAAGTAATTTGGATGATCTTTGATTTGGCCACTTTCACCACTGATCTATACACCTTCACATAATATCTGGTTGCCATTTTATATATATGTGATGGTGAGAATTCATACCTATGGATCATGTTCCTTGCCTTCTTCAAAACCCATCTGAGTTGCCTTGACCTTCACAATGATTTTTTTTAGCACACCTGCATCATTTTTATGTTATTATATATATCCATAAAATTCTTTTCTTATATCAGCAGTAGAAATGTTATAGCTATATACCAAAATGAAACACGATTAAAGTCAGTTTTTTTATTTTGATGATAAACGTTATTAAATTTAAAACTTCCAACAGTTCTATAATTATTAAATGCTTGATTATGTAACTGAATATTTTATCATATTTTTTATAGCAAATAGTTCAATATAATTATCAATAACAAAAAGGAAAAGAAAATCTTGGTCCCTGTTATGCTTTAATCAATAGGTTATAATTTGTTTATTTTTAAATTTTCATAGTTTATAAAGTTCAATTTCAATGGATATATAGTGATATTCTTTCGTTTCAGTTTTTTTTTTTACACATATAGATCAAATTAACAACTTACAGTCTATGCATATTTACTGTTCAATAATTCTTTCTTTCAAAATGCTGAAAACTTTTTGCCCAAATACAATTTTAAATTAACTGTCTTGCCATCCTTAGCGAATAAATAAACGAAAATCTCACGTATAATCTTCTCGATACATATTTTTAACTTTCCAGCCATTAAAGAACAACAACAAAAAAAAAAAATAGCTGTTTGTTATTGTTGTTATGGTTACATTGTAATTATCAGGGGTTTTTTCTCTCTCCCATTTTATAACACTAGATTATAAAATCGGTTTTATTTTTTTATAAAACTTTCTCAATTGTTCTGTCAAATTTGTTATTTTAAAATATTAATAAAATTAAATTTAATAACAAATTTATGATTTTGTTTTAAGCATTTCCAGTTCATTAAACTACAATATAATTTTGATTCATACTGTTATATATCATTAATTCATGATTTCAATAGATGTATTACTTTTATAAATCAACACATCCATGTATATATTTATGTTTAATGCATTTAATGATAAGGAGAGGTATGAGACTTATAGCGATCCTTACAATTCCCCCAATCCAAAAAGGTTAAAAGTTTAATCCTTTTAAACTTTTGACATTTACTAGAATAAAAAAAAAATTATATTCAATGTCCCATCACCATAGTGGGTTATTTTCTTTTTCATATAATAAAATATTATCTATAATTATCTATCTCTTTCTTCCTCTCAGGTGGTTTGCTAAATTACCATTTTATGTCCATACAAGATTTGACCTCTTTTAACACTCATATTCAATAATTCATTTTACTTTCTCTATTTAATTTCTACTTAAATAGTACTGTCTATCCTATAATTGTATTATGATGGATTGAAACAGAATCTGACCGGTTCCATACTCCTATTTAGGCAGCATAAAAACTTGTCTCATCGGCTTCTTGTCTTGCTCCACAGAGTTACAAGATCCTAGAATAACCGCATGGAATATGGAGTGTCCATATACATATATAGTAAGATACACCCTCATATCTCAGTCAGTTCTGAAAGTAGCCACTACATGCTCAATTATGCAGTTGGATGTACTCTCACCACAAAATGCCTTTTCCATTTTCACTAGTTTCCATGTTATCTCCTTTCAAACAACATATAAATGGTAATTATGAGTGCCCTCAAAAATCCACTTTCCACTCCTTTCATACCCAACCTGCACTGATTTCCTCTATATTTCTTTCCTAACTAAAAACATGGTTTCAGACTTCTAGGATTGTAAGTCCCTTTTATTTCTCCATTGATATTCAACCAAAATGCATTAGAATTAGCTTGTTTAACAATAACAAATGGACATATATTTGGGAAAAAAATTATGATACTTATATTTGGTCAGTTTACTAACAGGCTGCACTTTCACAAAAACTCTATCCCCTACTTCAAATTTATGTACCTTCCTCCTATTTTTATTATTCCTTAAATGCCTTGCTGTGCTAGTCGCTGTTGCACCAAGCAAATATTGGCTTCCTCTTCATGTAGGTTCAGTCCAATGGTGGGTTTGTATTTTTTAAATAAAAGTGGTACAAGTTTATTAAAATGAAGTTCACTGGGTGTGAATCCAGTAGATTCATTCACACTCCAATTTATGTAATTTGTTACTTTCTCAGTCTGTTTTACCCAACCTCTATTATTTTTATAAGATTTAACAGTCAAAAGTAAACTTAACATTTTTTTTTCTTTATATACATATATACTCAACATTATTTACAGGGTGCAATCATTAAGAAAGTCCATTTTTATGTTCCAGGGTCGCAATCATGAAGTCTGTCCCTTAACTTGTGCCTTTCTTTTTTAAGGACTTTCATTCACATATTCAATAAATGTGAAGGGACCTTCATATGTATTGCAAAGCTTATGGAACTTGGGACCTTTCTGTTTCTTTGCAAAGAGTATGGTTGTCTCCAATATCATATGACAACTTTCAGTAACTTGGTTATCTTCCTGATTATGAAGAGACTTGTTGTGCCATAATACATATTTAAGATGAACAAGTGTATCAGCTTCATTTATCCTTTCAGTGCTGGCTTCACTAATGGGACCATTTTCATCTGTGAAAAGCCTATGAGCATATAATAGCCTTTCTTAGATCATGCTATGTTCATGGACCTTGTATTTAGAGCAAACTTTATGTTTTTAACCTTGGATGCTCACATTAACTTGTTTTGCTTGATCATCTAACATATTAGTTTTCATGGAAGTTACCTTATCCCCCAACTGAGCTAAACAATGGGTAAGAGATCCAAGAGTCTCTTCACAGCCTTCGTTTTCAATATTGTGAGTCACAGAAATATTGTTCAACTTTGCTTGGACCATCTCAAGCTCAGCTTGTAATTCTTCCCTAAAAGTGTTCTGCTTACTCCCCACCTCTTTATTCATGACCTCTTATGTCTGATAAACTTGTTTGATCTCTTGGTCAATATGAATAGTAATATGTTCAGCAAATTCGTTGACATGCTCTTGACACTTTGTACTTTCTTCTTCAACCTTGTGCTTTACTTTATCATTATCAGTTTTCACTTTTCCCACATCTTGGAGCAACTGTCCTACTCTTTTGGATAGTCGGGCGTTGTCTTCCTGAATCCTCACCTCCAATTTCTTTTCAATTCTGACTAATCCTTTCCTCAGGTCTTCTTGAAATTGAGATATATCTCCTTTTAAACCGACCTCAACTTGGGTGACATCGGCTCTTGTTGCCATATTGTCCAACCTACTATTTAAATCATTAATTCATCTATACATCTCATTTCCCATATTGGTCATATTTGACTCTAACTTCAATTTCATGTTGGCCATATTTGATTCTAATTTAGACTCGGATCTTGTTTCCATGTTAGCCATACTTGATTTTAATTTAGACTTGAATCTTGTTTCCATGTTAGCCATATTTGTTCCCAGAGCAGTCATCTTCAGCATCATCTCTCGCAGGATTTGTACTGTGATGGATTCATTTTCATTAGATGGCATTAATTGATCCCCTAGCATAGGAATTGCTTTTTGGTGAGGGGTCTCTGGGATTTGAACCATTGTTCGGTCCTCTTCTAATGATTGAATATGTTGCTGCATTTCTTCTGCAGGTTCCTTAAATGCTTGTTGGCACCCCAACCTTTCTTCTATACTTGTGTCCATATCTAAATTTTCACCCTTTTGATTTACTTGTGTGTCATCAACTCTTTCATCCATCTTTAAAATGATCTGGCCACTTCTTAATAGCATAAAGGCAGATATGTCAATGTAATCATTATGAGACAGAATATTTCCTTATTTATTGCTTCTACAAAATAACTATATTTTTTTTACAATATGGATATTCATTGTGCGGTCTCGGCTTCCCCTTCTGGTTCTCTGAAGATGATGAAACGAAACCAAAAAAAAATTTAAACTACCATCACTTGTACACTTACTCATTCCCAATCTACTTCTAACTACAAATAGGTTCAACTATCATGACTAAGATACTCATGTCTAATCACTATATATACAATTTTTTTATATAACTACTTCACAATCTATAACATTGGTGTTAACTCTCTGATTGCTCACATTTGTCTAATGACTAGGTTTCCTTTTAATATATATATGGGCTAAATACCTGTTCAGGCCCCCAAAAAGTTGCACACCATAAATGTATAAGCAGTCTATAGGGTATGAGATTTAATTAATCAAAGCCCCAAACGTTTGGGTCGCCAAAAATGTAACAGATTGAAAAATATACTATTAACAGTCCTTTAAGAATAAGCTATATATTTAGGTTATATACTCATCCATTCCTCTAAAGATCTGACAGATACTGACAGCCAAAAGAATGATTAGCATTTCACAATTTTGAGATAGATAAAAGAACCTACTCACTGCTCTTAAAGTATACAATGTTCCATGAACACTCAGATGATCATCACATTTCAGTCACTCTAAGCTACTACAACCCATTATAGTTTTCTGCAAACACTATTGCACTGCCCTGCTTACATCCAAGTCTTAGGGGCTATTATTTATAAAATATTGCCTTGCTCATCTTTGGGAGTCTTAAAGGCAAATATTATACATATATAAAAAAAACTATACCTTACTCTCTCTGGAGTCTTAGAGGTAAAATCATGGCAGGACTACTGTTAACTGCTTCATGATAAATAGTAACTAACATTACAATTTGGGTTGGAGCAGTGAATGAGATCAATCAGTCACAAGTGACATGAATACATCACATCCTCAAGACAATGACAAAAATTCCCCATCCAACATCAATACTTGCAACAAAACTAACCAAACTTCAACAATCAAATATCCAATCCAACCTTAAAAATTATGGATTTTCTACAACACAAATTTTCCAAATATGGATAAAATTATGAAACAGACTGCATATCATATATGATCTCAAATGAAAATAAACATATGTAACAAACCGAATTATATTTGATGCCTGGAAATCATTGATTCAATGCCACACAATTGGGCTCACCAAAAATGTAACGGACCGACGAATAGATAAACATATAGCCGACCGCATTGTGACATCAAAATGCAATGGGATATAAATAAATGATGAAAATTATAATGGAAAATTCCCCATCCATCATCAACACTTGCAGTAGAACCAACCATTTACCTAAATCCATCCCATTACATTTACCGAAACAATAATCCAGCCATCCACGGAAAAACTGGAAAGATCCAATAACACTACAACCAAGAGGAATCTTTACTATCATTCAACCCCCATTCATTTGGCAATATGCACCGGATCCACCCAATTTCATGTCAATCCATTAGATTCCCTAGAATTCAAACTCAGTCATAATTTAAGTACTTACTCTGTTCAGGTATAAATTATAAGAATATATCTAGCCAATGTGGGCAATGACTTGATGTTATGGCTTATATAGTACACTCATTGGATACATATTACATATATATTTAATATCAAGAGATATGTGAATTCAATGATGTATTCTCAACAAATTATAGATAATCCTTGATGTAAAATCAATTAAAATCAACAAATTTATTTTATGTTAACATAGCATATGTAACTATATAAATATACATTTTAAAAAAACACTATAAATACGATTCTTACACTTCCACTTAATCTCATTAAAATAATAACACAAAAAAAAAATACATAAAATAATAATATCATTAACTATAGGTCATTCTTAGTATACATAGGTCTCTACCTTTCATGCCATCATATTAAAAAAAATAATTTATGATCTTTCATACCAATCTAAACAAATGACATTGTTTATTTATTTTTTTTTTTTTAAAAAAAAAAAAAGGTATCATCATATCAATATACAATTTATTATTTTATAAATATAATTGAACTAATGGGTTCGTATGTGAATATTATAAATCATGAGAACTGGAATTGCCATCAATTGATTTTATAAGTAATTGTTAGTATGTGTCTTGTTAATAAAGGATAATATAGGTTTTATTAATAATTAATTTTGTTACTAATGTTATGTTGTTAGTGAGTCAAAAATAAGTCTTACCTTCATTTATATTCATTTCATCATAGTCTAGTCCTTTTTTTTCTAACAGAACCATTTATATTTTTTTCTTTATTTCAAAAATACATTTTATATCATGAAATGAATACATCTAAATTCTTTAGTACTTCCAGCTCAAAAAATCCAATGTGGAAGTAATAAAAAAAAAAAATAAATACATAAATGAAGAAGAGAAAACCTTAAAATTATAGCATCAGTATGTTAACCATAACGAACAAACAGTTACATATTCCCATAAAATTATGAACGATTTAGTAAACCTCTTGATCAAACATGAGCATCTTCATTAAATGGAAAAATTCATGGTAGATTGAGAATTCTCAGCATCTTTTATTCGCTTCATTATCCAAGGTAGTGTCTTCCACGATCTATCCAATTCCCACAAGTTGACCAAGTAATTTGGATGATCTTTGATTTGGCCACTTTCACCACTGATCTATACACCTTCACATAACATCTGGTTGCCATTTTATATATATGTGATGGTGAGAATTCACACCTATGGATCGTGTTCATTGCCTTCTTCAAAACCCATCTGAGTTGCCTTGACCTTCACAATGATTTTTTTTAGCACACCTGCATCATTTTTATGTTATTATATATATACATAAAATTCTTTTCTTATATCAGCATTAGAAATGTTATAGCTATATACCAAAATGAAACACATTAAAGTCAGTTTTTTTTATTTTGATGATAAACGTTATTAAATTTAAAACTTCCAACAGTTCTATAATTATTAAACGCTTGATTATGTAACTGAATATTTTATCATATTTTTTATAGCAAATAGTTCAATATAATTATCAATAACAAAAAGGAAAAAAAAATCTTGGTCCCTGTTATGCTTTAATCAACAGGTTATAATTTGTTTATTTTTAAATTTTCATAGTTTATAAAGTTCAATTTCAATGGATATATAGTGATATTCTTTTGTTTCAGTTTTTTTTTTTTTACACATATAGATCAAATTAACAACTTACAGTCTATGCATATTTACTGTCCAATAATTCTTTCTTTCAAAATGCTGAAAACTTTTTGCCCAAATACAATTTTAAATTAACTGTCTTGCCATCCTTAGCGAATAAATAAACGAAAATCTCACGTATAATCTTCTCGATACATATTTTTAACTTTCCAGCCATTAAAGAACAACAACAAAAAAAATAGCTGTTTGTTGTTTTGGTTACATTGTAATTATCAGGGGTTTTTTTTCCTCTCCCGTTTTATAACACTAGATTATAAAAGCGGTTTTATTTTTTTATAAAACTTTCTCAATTGTTCTGTCAAATTTGTTATTTTAAAATATTAATAAAATTAAATTTAATAACAAATTTATGATTTTGTTTTAAGCATTTCCAGTTCATTAAACTACAATATAATTTTGATTTATACTGTTATATATCATCAATTCATGAATTCAATAGATGTATTACTTTTATAAATCAACACATCCATGTTTATATTTATGTTTACTGCATTTAATGATAAGGAGAGGTATGAGACTTATAGCGATCCTTACACTAGTGAGACCAGAGAAAGCAGAAAAAGGTAGGAAAATAATACCATTCAAAGGTTATGTTATATACTAATCTGTTTACTGATACTAACAGTTGAATGTATTTGAAAAATTTAAATAAAGTTTGAATTTTTATAAAAACATTTTACATTTATTATTAGTCCAATAAATAATTATAACTAAACTATAAATGCAATTAGACACCATACTTCAAACACTTTATAGCAAAATTTTTATTATTATGTATTTACACACTCAAGCAATTTGACATTTTCACTGACCTGCTGTCTTTATCAGAGCTATGATATAATGTCAGATAAATATGTAAAAAACTGTCATATCTGATCTTGCCTTCGAAATGGACTAGTCGATTTCTTCCTTATTTGATCGGATTGAGCATGCGTTTCAAATGCAATCAATAAAATTAAGTATATAATTTTTTTTTCTCTAAAGTGTTTAAAGTAAGGTGTACAAATTATATATGTATAAAATATTACAGAAAAATATAAAATGATAGATTTAATGATATTTATATAACTAAAATACTATCGTCAACCTTTCAAACAAACACTGAACAGGTTTTATGTTTATTAATGCAAAATATATTAAAGATGTTTTGATATCAAACATTATATAATCTTCAGAAATCAGAGTATAATAAGTGTTGGATTATAGTTTAGTTCTTTTCGATGATAGTTGACTGTTAAATTTTTATATATATCTATAAATTTTAATAACTATATGATTTAGGTAAAATATAAAATATAAAAAGTTTTTTTTTTGTTTTCATAATTTATAATGTGATTTATATATTTTATGATTTCTTTTAACTATTACTTTAAAATTTTAAAGTAGACGAACAATTTTTTAAATTCTACTTTTACAAAACTTCTTTTAAAAAGTTATAAAATTTATTTTAATTAAATTTATTTGGCAAAAATGCGTGAGTCAAATCAAGTTTCGAGCGAAAGGAATGTTAAAATAGGAGTAATGTAAAGAATGAATACTATGGTTAAATACTATTAGTTCAAGAATAGTCAATTTAATTTCATCTTAAATAATAGAGCAAAAGTGAAAGAGAGAGAGAGAGAGAGAGAAAGAAATTTAACTACAAAGTCATTGGAAGCTTTCCAAAGAGTTTCTCTATTTTTTAAAAAATGTCATTCAAAAGAAAAAAAAAATCAGATTTAACGATATTAAATGTTATTGAAACTTTGCAAATATCTTTTTAAAATAATTCTAGTAATATTATATATTGAAGTTTAAAAATTACTTTGATCCTTCTTCAAATTGAAAGACTGACTATTATGATAGAGTGATCATTATTAGTAATAAACGATCTTTTCTTAGTCATTTTTTCCGCACCATTTTATATTTACAGCTATATTTAAACATATTAATGAACTTTAATATTTAAAATTAGAGATTGTGTATAGAACTTCTCACATTAGAAAAGTACAAAAGTAAGATAAGGTTCATTATTTTACGTTAAGGTTGAAGGACTAAAACATATTAAAGTTCAATTTTATATATATAAAAAATATCCACATGCTTATTTTCTTTACAAATCTCACTTATTTTATGAACCAAATTTGTCTACATACATATACTTACCATTTCACAATTTTATCTATAAAAATAGTCATTTTCAAATAATGAAACTGACCATAGAATAGGATCAAAACTTTGGATAAAATTATAGGATTATATATAAATGTAAATAAAATAAAATGTCAATTAAAGAATAATTATTGTAATAATATTTATATATATGGATGTAGAAAATAACATTTGTAGAAAAAAATGAATATGTAGTTAAGATTTGTTGTACGTCGAAATTAATCAAATAATTTTGAGAAAAAAAGAAAGATTTATTTATTTAATTATTACCTTTCTATTCTAAAATTGAGTATATTATAGTAAGAGTATATATAGTAAAGAGAATATATCAGTAATAAACACAAGCAAACACACACACATATATATGTATTGTTAAGACAATATTTTAATTATTATTTGCTATGACATCAATGCAACAATTATATATATGACATTTCCCCATAATTGTCTATCACAATTTGAATTTTTAAGTTACAATCAATTTTATTAAAAATTGTCTTCTTTCATTATTATTATGCACTTTTTAATGAGATAAATAATCTCTAAAACAAGAGTAACAATTTAGTCATTTATCTTTCAAGCAAAATTTCAAATCTTATCTGATTAAGTACTTGTTCTTTTCGTTTTATTTTCAGTTTATATTTTCAAAGTCCCCAAATAGCTCCACAGTTTGATAGTTCAAAAGCATTTTCTTAAACCGTTTTCCACATTCATAGAGAGAATAAAAAATTTCATAATTAGAGTAATTCTCAGATTCATTTTTTAATGATGAAATAGTATATTACATATAACAAAATCAAATTCACAATAAATATTGTGAAAAGGTTTTCTGTGTTTTTAAAATCAAATAATATTAATTATGATATTTTTCTGGGTTATGAATTCAATGGATACAAATATTAAGTAGCTAAATAAATAATCAGTGAAAATAAGATTGAAATAAACAACTATTAATAACTACATTATAATATTTATAAATTGTATTGAATATTTGATTATTGTAGTAATATTAAATAGCTGTATAGAACTATTGCAAGTAAAATAATACATAGTTCTTATTTAGACTATGTTTTGAATAATGATTAATTAATTTGTTGAATTTTGTGACTAAGTATATTATCATTGAATCTATATATAGTGTATTTGAACAGGTTTTATGGTTTAGTGGTAAAACATTTATCTACCAAACTAGGTTTAAATCTGGATCTGATAGAAGTTTTTATTCTAATATCAATTTATAATTTTTTATCTTGAATACCTGTTTCATAGACAATCTAGTTAGCTAATTATCATTGGTCAGTAAGATAGAGAATAAAAACTCAGATGAAAAAAACAGTCAAACCATCATCATCCAACAAATGGACAGCCTGGTGAATAATGCATTTTCTTTATTGTTTTTCTATGTGGGTTTGTTAAAGAAGTCTTTGCATTGCACTGGAATATTTATAAGTTATTTGCTTTTTATTACACACATGCAGAAAGGAGTTTGCTATTAACTGAAAGGAGACCCTTTGATTCCTCTTGGAGGCCTTAAAGGAACCGAGCAGGGCAAATTCCTAATGTCCACTCCATACGTTCTTGTTGTTGCAGCTGTTATTACTATGTGATTATTCATATAGTATACGAACATGGATGGGCTGCTCACCAACACACATTAGCCAGCATGGTGAGTTTATTGGCTTTTTACCTCTGAGTTTAAGATCAAGAAACACCATGGTCTTTCTTCTCAGTGCCTGATAAGGCAGAATGAATGTTTGTGTAAATGATAAATATTTTTCCAATACATATATACAATTATGACAAGACAAAAATAAAGCATGGCCCTTATTCCCAGGAGGCTGTAAAGTCACCAACCAAGGCAGCAGTTGGTGGCTGAAGGCGGAGGGTGCTAAGAATCCCCTGATTGTGGACCCAGGCTGCCATTTGATGACGACTTTTTATTTAGGTACTTATAACTGCAGATCGCTTTCAAGTGAAGGAAGATTGCAAGAATTAGAAGAAGAACTCTCTTATATTAAATGGGACATTATTGGACTTTGTGAAGTTTGAAGAAAAGGTGAAGAGACAATTGATTTAAAAACTGGACATATACTCTATTATAAAGGCACAAATATTGGAAATACAAGTGGAGTAGGATTCATTATAAATAAAAAGTGGAAGAACAATATTGTGGAGATTGATGGTGTATCAGACAGAGTGGCAAGATTAGTTATACAACTTAATAGCAGATATCAAATGCAAATAATTCAGGTTTATGCCCCAACAAGTTCTCATAGTGATGAAGTAGTAGAAGATTTTTATATGGATGTACAAAAGGCTTTTGATCAGAGTAAACAACATTTTAAAATCGTTATGGGAGACTTTAATGCTAGAATTGGTAAACAAATGAAAGATGAAAGTGCTGTAGGTAATTTTGGTTATGGTAATAGAAATGAGAGAGGACATAGACTTGTGGAGTTTGCAGAAAAAGAAAAACTTTATATTATGAATTCTTTTTTTGAGAAAAATGTTAAAAGGAAATGGACATGGAAGCATCCAAATGAAGGTACAGCAGAATTGGATTATATTTTGACTAATAGGAAATACATATTTCAAGATTGTAATGTTCTTAATAAATTTAACACAGGAAGTGATCATCGATTAGTAAGGTGTAAGATACATGTTAATGTGAAACTAGAGAGACAAAAATTATTAAGAAAAACAATATTTACAGTTGATATTCCTAATCTTCAGAAACATTCTAATGAATTTAAATTAGAACTTAGAAATCGGTTTCAAGTATTAGTAGATTTTGAGCATAATTCAGATTTGAATGAAATTAATATGAAATAACTGATACACTTTTAAAAACTGCAACAAAGATAGCTGGTAGAAAAAAGCAGCAATTGACCAATAAAATTTCTACTGAGACTAGAGAATTTATGAAGAAAAGAAGGAATATGAAGATGTACAAAAATGATGCATTAAAAAAAATTGAATATCTCGAATTTTGTAAAATGGTGCGGAAAAGAGTTGAAAATGATATAAGAAAGTATAATTGTGAACTAGAAAGGAAAGCTGTAGAAGAAAATAAAAGTCTTAAGAATGTAAAACAACATTTTGGTATTGGTAGGAAATTTATATCTGCAATAAGAAAAAAGATGGAATTGTTACTAAAAAGAGAGATGACATCATGAAATTGGTAGAAGATTTTTATCAAGAATTATATAGTAATAAAGAACAAGTACCTCCTATATTTATTCCATCTTCCAAATTGCCCAGAATTTTAAATGAAGAAGTGAGACATGCAATTAAATGTATGAAGAAGGGAAAGGCTCCAGGTAATGATGGAATTATAATTGATATATTAAAAGAAGGAGGAAAAGAAATAGAAATTTTTTTTAGCAATGTTATATACCAAATGTCTAAATGATAAAGATGTACCGGATGATTGGAAGAATGCAGTAATAATATTAATATTTAAAAAAGGTGATAAAGAAATTACAGACCTATTAGCCTTTTATCAGTTTTATATAAAATTTTTACCAAGATAATTACAACTCGTCTACAGAGAACATTGGATTTCCACCAACCAAGAGAACAAGCTGGATTTAAAAGTGGTTTTAGTACAGCAGATCATATCCAGGTGTTGAGAGAAGTTATAGAAAGGTCAAATGAATATGAGTTGTCATTATGTTTTGGATTTGTAGATTATGAAAAGGCATTTGATTCTATAAACATTTCTTCAGTGATTAAAGCATTGGATCATCAAGGTATAGATCCAGGATATTGTCATATTTTGAAGAATATTTATAAAAATGCAACAGCAATAATTAGATTACATAATGATACTGGGAAAGTCAACATTGAGAAAGGTGTAAGACAAGGTGACTCCATATCTCCAAAACTTTTTACAGCAGTGCTGCAAGAAGTATTTTGTGGATTAAAATGGGAAACTAAAGGAGTGAAAGTAAATGGAGATTATTTAAGTCATTTAGATTTCGCAGATGATGTAGTTGTTTTTGCAAATAATGCTTCAGAGCTGCAGGATATGTTGCAGGAATTATCAGATGAAAGTAGGAAAGTAGGACTAAAGATAAATGTTAAAAAGACTAAAGTAATGTTTAATTGATTTGCTCAAAGTATGAAAATAAAGATTGATTATGATGAATTAGAAGAAGTTAACAGTTACAAATACCTTAGTCAGATTATTAATACAGATGGAAACATAATGGAAGAAATTAATCATAGAATTAAACTTGGTTGGAGTGCTTTTGGTAGAAATAACTTGATACTAAAAGGAAATATGCCTATGTGTTTGATAAGGAAGGTTTTTAATAAATGTGTTTTACCAGTTCTTACTTATGGATCTGAGACTCAGACACTTAATAGAAGAGCAATACAGAGACTTCAGACCACTCAAAGAAGTATGGAGAGATGTATGTTGGGAGTAACAAGAAGAGATCGAAAACGCAATGTATGGGTAAGAGAACAAACGGGTGTTACTGACCTCATTGAAAAAATTAAAAGATTGAAGTGGAGTTGGGCTGGACATATTGCTAGAAGAGATGATAATAGATGGACAATTGAAATTTTAAACTGGATTCCAAGAGATTGTAAAAGACCCAGAAAGAGACCACATGTGAGATGGATGGATGAAATAAGAAAGTGTGCAGGGGTGATGTGGAGAAAAGAAGCTGAAGATCGGAGAAGATGGATTAAACTTGGAGAGACCTTCATCCTGCAGTGGATTGATAATGGTTGATAATGATGATAATAAAAATATTTAAAGCATAAAGAAATTAAAATTATTTTTTATAAAAATGTATGGGCAGTTAATAATTATTATGACATTATATTTAAAATAACCAAGTCAGACATTCAATGCAGTGCTTTGAAAGAATGCACAACATGGAAAGTCTAACTCAGCAATTTTAAATATTATTAATTGTCCACACACTCTTGTAATATATATATATATATATAATTTAAATACAAATATATTTTATATACTTTTAATCTAGATGTACAGTTTTATAATTTAATATTGATGTAAAATAAACAAAGTGATTTCACATACTATATATGAATTAACTTGCATTATAATAACTAAATTTTCATAATTTAACTTTATTCTAGAAATAATTTTAGTTTGAATAAATAAATGTAGATGCGTTTATTTATATAGACGCTTAGTTAAAGCCAGTTCTTTTCTATATTACTTTTTTTGACTGCAGTTACTAAACCTTATATTTATATTATACTTTAGTCTGTGTCGTTGTACTTTGGCTTGTGTTAAAGATTATTCTATAATAGTATTTTGCAGAAAAGGAACTTTATCTAAAAATTATGTAATAATATTGGGACACTCTTAAACAACAGCATTTGTTTATTTTTTATTATTATTATTGGTGAATAGTGTCATTATCAGTGGTTTTGGATATAATATAAAAGTTGCATATGTACTTAAATTTTTACATCTATATTTATTTAAATAAACTCTTTCAGCCTAGTTTATTTCAATAGAGTAAGTTCTGTGTGATTGACTGTTTTAGTGAAGTGGCAAACTCTTAAAGCTGATGATATCTGGATAAAGGCCCAGCCTGCCACTTCTTGAAAGTCATACGATTTTGTGAATAATTATTAATAAAGGAATTGAGATATATTTAAAACTGGATATAACTTTTATAAGTAGTTAAAATATAAATAATGAATACATTTTCACTGATCTTACAAAATTTTAATTGAATTGCTAATTATTATGGGGAGGGGCAGAAGAATTAATTAATATTTATAATTTGTGAGTTGGGCATGCAACCAATACTTTTTAAAACGCTTTTACGATTTTATTGAAAACTTAGTGCAATATTTAAAGTTTTCATTAAAAAGGCACTTTATTTTTTATTTATTTAAATAAAGAAATCTTTAATAAATTAAATGACATTTTTATTCGCCTAAACAATTTCTGTTTAGAAAAAGGATAAATTATGAAAATAAATAAATTAGGAAACAGAAGACATTAAACTGTGAATATTTTTGCAGATAAGCACTGAAAAGAAAATTATGATCGATTTTACAATGACTCATAACCACATCCAGGTTTTTCAATAAATATAAATAAGTAAGCTCTCTTATTGAAATTAGAGTTCAATGTTACTCCAAATAATCAGATAAAGCAGATTTCTTTTAATGTTCATCAAGAAAAATAACAATTGTGACTTATTAAAAGGCATGATATAAATATGTGAACGTTACCCAAAGCAAATATTTAAACTGCTGTTTACAATATTCTTTAATATTGATCGTGATCTAAAAAATAATGAAGAACCTCATTGGATTATTAAAAAAATCCAAAAACTGTGGAAAATTATGAAATATTTTCTTCAGTTAAAAAATGAAGTTAATTTAGATGACATTACTGGATTATATTTTATAGTTTAATTTTAAATGAGGGACTTACAATTTTATCCAAAAAGAAAATATTTCAGAAAAACATGTGCAGGAGTTACATTTTAGTTGCTAAAAGTTAATCCCAGAAAGCTGAATATTAGAATTAAGGAAATTATATTTATTCATAAGAGATAGGTGAAGAAAAAGAAATGTGAATGATTTGGTGATTAGTGACCTTTCCCTTCTTGAATTGGGTAAAACCAAAAAAAATTATAATGATGAAAATAAAGTTATTTTGTTGAACATTAACACAAGCTAGTTATATCATAATAAAAACAAAGGTGCTTAAAATAATTGATTAAAAAAGATCAATTATTGTTATAAATAAAATATATGCTAATTGTTGGTCATAAATTAATGTCTTTGGAGAAATTATTACATTATGTAATAAAGAAATGCATAATTATAAACCACTGAGATAATAGACTTACATTTTTTGCAAGAAAATAATTATTGAAAGAATGGAAAGTATCACAAACTGAAAGAATGAATAATTTTTTTTAGAAAATGTTAACAAAGAAGGATACCAACAATAAAACACAATACAAATTTTTAAAACTAAAATTTTAATTATATTAATTATTTTATTATAATTTATTTCCTTCATTATAATATCAGTGAATTTTTAATCTATTAAACATGCAAATAAAATTTTTCCATATTTATTATCTTTCAGTTTTGAAACTAGTCCATAAATACCTGTTATTTTTTTATGGATTCATCATATTTAAAATTCTTATTTTACACATACAATTTATTTATTATAGTTCTAATCCAATTTTTTTTCCAATAATAATTTTAAAAATTTGAACTAATGTTTTCATTATTTTCTTTTTAAAAAAATCAATCATAATTCTTTTCTCTCTCTCATTTGATTCTTATAATTGAGAGATAATTATTTCTTTTATATATTTATAACTTTTTTATTTCACCACACATATGTTATTTATATGATTAATGTATGCATAGTGAAATGGAAATATTATGAGCATATTCAAGACATTATATGTAGAAATAAATGTAAAAACTTGTTTTTAAATATTGATTTTGTGTAAGTAGTGAACTAAAAAGTAGAAAAATAAATTAATCCACTTCTCAGTTAATTTGCTAATTTTGGAAAATATCAGAGATTTTAACATCTAGACTTGTTATAAAATAATTGGAAATTGCAGGAATATTGTCATTTCATAAAAACATTTGAGGCCTTTTTGATGTTTATGATTTATTTGAGCCTCAAATACTTTTATTAAATGATGATATTCCTCAATTTTCGGTCGTTTTATACCAAGTCTAGAGTCTTAAGACTTCTGATATTTTTTAATGATGGAAAATTATTTGAGAAGTGGATTACTTTATTATTTTTCTACTTTTTAGCTATTTGTATAAAACCATTATTTAAAAAAAAAATTTTTACATATTATTTTTACATTTTAATTATATTTACATATTGTTTTATTAAATGATTAAAAGTACAAAAAAATCTAACAAAAATTATAATTTAATAATAAGATACAAAAATGAAAAAATACACTCTTTAACAAATGAATTATAAATTTAAATATCATGTGATCATATATTATACAAACATATTTATGTATTGATTTTTTAATTAATTTAATAAATTAAATAGGAGGTAAATCAACATTAACAAAATTATATTCTACAAATGTAATGTTTCCATCAGATATATATATATTGTAACCAAAATCCCCGGAGCCGTCCACCCTGATGGCCCACAAAGGTGGTAACCAACCTTCCATCACCCCTCCAACTACCCATCATCATGCCGTACTTGTTGCGGCACTATAAATTGTAACCGTAAATTGTGTAATCTCAACTACGTAACGTAAGTGCACTAGGAATTACAACCTTGGTCACTGATCAACTCTCATTGCACATTATCAGCTATTAAGAGCTGTATCCAAAAGCATATCATACTATTTATTTTATGCACAAAAGACCACAATCAACATCTGGGGCAATTTACTACAGACAAAATTAATGAATTAACCTAACTTTTTATAATTTATTTGATCGCAGCCAGGGTATACCGCGAAGAGCGATCATAGTATTATTATAAAACATATTAAACAAATTATAAGTGCAATTTTATCACCCTTAAACCTCAATTTGCGATTTTTATGGTATGCGACCCTATGGCCGACCATGTACAAGATAGCGTAATTTGTGGAACTACATAAGATTATGAAATTTTAAATCATCTATATGATTTCTAAGACAGATGCTAGTCCAGGTAAAGCTTTGCAATTAATAAACATGAATAATTGGGTTCTTTTATAATTTAATATATCATTGAGACTCTTATTGTATTGACGAATGAAAATTTAAAAATGTTAGGTAAATATTTAATCATATCATTATTGAATAAATCTGTTCACAAGTTTAATAATTAATTTGTATTTTATACTAGAATCAACTACGCAAAGCCACAATGATGGAACAGGTAAATGGGATTTTATTGTACCTTACCAATCATATACTACCAAAGACGAAAAGCATCTTAATGTTTTCTCAAAATATTAATAAATTCTTATATCATGTAGACAATAATATGTAATTCAATGTATGCTCTATAATGTATGCTCCATCCAAAATTTATGATTTCTGATGTTATGAATGACACATAGCAACGGCACAGTAAGTTTAATTATAAATCAACTTTTATTTACAAACTTTATGAACAATAAATAGTTAATTTCAATATTTTAAATAAAAACATAAATAAACAAATAAAATAATTAAATGATGGTTCAATAGACTTTCTTCAATACATCTCACAGGTACAGTATTTAAAAACCTAATCATACCTTATTTCAATCTAATATAATGAATATTGAGACAATTATTAAATTCAGCATTAACTTATGAAATATTGAACGTCATTTCCAGATTCAATAAATCCCTACTGTATACCTATAATAATATAATAAATAATATGATGTTTGTATGTTTTAGCTATAATGTAATCATTAATTAAAATGAAAATGTAAACTTACACTCGGTAGATAATAATTAACCAACAGTTAATTATCATGAAGTACTTGAATAGAATGTCCTGTTGCCATTTATCAATCTAACCGATAAATTATGCTTACAAATGAAGAAGATGATTTAGCAGATTAACTAAAATACTTTGCCCAACTTATATCTGTGAAGCAAACATATTCCTGTGGATGTATTCATCTACACGTAGGAATGAAATAATACTAAACGTTTTGCGTATTTAACACCATCATAAAGTCATACGTATAATCACACAATTCCGCGGATTAACCACCAGCGCAGGAATGTGTGTAAAATACAAAATGGCAATTAAAATAATCTGCGGATTAACCACCAGCACAGATTAAAGCCTTTAACATACTAAAACAACATTATAATTTACTTCACATTAAAGTGCAAATCATCCCCCTCAATTCTTCTGATTATTCAGAATACACTGACACTTTAGCACATGTGGGTTCTTGCTTAACAATATGTCACAATAATCAGGACAACTAATGTACTACTTATCTTGCTTAAAATAAACATGTATAATATAATGTAAATAATATTGGCATGGGAATATAAATCTGGAAAGACTCACAAAATATCTCATAAAGATTGGTATATCTCATGAATTCATTAAGTACTGTTTAAGCTTTCTCCGATCAAGCGCTATTCTTTTGAATAAATATTTTATTCAACCTTTATTAATTTAAATCTAACAAATATAACTTATGAACTTCATATGCGAGTTCATATAACGATAAAATTAAATAAATGTATTATTCATTAACATATAACATTTAACGGTGTGTGTGTGTGATAAAACTAAATGTAAAGCATTTTATAGTTCAAATACATGAATTTTAGCAGATGTGTGTATCATAAATTGGATTGTATAGCATTTTATAATTCCTAATGTGATCTGTGGAATCCATGTACAATGTGTAGAATAACAAGTATATGAGGTAATAGCTATAACTGTAGTTAAATTCCATACATGCAATTATATCCATTTGATTAGTTATTAAAGCAATATTAGATTAACGATTTGCGTGGCTCTCCAAACATGAAACAATTCTAAAACAGGATACACAGAATTTAAATGAAAATGTTTTTCATAAAGTTATTAATCCCTACATCTCTCTATCAAAAGTGTTCCAAGTTTATCCTATCCATGCAAGTATTTATTTATCCATTGCGTTAATCCAGGAATAACCAATTACAGCAATTACTTTATTCATTTTAAACTGACGATACAATTATAAAATAGCTTTGTTTAATTATTTAAAGAATGTTTATGATCCAAATGTTAAACAAATTAACTAGCAATTATTACTGGCATTATAAAATTAATTATCAATCAATAATATATTTTATTAGAATTAAAGAACGGAAATATTAAAAGATTTTGACAAATTTAACGCTTTACTTTATTTTAACTTAAACTTTTTTCTTTTTAAAAAAACAAATTTTCATTTTAATAAAACTTCTGTAATTAAAACACTGATTCAAATTTTCCAAATTGTAGAATAATAAATATTTCAAAACATACCAAATTCTTGTATTTAATTCTTTCAAACTGGGAAGCTCCGACATTTCAAAAATGCGATATTGGAAAATGCTACGGTGATTTGATTCAGTTGGCCGAACGACTTGAAAAGATCTTTAAGTTTTAGTGATCCATCTTAATTAGATACCACTAAGTTATTTTATGTTTATAGCAAATTTTGTGGTAATCTATTTACTTATTAACGGTTTCAAAATCAGCTCAGCAAACTTTACACCATTTGCCTTTACCGTTTCTGTTCTTCTTCTCTCCAAAAGACAAACTAACAGACGATATTCTCCTAGAAATTCGCGCTCTTTTCTTTTATTACATTGAGACGCCTACGTAATTATTGTATTTATTTAATAATTTATTTTAATTGAACAAATGGTTTTATTTTAATTCAATAGAAATAATAATTTAAGATTACTTTAAATAAATAAAAACAAAATATTATTTTTAATAATATTTTACCAAATTTTAATATGTTGTAAAATTTTAAAAAGTTAAACATTTTGATATAAGTTAGCATATGGAAAGAAGCAAATTGAAAATTATTAAAATAATATCAGAAAGTAATCTGTTCAAGTGCGAATCAAGCCAACCAAATCACCAAGAGAAGAAAGAGAAATTTTTATATAAGTTACATCAATTAATATATTTTCTACTAAAATATATGGTTACAATATATATATATATATATATATATATATATATAATATATATATTATTAGTAGATAATATATTAATTTATATATATATATATATATATATTAATCAAATTAATTAAGTAAGAGTTAAATCAATATTAACTAAATTTTATTTTACAAAATTGTTAAGGAGTTTTTTGGGGAAGCATAAGAATATAAGTTTGAATTCTAAATTGGAATGATTATTTTTTTCATTGTTAAAAATTCAAAAATGTACACATTCAGACAGAAACTTATACAAACAGGGCAAATTAGTATAAAAGTTTTTAAAAAGGATTGTAATTGAATTAATTATTCTATGTGGTTGTGTGTAATTACAATATATTAACTTTTAATTATAGTTTAAAATATATTTACATTAATATATATTTTCTAACCTAACAAATGATTAGTAACAATCATTAAGATACTTATCTGAGAGGAAGAAGGAAGATATTATAGTTGCAAGTGCAGAAAGTTTGGTCCTTTTATATTAAATTATAATAATTTGTTTTTTGTTTTTTTTTTACTTTTGTAAAAATTAAAAATGGTTGACTTTGCCCCAAGCTTTTTTTATGTTACTACCCTTTATTTAAAAGAGAAAGTTTTTTTTATTTGTTTACAAATAAATAATTGAATACCATTTATAGAGATTCATCAAAGCATACAATTCATTCAATGGAAATTAATATCAATTTATGATTTTTTATTATTTATTGAATTAATATAGTTAAATAAGTTACTCTTTATAATAAAGTTATAAGCTTACTTACTTAAAAAAGGCAATTTTATCTAGTCACTATAATTAATATCAGGCTGTGTACAATATAGCATGCTCCTAAAATAATTGCTAGGCATCATATTATGGGGAGACTGAGGCTTCAGTTTATACAAGACTATCACAACATAAGTATGCATATAACAAGACACTGGTAGACCCTGCCCATTCATTCATTTTCACACAGACAGAGCTACAACAGGCCACCCTTGCATTCCAGATAATCCTCGGGTTTTGTGCAGAGAGCGACATGACTTAAGAAGGAAGATGAAGGAGGCTTATTTTATTGTTTTGGACATTGCTTCCATGAATAAAAGAAACATGTTCTATGGCATTTCCAAGAAATGGCAAACTTAATTTACATAATTTTGCATTACTCAGTCTGAACATTCTGGACCACAATCATTCATAACTTTGAAAATGAAAGCTTCGCCCTTCAAAAGTACTAAGCAAACAAATAAATAAAAATAATTATAATATTTTATTTGAGAATTATTGGCATGTTATAACTAATTGTGTGAAATATTAGCATAAAATATTTGAGTATTACATATATATCAACACATATTTGACAATTTTAATAATATCAATTTAATTTTTAAATATATATAATACTATGATATTAAAAATATATGTATATATATACTTCTTTTTTAATTAAGTTTGGGGTGCTTTAAATAATGATGTCTGAGGTCTACTTAACATTAATGGTTAAGTTGTAACAAGTACAATATTCTATTGCATAACTATTAAATTGTTTCTTGGCTATAATTTTTTATAGATTTTCATTCTAATGTTTTAAGTGTGTATCATTAGTTTCAATTTTTTTTGAAAATGGATTAAGTATTCTTTGTATATGTTTAATTATTTTATTCTAACTTTACATATCAAACAAACCGAAATTGCATTATTTTTGAAACTTGACTTGTCAAACAAAAATGTAGTTAATGTCACTGAAATGCAATTTACATATTATTGCCTTATGCAGTTATTTCATTCTTTGCATTTTATTGAACCAAAATTGAAGATTAAAATACAAAATTGTAAAAGTTATATTTATTTTAAAATGGGAAATTGTAAGATGTCATTTTAAAAGAAAACATTTGATATTCTTGTATTTAGGAAATGTTATTGATTTTATTTGCAAATTTTATAAAAAAAATTAAAAAAACATTTTTTTTAACAGATGGAAATTGTTATAAATGAATATTGCAGTAATGAGAACAGATTTTAGGATTTATTTAATAGATTGAATTAATAATATAGTAACTTTTAAATATATATATATAATGCTTATATTATTTTTCTACTTTAGTCTGGAACATTGTGTGTGTCTGGATCACGTGATCGAAGTGTAAAAATCTGGGATTTAAAGCAATTGAAAAATTCATCACCACAGAGTGCCAATGAAGCCTTGGTATATGCATTGGATAATGCTCATTCAGTAAGTATTACTTATTAATTTTATATAGGTTTATTTTTCAGTTTTTCTTAAATAATAATTATTTGATATTCATATGTTAAATATTGATTTTTGCCATGTGAACAAATGATATAATTTTTGTTTGTTTAAAAATATTATTAATAATAATTAACAATAATTACATTATTGTTGCTATTTCTATTTAAGTTTTTTATGATAAATGTAGTGAAGATTGGAAGGAAAGCTTTCCAACAAGTAAAAATCAATATTATAATATTTGATCAGTTAACACATTTTTTATTTTAAGAATTGTATATTCTGGATTTTGTAATTTTATAATATGGTGTTCAAATTTTTATATATGAAATTGATAACTGATGACTATATTTTATATATTTTTTAATTTAAATTAACTATAATTTTACTTTAAGACTATATCAGTCAAAATGTTTGTCAATAAAAATGATATATGCAATGAATATAAACATTCGTTTATTTATTTTTCTTTAATAAAATATTTTTGTTATTATTATTTATTGATTTAACAAAAGATGCTGAAAATTATATAGTGTGGAATTGTTATATTCAAGTTATAATTAATTGCCAATAATTTGATTTTTTAAAAGGAATACATTTAAAAGTGAATGATATTTATATTTTAATGAACTATATTTTAATTTATTTGTTCCTCTGTTAAGTTTGAATTTTTCAAGAAGTTTATGTGTTGTTCTTAATGGATAATAAATAGATATGCAAACTTTTTAATTAATTCTGACAGTTATAACAAGTTTTCACTTTCGACATTTTTGTATTTGAAATAAAAATTCTATTTTCTGAAAATATATAACAAATAATTATTATAAGGACGTAAACTAAGTTCCAGTGATTTCTAGTTTAATTGGCAGTTTTCTATTTCTAAGTTTTTTTTAACAGTTTATCAGCAACCACAGTTGACATTTTTTGGGACTGAAAGAAAAGTTTATAAAAGTTTTTTTATGATATTTTAATTGGACCACATCTAAGAAAAATATTTTTAGCTGTTTTTAATTCTACTTTTGAAACTGTCACCAGCAATTGATAACGAAATATTAAGAACTCAAAACTAGATCATAGCCACTCGTCCAGAATTGATTTTATCAAAAATAAAACAAATAACAAAAATGCTAAAAAATCTTCCATTATTACAACTTTAATATTTAAGAATAGTTTAGTCTTCTTTACAGATTAATTGTAATTCTACCTCATTTGCTGTAAATACTATATCATTTTATAAGCGTAGGTTGAAGTGAAAATATTGAATCTTAACTTTCATTTTATATACATCAACATTTTCTTCTCCACTTAACACTTATCATGTAAAATTGTTCATGTAGCATAATAATATTTTTTATTCAAATAACTAAAATAAATTATTAAAATCACTATTTCATAACATATATTTTTTGCTTTGTTATTAGTATCTCTAATGTTAGAGCATCATTTTTATGTATGAAAAAAATAATAAACTTATGTAAGATAAATAGAAAATTTTCTTAAAGCTTTGTATCATTTATGTATTGTTTTACGTGATAATTAGTAAAAATATTTCATGATCACTCCATTTCTGAGATATAGAATATTATTTGCATAGAGCTTTACATAAAGCAGAGTGAGAAGTAAACATATTGTACCAGTTGAAAAACCCACCAAAAGAACTGCAAGTCGGATCCAAACTCAACTCACCAGCTCAGATTAGTAGAAATTGAAGGCACAGTGCTATGCACCAATAAACTAGCTCAACGGCTGGTGAGGATCAGAGACCCCTGAACTGACATTAATATCTGATAATAAACTGACTAAAAATAATTTTAAATCAAATCATATGTATATGTTTGGGTTGCCAACACAGACAATGAGCATCAACATTAAAATAATTATAAAAGAATTAAGAACGAAGAAACCAAGTGTGTTTAGAAGATATTTAATAATAATAATTTGTTTTGTTTGAATTTTAAATAATGATTATATTAACCACCTCTAGCCTTTAACAGAATTTATAATAATAATAAGTTATGTGGCAGTCCACAATATTTAAAAATCTATGTCTATGCCCCCAACAAGAAAATAAAGGCAGATAAAGGTATTCATTGGTAACGGAAATTATTACTCTAATTTTATACGAAAGAATGTGATATTTATTTTCACAATTGCAAATCCATTTATGAAGAGCAAGATATGTATATTTAGGGCATAACTTTAATCTTGATTGGAAAACTTATTTAATTAAATATAACTGAGAATTTGTTCGACTTTAATTGAAATCACTTCATCACGAATTATGAGCATCGGAGCAGGATTTACTGGAACAGAGAAGTAACGGTGCTGATGAATTATGAGCTAGAAAATGAAAGATAATCGCTGGTCGGTAGTTTAAGTCTCATGGCGGCTTGTCTTTCACAAGTCTTACTGCCCTTTTAAGATGTGGAACACGAGAGAAACCAGGCTGAGTCATAACTACGAGCCCTTGGTGTTCCAATTATAACATGAACAGGGGAGGAGGTGCTTTCTTCCTCGATTATTTGAAATAACAGAGATATTACTACCGACAAGCATGCGAAACGAACGATAGCCCTACGCCAGCAACGTTGAAGATGATGACTTGACAGTCATCATTTGAAAACTAAAACCCATGATGACTTGAACAAATTAATTAAAGTCAAACAAGCTTTTAATGAAAACTATTTTAAAGTATTTGTAAATCATATTAATTATGCCCCAATCATCATGCCCTTCCTGAATCTTAATAGCGAGTAACAGAAATTTGAATTAGAATATATTTGATTCCTTTATTGGCCCTTTTGCAATAAAAACATTTTAAGATTATATTTGAATAAATAAATATTAGTGGAATGAGAAAATAGCAGTGGCATAGATTAGAAATGGAGCTAATAATTTATTATTAGCCGATTATAAAAATAACACACATTTAATAATTTATTTCGACTCAATGATTGATAGAACTGTATAAATCTAGTTCTAATGGGTGAGAATGATTATCAGATTTAATATTATATTTTCTACGTAAGGCAAGTAGAACAAAGGAGTTTATCGAGTCAAAAGATTATTGGCATATAATTAAAATAACAACATTAATAAATTACACAAATATATATATATATATAATATAATAAATGAACCGCCAAGTAAGAAAAGAGAAAGTTAAAGACTAGAAGTTGAGAGAATTATGATATAATAGCATAAATAAAAAGGGTTTTACAGAGTACTACATTTATAGAATGAAAAGAGCTCTTAAGGGAAGTGTAAAATAAAGTTCGGAAACTGGCCAGAAGGTTTAAGGTTCATTATGGAAATATATTACCCATTTCTTCTGGGGCTGGTTTCTTTAGTTTACACATCCGGGTTGGTTAAAACGTAGGCATGCATTCGGTTGATTACTTGAACAGTATATTAATGAATTTTCACGATTTTAGCAGCATGATTGGTCTGGAAAGAATTTAGCAGCTCCATTGAAGATTTTTAGGGGACTTCAGAAACAATAGCCAGATTCCTGATGTTTATCCTCTTACCATGATAGGAACAATTTTTGATTTCATGATTTTGAACAGCACATAGTTTACTGGCACTTTTCTGCAACAAAGATGTTTTTTTTCCAAACTTTTCAGAGCTATATATACTGTCCTCTGATGCCTTCAGGCTAACACTTCTTTCATTATCAATGTTTTTAGATACATTCCTTCAATAAGGCTTTCAAACTCATTAACTTGAATTCATTTTCTAATTAGAAAATGAATTCTTAAAATCAGAAATGATTTTAATTAGGAAATTCTTATCTTTTTTCTAATTAATAAAACTTTAACTGTCGTTTTTGGAAAGGAAAATCTGAAAGCTTATTGAAAGAATGTAGCTTTTAATCAATAAAACTTTAACAAATTATTTAAAAATAAAATCAAACATTCCCGATGCAATGAAACTTTTAAACAATTATATATATTTAAATATTTGCAAATATATACACACAATCCACGCAGTTATAGTATATAAATTCATGAATAATTCTATCATGAATTTATTAATAGAATTGATCAATTTAAATCTGAAACTAATTATTTGAATACACATTTATGAAATAAGTTATTCTTTATGGAAATTAGCATGGATAGAACATATAAAGTCCCATTGCATTGGAAATTTAAGGTTAGTACTAGGGTTTGAAGTGGGCTTATGGCTAGATGTCATGAAGCTAGGATCGAACTTAGATCTGACTGCTTCATTATATATATATATATATATACTTAATTGTATGTAGAATAGTTTATTCCTTGAGAATTCACAAGAAATTTGAAAACCAGAAATAATAGATGTGGCCATAATTCATTGTGCCAGCTATTATCAAATGGCCTTACACAAAGTCTGCTGTAATGTAAAATTGTAGATATTAAGCACAACAAATACATAAATGTGCTATATTAATAATGGAAGTTAGGTCTGAGCATTAAAATACCCACACACACACCAATTTAAAGTACCATGAAATTGATACAGAAATATTGTACACATATAATAAACTCATGTATTTTTCTTTTTTGTATATTTTTATGACATATTATTTTATGTATTTTGCTTTTCTCAGAAAAATTCAAATAGAGAAAAGAAAACTTTATTAAACACGAGATCAAATGTTGGAACATATTAGTAAAATAAATAATTAAAGCAATTGTTCCAACATACTTGTATATATATATATATATATATATATATATATATATATATATATATATATATATATATATATATATATATATATATATATATATATATATATATATATTTAATTACTTTTCTAAAAACTAATTTTATTCTGTAAGCAAAGAATGTTAATTGCTTTGGCAAAATCTGACCAAAAGCAAAATGTTTGATAATCAATGCGATAATTAAACTGCTATTTTTTTTTGCATATAAAATAAAAATTCTTTTGAATTGATTCAGTAAAGAAGTGATCTGGGTATTTAAGATGGAAACCAAACATATCAAATCCTGCTAAGTAAAATTTAATCAGAAAAATATAAAGGAAAGTTTATAATCTAAGTGATAAGCTAAATTAAAAGGATTGGCTGATTCATACTTTTCAGAGGGAATACCTGAATTGGTTCTTATGAGTGGGATTGATAAGTTTTAGTCAGTGCTGTGGGATCTTATTCTTTTTTTGGCAGTTGTTCTGGGCAAGTCATTCTCTGCTTTGGCTCCAGAATTCTCCAATCATCCAGCTACTTAGAGATTAATTTATGGACTAGACTACTGCTGATATTTCTAAGAAATCCATTATACAGTTTTTTTAAGAACGCTTGATTTCTTAAGGATTTAATGAACCAGTCAAGATAGTGAATGAACATTTAATAAAAAGTCTTATAATATACCAAAAAGAGAAAAATATGAATCAATCTACCAGAGAATCTGGTAGAATAACCATGGGGCAGACAACCAGCTGGTGCACCCACCCTTTCTCTGTCCAAATCACCAAGGTGTGATCATGCCAGTTCCAGCCAGCCACGATGATGATGAAACTGCCTTGCCTATGCCCAAATCATATGAAATCCTCACTGCACAGCTCATCGAATTGAATCCCACTCAGAAGATGAAGACACCTACATAAGTTTATTTTACAAATATTTTATTAATATTGAACTAATTAACTATGATATTTCCGATTAAATATATTATTATTTTTTCATTATTATTAATAATTTAGAAAAAAAAAGGAGAGAAAATTGTCTCTAGCATATATATATAACAAAGGTTGCAATTAGTTTTTTTTTATTGCTGGTTTTTTTCTTTTTGTTGAAAATTGTCATACGTAAATATACATGTGTATATACGCGCACATATCTCTAAGTTATTTTTGTCACTGTGGTACCTTATGATGAGTGCCAAAGGGTTTATTTATTGTGAAATTTCCCATAAGCAAGTTCACTAATAACTTTATATTTAGAATAGTGGGGAGTGTATAATTGTGCTGCATGTATATACATGAATAAGAATTTATCATAAAAGGCAAATTGATATGGTACATCATGTTGAGTACTATCTAGTATCTGAGCTAATGCAATCTTATTGACATGTTGAAAAATATGAAATTAGTGAAATATTTCATTGTGCAAATATATGTGTACCTAGTTTTTTTATTATTATTATATTTGCTATCAATAAAAAATGTTTTAAAGTCCTTAGTAGAGGTGTATGCCTGTATAACCAACAATCTTTTATAATGAGAAATATATATATATATATCAAATTACACAAGACATAACATATTTCTACAGGGTAAAAAGCTCAGACCACTTTCATTCCTTATAAAACATTGTAAATAGCTTTAGGGATTTACTATTTTTCTTATTTAAAATTGTATTTTATCTATTTCAATGCCTTGAATATATATATATATATGGGTTTGTGATAATCAATTATTTAGTAATTTTTTATTATATCATCATTTGTATGAAACGGTGGTGGGTATTTGGGATTAAATAAATATTTAATCATAATATTAAATTGGTTTTGCCATCATATTATTATTTTCTTATCAACCATGTACCTGTAATAACCATTTAACTTACCCATGTAAGACTCTAGATGTAGAGTACTGAACTGCCACATGAGATATTGCTCTACCGGGGTGTTAAATCTTATTCTTATGCGCCACTGAACATATGGTATTGCACATCTTTCTAGGAGGGGGGATTCATTTTTGATTCTTTTCTAGAAGTGGTGCACAAAAGCTATCTGTAAATAGACTTTTCAAAGAGGTGTACTTAGCATAGGTTTTAAATATTCAGGCATTCGAGTAAGATATCAACAAAAGGGGATTTTTAATTGGCAAAGTCCTGTCAATTCACTCTTTCTATCAGTCTAGCTGGAAGTACCAATATATATGAGTACAGACAATCAGCTAAATTGGCATCCATTTCCTTCCCTGTTAAATCTTGGTCACTTTGTGCTTGGTGCAAGATTAGGAATAGAAATCCACAGGGAAGTATGGTCTGGTACACCATGGATCTTGAGTTCCAGAATCTGCCATTTTATTAATGCACCAAAACATAAAGCAATTGGTTTATTGCTCAGAAGTTCATAAGGAGTAGAAGCACTGGAGATGATAGAATTGAGCTGCAACTATTGGCCTTGAGTTCTAAATCATCCTGTTATTGTACCAACTCATGAAGGTCAATTTATTTACTCATTATCATACATAAGTATGAGCTATAAAAAGTCTAAACAAAAATAATGACTGTTAATAATCCCATTATTAATAATAATCCAAGTAAAATGGAAATATTTATTAATAACTTTAGCATTAAAAATGGTAATGTATTATTTTTGTCTTGAATATTGTCATGGGAATAACTGAAATAATTTACTCTATATAATTCTGCTTTGGAACTATTCTTTTACTGCATATCATATTGAGGATTTCTAAAGTATATAGTAACTGATCTAGTGTCAGACATATATAACTTAACAATGAAGTTGATCAAGGCTCAAAACTTTAGAATGTATAACAAAAATGCTTATCTCTACAATAGTGAGAAATTAGTCTACAAATTAGTTTGACCTGCAAGCCTTTTTAAGTCCATTGATCATTTATTCTTACCTAGATGACCTTCGAATAGAATGATATGGAGTAAATTATTACTTTTAATGTAGATTTTAAATATAAATTAGAAAAGTCTTGTGATACTTTAAATTTTAGCATATAAATTTTAGTATGTTCTATGATCAATCCTATTTAATGGTGTAATTTATATTCATCAGTTTTATTCTATATTGAGATTCATTATTTATATTACTCAAAGTTATACTATTCAAAGAAAAAAATTGTCAGTAATTTCAAAATAATATTTTATAATATAGGAGGGAATTGACTGAACAACTGTATTTATAAAATTTTATCTAATTGATTGTCACAAAAATTATCATTTAAGAGACAGATTGTAATTGGCTTGTGGGCAGGATTGTTCTAAAAATATATATGTGGGAGTGTGAATTAGGGATTATAGTCAAGTATCTGGAGAGGGTATTCCTAACATAATTGTTGGAGAGAGAGAAGTCAAATTTTAAGCATGTTGTTGAAAAAGACAGTAGAAGAAATATTTTTCACTTAACAGTTGAAGAGAGAGTAGTCAAATCTTAATCCTGCTGCTGAAAAAGATAGTAGTTAAGTTACTCCTAAATTATCTGTTGATGAGAAAGCAGTGAGGTTTTAATCCAGCTGCTAAAGAAGAAAGAAGCGAAATCTTTACCAAGTTATTGAATAAAATAGAAGTTTTTTAAATCAAGCTTTTAGCATATTATGAGTTTAGCAGTAAAAATGGTTTGTACACTAAAAACCATGTGCTAGATTCAGCTAAAAGGTAGGCATCACCATGCTCCATGTAACCTATCTTCACTGGAATAAAAATATACAGAAGGTACTCCCTAAAGTTATCTGCAATCTAGCTCTCAACCAAGAGCATGAGTTTCTGTTTGTGTCAGCCTCACCTGGAAAATCAAAAAACCCAATAGACAAAATTTGCTATTTTTTGTCTAAGAAGCCTTCAAGGAGAAGCTCAATTGGAAAGAAACATTGTAACTGGAAAGGATTCCATCAAAACTAAAGCCAGGGTTAGAGGTCGTATTATTATTATTATTATTATTATTATTATTATTATTATTATTATTATTATTATTATTATTATTATTATTATTATTATTATTATTATTATTATTATTATTATTATTATTATTATTATTATTATTATTGTTGTTGTTTTAAAGGTAACTTTATTCAAAAACAAGTGGTTACATTGGTTGTTGATTATACATAGTGTTATACATAGGTTTACACAGTTATTACATTACAGTTTGTATATTTTATTAGAGTCTCTTTGCACTTAAAAATTCACATTTTAGAACTTAGATAGTGGCTTTCACAATGTTTTTGATTTTTTCACACTTTATGAAATATTTATTGTCCAAGTTTATGTACAATATAAATCAATGATAATGGTCTCAGTAATTTTTTCATGTTCTTGCAACACTGAATTTCATGTTTGCCTTTGTCCTTTTCTATTATATCCTTTATTATAAAGTGGCCTGAATTTTAAAAAGAGACCACATTGCTGCAAAGATATCAGGTGGTGCAATAATGCTGTCTCTTTCTTTTGTTTTTTGCAATTTGTTCCTATAGGTGTTAGGGTGCTTTCTCGTGTTGTTGCCCAGTGTAAAAGTGCATCTGGTACACCAGAATGCATATAGGCTGAAAGTGGCTGCCCTTATGGTGGGTATTCCATTATTTTTGAATGTTTGTAGAATCTCATTTATAGTGGTTCCATTTTTCCTATATCCACCAACCATAATTTGTCTTACTTTTTCAAGTCCTGAACAATTATGTATGAAATGGTACTGTGTTTCCTCATCCCTGTGACACAGCATACACAAGGGATCTATATTTATATAGAATCTTCTGTATCTAATAAACTGACTTGTAGGTAGTGCTTTCAAATTGACTTTAATTATGAAATCGTAAAATTTTGGTTCCAGGTACCATTTTCTAAATTTTTTAAGTAATTGGCTGTTATCAATTCCCAATACAGATATTTGGTTATTCTCAGATTGTTTTTGTGTTGGGAAATCATGTATTTGCCAATATGTATATTTTATTGGACTTTTCAGTGTTACTTTGTTTTTGATGCTCTCAATGCTTTCAAGCAATGTAAAGATATAATTGTTTGTAGTGGTGGATGATCTGTGGGTGTGATCTCCAATATTGGTTCAATATCTGGAAATCTTTTGACTATGGCTATTGGCAGATTTCTTGTTTTTTGTGTCTGAAACACTAATATTGAGTGAAGTCACAGACCATTCCTTTTTGTTGGTTGGTTAAGTTGCTTTATTGAAATGGCAACTACTTTCCTGTTCCATAGTAGTTTGCTACAAAATGAATTAATTGAGGCTATAAATGGTTTTGTGAAACTGATTATTGGTAAATAGTGGCTTATTTTTGACATTACGAGTTGATTGAATAATTATATTTTTGTGTATATTGATAGATATGATCTGGATAATGATTCTGTGACTCTTTCTGAATCCACTTTGAGTTTGTTTTGTATTGTTGTCCTCATTTGATTTATTCCCAGATAAAATGGAAAACCTAGAAAACTGCTGGGCTTTCCTTGATAAATTTGTTTGTTTACTTTCCCTGTAAAAATTGTCCAAGCAGCTGACTTATTGATATTGATTTTAAGCTTGAATTTTTTTGTATATTCTTCTATGATGTTTTATAGTGCTTGTAGTTGCTTTTTTAATGTTAAGAATATTGTGATATCATCCATATAAGCTATACAAGGAATGTATTTTTTTGTATTTGGTATTAACACTCCCTGTATTTTTTTTCCAATTTCTTCTAATAAGGGGTTTATGTAGAAGGTGAACAGTAGTGTACTCAGTGGTGACCCTTGTGGTATTGATTGAGTGGGATAGAATGATGATGATGTTCTTCCGTTAAGTGTGATATGTACTTCTTTGTTTAAAAGTAGGTTGGCTATTGCATATAATATTGATCGTGGTATTTGTGTTTCTTTTAGTTGGTTTAGTAAGATTTTTATTGGTACAGAGTCAAAAGCATTTTCAAAATCTAATTGTACTGCAATTGGAGCATATTTCTTCTTCTTAATTACTGAGTTAATTATAGTTTTAAAGACTAGTGCTGCCTGACCTGTGGATGAGCCTTTCTTTGCATACTGATGTTGTGATATTTTTGTCAGTATAAATGGTTCAATTTTCACCTTTATTACTTTTTCTAGTAGTTTAATTCCAAAAGGCTCCATTGAGATGGGTCTTAAGTTGGTGATCTTGGTAATAGGTTCTGGTTATTTCATAAATGGTACCATTGATATGTTGTATAATCTCTGTATGCTATAAATTTTTTGTGATATTTGATTTGCCAATTGACACAGGTATGTATTTGTAATTTGGCTAAGATGTGCAAGTACAAACTATGGTATGCCTGGAGGTCCTGGATGACAGGCGGGTGGGATTGACTCTAATACTACCTTAAAATCCTCAATTTTACATGGCATCTCATCTTCAGTTGTTCCAAAATAATCTTCTTTGGGTGTGAATTGTGCATGCTTAGTTAGCTTTGTTTTGAAATAGTTATATATAGGTGCAATCATGTTAAATCCTGCTGTAATCTTATTTTCCAATTCCAGCGCCATGGGAACTTTATTTATGGATGGGTATTCCAAAGCCCACCTATTATATCCGCATGTCCATGTGTGCGGCTGTGCTAGGCCAATTTTTTTCTTTTTTATGCTTAGATATTGTTTTAATTTATTGCAAGTCTGTTTATAGAGCTGGGTGAGTTTAATTATGTTTGTTTGATTATGTTCAACTGGTTTAGACAGACTGATTCTTTTGTATATTTCATCTGCTAATGTAATTAGCCTGGAGGGAGGAATTGATTTTTGTGTGATGTGGTTTATATTAACCCTAAACTGCTAATTATATTATTGGTTGTATGAGGTAAAAATTAAATCTTTTAATTGGCCAACTCACAAACTGAAGACAAAGCCTATTGTTAAAACATATTCACCTATAATATTAAATTCAACTCAGACACGTTTATAAAAAGTATATTACTAATTTTTCAGGTTATGAAAGAGAACGAAAGTTCTTTCAAAAATAAATTGCTATTTATTTATTATAAAATATATTCAATTTCGGCAAATATAAAGCGAATGTCTAAACAAAAAAGTGCTGACGCAAACGCTTTTTTTCAATTTTACGTTATCGAAAAGTGAAGATTTCTTTTTGCTAAATCTTAAATATTTTTACTAAAATCTTCAATATTTTTCGAAAATAATTTTGTTTTTTTGGTATATTTTTTAAAAAACTAGTTTAATTTCTCAAATTATATTTTTTTAATACTTAAATTGCATTCGAAATGAAAATCTCAGCGTTTTTCTTTATTTTCTTTGATCAGGCAGTTTCTTTGTTCTTTCCAGCCAATCAGAATGTCTTTTTTGGCTGAGAGCTGGCTGACAACCAATCACTGACAATGTTCTTTCTTTGTTTAGTTTTAAATGCGGTTTTTTTGATTTTTTACTTGTAAAATAATTCGGAAGAGGGCACCATCTTACAGAACTTTTAAAACCCTAATCAATACCTGTCAAACGAATATTTTAGCATAAGAACTATCAAAGTTAGAGTGACGTCAGATGTCGATGAGATTCCTCGTAAGAGGCAGTTGAAGAATTAAATGAAAGGGTGTTAGTGTAAGCTATTTATCTGGATATCGGGTCTAATTCAAGCTGATTTATTTTATTTATCATTATATAAATTTTTGAAAAAAATGGTAATAGGATCCTGATCATTTTTTGAAAATTAATTATTGCGCTGTGGTGTGTGTTTATGTTTAGCATTATTATCTGCACTGCATGGTCTGAAAATGGGGTTGGGGAAAGTGATATTTCTATTGAATGATGCAGCATTGGGGAATAAAACATTAAATCTATTAAAGTTTCATGTCTATTGTTATAAAAGGATATCAAGTTAGTTGGTAGAAAATCTTCTCCACTCATGAGTGGAAATGTTAATTGGTGTAACCATTTCGTAATAAATTTCTTATAACTTATGTTGAAATATCCCGTAAGAATAGTTGGGTAGGGATTGTTTGAGAGGATTCTGTTAATTGTTGTTATTATTCTGTTAATTACAGTTGGCCCTGGTGGTATATATACAAAAATAATATTTATTGAGGTTTTTATTATTGAATGTGGTTATTAATAAATTTGCGTCTATGTATATCATTTTAAATGTTGTAAAGGGACTTTTTTGGCTAATAAATATTCCTGTTCCACCCGAGGGCGTTAGTGTGTCTCTAGAGCATGCACAGAAACCCATTTTACTCATAAGTTGTGCTGGATTTATCTGCGATCTGTTATAGATTTTCATTTCTACGAGTCCTAATATGGTAGGTTGGAGTTGTTGTATCCAGTGATTGATTTTTTGTATTTGTTTTGAGTTTGATCCCTGAACATTTATTGTGCCTGTCTTAATTTTCATTGAGTTTAACTTATATTGTGAGGGAGATTTAAATTGGACCATGGTTTATTCTGCCATTTTTGTTTGCATGTTTTTTTTCCTGTGGTGATTCTGTTTGTGTTTGGATACATGTGCTAGAGTGTGGTGTTTTTTTTTAATTTTTTTTCTTCTGGTGTGGTTAGTTCTATTTCCATCTCTTCTGCTGTGGTTTCTTCTGTTAAATTAATATGATTATCTTCTTCCTCGTTCATTTTAATTTTCTTACTTTCTCTTGTTTTTTTGTTTTATGCATTTTCTTCCTGCTGTCAATTGATGTGCTTTCTAGCATTGGATAGTACTGTGTTATTTTATCCATGATTTCTGTGGTCGTTTTATTTATTATTATGCTTTCTGATTGCTCATCATTTTCATTCATTTTTCCTTTAAGCTCTTTTGGTAGGTTCTCGTTTTCTTTTTCCTCCATTTCATTTAAATTGGGCAGGTTTTCACTGCTTTGATTTTCCTTATTTGTTTTAATTTCTCTTGTTATAGTGTTTACTGGATTGCTAATTCTTTCATTTCTATTAGATATGTTGGTTTCCTGGATGCTTTGTAGTGTAGGTAGTTTAACTTGTCTAGTTGGTTATTTGTGTCTTCGCTTTCTGTAATGTTTCCTGAGTTTTTTGATGTATTGTTGTTTTTATTTTGCTGTGTTAGTTCATTGCATTCTGTTGCAATATGTCCTCTTCTTCCACAATGGAAGCAACCTGGCTTAAGCCCTCTGACATAAATATATAGTGTAGCTTCTTCATCGGTTATGTGTGTGGGGATATTCTCTGGGTCTACTTGTTTATTCAATTTAATTTTGAATTCAATGCTATTTGTTATTATGGGATTTGCTGCTTCTTTAATGTATTTTTGCTGGAAGAAAACGACTTTTCCAAAAGGATTCATTATTTTTTGGAAATCTTCTATGTTGTAGCCAAAATACGTATTTTTTTAAAATTCCAGAGATATTTTTATACTTATTCTCATCGACTGTTATTAGTGCGAAATTACTTTGCATCTTAATTCGATTTCTAAATTGTTCTCTTTGCGCATTTTCATAGAACTGGACTGCCACATATCTGCTATTTGGATGGTCGCCTATGCATTGTACTGATTCAAGCATATTATTTTCATGCAGTGTTTCTATTAGTAGGGATTTGGGGAAACTGTATAGTGTGCAAAGACTATCTGTTACAGCGAGTACTATTGATTTATCGGTGAAGAAACATTTAAACATCAGGAAAAGTGATTGAGGTATTGTTTTGTTGAATTTCTCTCCAATTTGTTCCAGCATTTCATCTGTCCATTCAATATGAGGGGGGGGATCATTTTATTTTGATCCATAAGATTCATGTTTTCCAAATCATCTGCTGTTGTTTTCCTGAACCTTGGACCTTTTGCCGGGCTTACGTAATTTTGGGCTTTTTTTGCTATAAAAGCATATGACTTTCTCATGCCCTGTGATGGACCACCCACCAGGTTAATAGGTTGGGTGGTCACCATTTTAAGTTTTTCAATTATTTTTCAAAGGTATGTTTAAATTTCTTTTTTTTTTAAACAAACACTAATATATATAACCAATACAATTCAGTTATCCGCAAAATTATTGAGTTTTGTAGATTTGATTTTTTATCTACTCTTATTAAAAAATTAAATTTGCCTGAGATTTTGCATTAGTTATTAGATCCACTAGCTTTTAACTAGCATTAGGTACGGATTTTCGATAAAAAAAACTCTGGATTTCACTGTCCTTTTTTACTCTTTTTCAATCAAAATAAATATTTGAGTGTTTTAAATTGTTTTATGGGACATTTTTATTAGTTATTAGCAAATAAATTGCCTTTTATTAACAAAAAACTAAGAGGTTCTTTGCTTACCTGCTACTAGGTTTGTATCCAGGTGGCACTATATTATTATTATTATTATTATTATTATTATTATTATTATTATTATTATTATTATTATTAGGTGAGTGCATACTATATTTTTATTAATAGAAAATTTTGTTTCATAAATGTAATAAATTTTTTTGTGTGTATAAGAATTGACAATAGTCATTATTTGACTAAGATAAAATGTTTCAAATTATTAGAATTTTTCTGTAAAACACAGTCAAATTTCCATTACAAATGGTGAAATTTTTTTTTAAAAAAGGATAAAAAAAATTGTTGTAAAGTTAAAATTTTTTTTTATCTGCCTAAGCTGAATCAAAGATTGTTGTCTTTGATTCTAAACATGTTAATTAAGTTTTAAATATTTTAAAGAAATTGAACCTTAGATTGTTATCTTTGATTTTGGAAATATGGTAAAAATAGAAAGAGGAATCTTGACTATTTTAAAGAAATAGCTTAATGAATTTGGATCTAATCCATGGCTAAAATTAAGTAATACCTAATTTTATCAAACTGTATATTTATTTATGTTTTTGTGAAATGGGTGTTTGAAATGTCATACTGTCATACCATTTTTGTTTGATTGTTGTTAATTAGGTATTAAATAATTTCTTTAATATATATATATATTAGTCTTAATTTCTTTATTCTGTTCAATTTCTGTTTCATGAATTGCAGTGGATATGTGTGAACTTATATCCTGATAGCTGCTTATATTACAGGATTTAGTTATTTTATGTTCTCAATAAAACTAATTATTTATAAGTAGGGAAAGCCATGATATGTGTAAGACTAATTATAATAAGCCAATTTATTTTATTTATTTCTCTTTTGCTCACAGTAATAAACTATAGAGTTCTTGCTTCCTGACCAGATTCATGCATAACATCTATTTAGAATAAGGAGTATATATATATATATTGTACCAAGATTGAAGTTGGTACATAATAATTTTATCTAAAAAATTAGTAAAGCAAAAATCTTTCATTAAAAGAAATAATATGTAAAAGTTTAGGAGTTTTATTACAGTTTGTTTTTGAAAAAGGTAAAAGTCTAAGTGTTTTTGAAATAAAAGTTAAAAACAATTAATTAAAAGTGGGAAGGGGGTTCGCTTTAAAACATCTAATTAAAAGAAGTTCATTTTCAAATAAGTAAAGAATTCTTTTTACCATTGTTGTTAGTTAAAGAAAATATTGTTCATGAAAGTTATAAGACATTAAAAGTTGATTTTCAAGTTAAAATATAAATCTCTTTTTATTTAAGCTAGAAAAAAAGATAATCTTAAAACTAGTATTGAGTTAGTAAAATATATATGTGCATTTGTAAATAGAAATAATGTATGCATAATAAATATTAAAATGAAACAAATGAAAGTTATATTTAAAAAACACAGGGATGGCTACTAATTGAAAACAAAGGAAAAAGCAATACATTTGTGATGGCTGCTAATTAATATCTCCAACAACAGGATTATAAGCTTATATCAAAGGAATTTTGACAACAGATATTGCCGGTGGACATGAAAACAAAAACATGTCTTATATATAAATAGCCAATTTTTTCCCCAGACATTCAGTCTAGTTAATTGCATTAGAGATAACAGTTGAGTTCAGTTCAGAAAGTATATTCTAGATCATGCAGTTTATTATGAATCAATCAAGAATGTAGTGTTAAAACCATGGGAAACATGTGGTTGTTCTCCAGCCTGAAGTCTGATGAAAACAGCTAATATACCTGATCATAAGTGATGTCTGTGTAACAGCTTGAAGAATCTCTGTCAATGTCTAATTGTCTTTAGGAATATTACCAACTAATAATCATCAAATCTCTGCAAGAAAACTTCAAACCTAACCAATTAGAAATATTTCTTCAAAAGCATCAAACAGCAAGAATTCCCCGTTCAAAATCCTAGGTAAAAACATTTTCTTACATTCATTTATAAAGTAGCCATCACATTCGTAAAAATTCATGAATCCTCCAAGAGTTGAATTATAAGAACTCTATAGCACATAAAAATGAACTATTAATTTGTGTGTTCTAAATATCAAATATTATTTAATGCTTTATTATATATGTCAGTGTGTGAATTAGGTATGTGCATGATTAAAAATACCAATATTATGTTAGTTAAAAATTTATTAAAGTATTTATATTTAGTATAATTAGTGTTAATAAATTGTCTTTAAACTTAAGCTTTATTTTTGTCAGTCAATTCTTTTTACCAATCTTTTCATCAATTGTTTATCAATTTTTTTTACCACTATTATGAAACAATAATTTGTTATTGATTAAAAAAAATAGACTGAGCTAGTTAAGGGATTTTTCGAGTGCTGTATTATGAGCCTACTGTCTGAACATGTTAGTCTTAGACTAGTTGGCACCCTGGGTTTACTCTGAAACAAATAAAGTGTTTGGGTAGTATAAGTTTGAATCTAGCAGCCAAAGTGGGTCACGATCTGACCGTGGGTATTGTTAATTGTTAAAGCTATCAAAAATATTTTCCACTTTGCTCAAATGTGCCAGTTCGTTCACATAATATTTATAATTAAATAAAATTATAAATGTATTATCAAGAAGTTTGTAACCAGCCAAAATATTTGCAGTGTAAGTAAGATCTGCGGATCGAACCTGGTTCAATATATATTCAGTGTATGGACATTCATTGATGAGGATGATTATTATCAATCTGGAAATGGTATGAAGAGTATATTCTTTAACTCTTGTGATACCCAATATTTTTTTTGGCTGAGTGAGTTAAAACTCTAAAGTTTTGATTGGTCAATTACAGAATCAGCAGTAAAAATATATTCTTCTTTTAATATAACATTCATTTTAATTTCATTTGTTAAAGCAAATTGATAATTTGTCAGAATATGAAAGTGAACGAAAGTTTTTTCAAAAATAAATTTCCGTTTGTAATTATAAAAATTTTATAGTGGCAAATTTAAAAAGAACATTAGTAACCTATTAAAAATTTTGCCTATGTCAATGATTTTCTTTCTCAATTTATGTTTGTGTAAAAGTAAATAATTTTTATTAAAATCTTAACTATTTTTCTAAAATAACTATATTTTCAGTATATTTTATAAAAATAATTCATAATATGTAAGAAAAATAATAAAAAAAACATTCTAAGACATTAATTTTCATTTTTAAAGTCAAAACAGAAGTTGGAGCGGTGAAAAATTATTGACAGACATTTTCCCATTGTCAGAAATGTGAACCAACCAATCACCATCTCAAGAGGTTGGGCTTCTGTCTTTGTTGTAGCTTTGAATGCCTATATTATTGATTTTTTACTTTTAAAATAATTCAAGAGTGGGCAGCATCTTAAGAAACTTTTTAAGCTTTGAAATAAGCCTAAATATTCTACAATAATGTAAAACTGCCGGAATTACAGCAAGTTAAATCTGTTTACAAGTTTACTTGAAGCAAGCCACAGAAGAGTTAATATCCATACATTACATTTTAATCTCTATTAGTTATTAAGTTTATAATGGCCAGTACATCAAAGATACTAAATAGCTAGACCATTGATGATAATCAGCATGTTTTAGTATCCCAGCATTATTATTTTTTGTTGGTTATATTCTTATGGATTAGAATTTAAGTTTGTGAATCCAACTAATGGTTTCAGTGATCTGCCCCAAGTTGACAAAGACTGAATAATTAGTCTGGTCTAGAGTAGACCCATTTAAAATCCAGTCATCAGATTCACTGTTGATTTATTTTTGCTGCTAATCATTTATGATGATGAATGAGTATTGCTTATACTTATTTATAATTCTGGTGAATTCTTATTTAATTATACTTATAGTTACTATAGTGATTTAATCTTTCAAAGTGATTTATTATGCTCATCTCTTTATTAAAATTTATATATTTTTTACTTGATGATAAACATGCAATTGTTCAGATCCCTGATAATTTGAACCCCAATTTTATAATGTTACAAATAGCTACCCAACTGAGAGTAATTGATGATCATGTAATGATGGCAATCACATCAGGTACAACCCCTTTATTTTCCTGTAATGTTACAATATGTATATATCATTATTGATTCAATGCGGGCTAATGATCTCTCCACATTGTGTATTGTAGCATTTATTGAAGCTCTCCACAAATATTAATATACCCTCATATAAATATACATATAAAAAGGAGAAGGAAAAAGTGAAAGTTTTATAATATTGATTTCTTTTTATAATCGGTAGATAATTTTTGTTTTGAGTTAAATTAAATGAAATAAAATGTTGAGATAAAAATAAATTTGAAATATGAAATACTGATTTATTTAATTAAATGAATAGAATATGGGGAAGATATAATTAGTCCTGAGTATTTGGATACATTATTAAAATTTGATTAATTATACAAATTTTAGATAATATGATTAATAAATACTGAACAATGTAATTTACAAAATAAAATCCATTAAATAAAGTAAACCCACCTCCCCCTAAATGAGCCAAGAATTTATGTGCCAGACTATATTACATTAAAAATACCCTTTTAAAAATCAGTGGTGAGAAAACATGTATAAATTAGCTTAAAATGTTTTGTATATAGTCTTATTTTCTTATTCTTTCCATCTTCTTTTTAAGTCAGGAATGGCAGTACCAGTGAAGATTGAAGAAACCAGTGAGCCGATGTAAAATTTCCATATGATGAAATATATATACATAATACTGATGTATTAGCCAGAAAAGAATGATAATATTCTATAAAGATAATAAATACAATCTCTTTCATAAATATATTGACATGTGCTACTAAAACTCCGGTGTGTGTTTATTGTAACCAATTCATGATACAACTATCACATCATAAAGAAAATGCCCTAAATCTTATCTGTAAGGGAATAAGAATTTGAAAATGAGCCTGTCATTTTTGAAAAAATATTTGTGTTATCCAAGACATTTTTCTACCAAAGGCTAATAATCTACAATAATATGTTAAAAGAATATATTATAACACTCGCAAGATATATGTTGTAACACATATATATTTGTGTTACATATGTTAATAATTTAATAATTTTAAAATAAATAAATAAATTATGAAGAAAAAGAGAAACAGAAGCACATTATTTTGTTTTAAGAATAAGTTGTTTTTATTAAGAATAATGGTAGGGAAAGACAATTATGAGATAAAGATTTAAGCCCGCTTTTTATTATATTAAAAAAAAAGAAAAAAGTAAATGTCAAAAGAATAAATAAATGTGAAATGTTTTAAAATAAAAATTGTCAATAGAATTAATTAGAAAATCTTGTAGACTATCTCAACAGCAGGAATGCACTTAAAATTTGATTTTTTCTTGACCCATAAGATATTAGATGAATCTAAAGAAAAAAGATTAGATAAAAATGTGAAATTAATTAAAACAAAATTAAAATTCTAATAAAAATTTGATAATGGGAGAGTTAAATATAAAACTAGCAGCTTGTCCATTGTTATCTACTTTCCAGATTGTTTTCAAAAGTTTTCTCAAAATCAGTTCAGTTGACCATTTGCTGAGTTCATCAAGTCATTCATCAGGAGTGAGGGCATAACTCTCCAAGCAGCAGCATCATTCAGTGCAAACCAGAATAATCAATTGATGTAAGAAGGTTTGCTCATAAAATTCTTATCTAGTGCCTACTCATCCAATATTCCCAGACTAGTTTCTAGCTTGTGGCTTTTATCAGTGAGCAGCCTTGGATCTGAGAGCACTGCACCTAGATCTTAGGATGTAATGCAACCCTGCAGCAACTACATTTTACCTTTTTAACCAGCTATAAAGCTTTGAGTCCAAAATGAAAAAAACAATGTTTTCAAACTAAGCTCATTAGCTTGTATATTTGTATAGATCTGAACTCAGTTCAGCATCCATACTTTTTGGTGTCTTTGGTTCTTTAATGGTTCTTTAATAACCATATTCACCATAAACTTATTGTTGTAAGCCTAAAGAATGGTGATCATGTAATGAGTGAGAGTATAGTTAACAACCTCAATGAGCCAGTTCTTACTGCTGCAGAAAATATAAATATATAAGTCACAGAAGTTGCAACATGCATTGCTAGAAAATTTTTGAATTATTTGGCTGGGCTTCATGCCACAGGTCTTCAGCTCTTTCAACTGCTTTTGCCTAGAAGCAATACCTCACCCATAATATAGATACTGTTGCATATTCTCTCCCATTGACCACCAGAAGTATGGAAGGAAACTCATGAACCTATCACTGAAGACCAAAAGGCCAGCTGGTTTGAAATCACAATCAAAGGAAATCAAATTTAAAGGAAAGTGTCAACTGCAGAAAGATGATGTCATCTCAACATAATAAAAAACCTAGGTAAATATACTTTTTGATTGTAAATTGCTTTGGCCTTTTTTAATGAAATGAACTATAATGAAGGACAGTCAGTAATATTGAATCTCTAGTGATTAACATATACTTATTTATTCTTTTGTATTAAATTTTATTGTTATATTTATTTAAAAATGTGTGCATGTGAATAAATAAATGTTTGCTTAAAATGTTGCTTCACCTATACTTTATCTTTTTAACTGTTACCAGTAATTTAAAGATTAGAATTATTTCCATGTGTTAATTAATACTGCACTGTGTCCTCTGATTAAGATTGTGAGTTAGCCTGGGTTTATTTTAAGCACTGGGTTCATGTGCTCTGAGCCTTGTTCTTAAAACAAATAATGCTTTGGATGGCAGTCATTGTTTCAGCAGTATGGAGAGGTGCTATAGTCAGGTTTTGTCCATTTCTGTAGCCTCAATCTGGCCATAGGTATTGTTGATGGTTAATCCATCAATGATATTCTACCCCTCTGCTTGAATGTGCAATCTGATGACAGAGACATTAAATAACAAAGTCAATCATATAAAATAAATAATAAAACATTAATAAATAGCCATATGAGTAATCAATAATAACATATAATAAAAATGATGAATGTAAAAATATTTTTAGACAACATATGGTTTCAAATTTCAACAAAGATCTGTGTTGCTTACTGGATCATTATAAATGGTGCCCATTGTGGGTCCAATGTGCCATAAATGGCCCAGTGTAATTAAACAAGTTCAACACTAAATTTCAAATAAATGCTAAGTTGCATAATAATGAAAAATTGAAGTTGGTGAGCAGTGTGAGGGAAGAAATAGACCAAAGCAAACAAAATATATTATTGAGATAAAATAAAAAGATATGAAAAGTAAATAAAAAGTAGTGTGAAGATAAAAGCAGCCAGAGAGGTAGCAAAGTTTTTTATTAGAAGTTTTTTGATAGGCAGGTGGGAATGTAAAAGAGGACTGAGGGGATTTTAACATTTGTCAAATACTTCATCTGATTTAAATCATAGAAAAATGAGGAAAATAAGTTATAAAAAGAAATTATTTCACACTCAGCTGCCTACTATATATATATAATTTTAATGCACAAATCAGCGCATAACAGCAGAGCTTCTTCAAATTAAATCACAATTTATTATAAACTTAATATAAAATTTCTAAGAAATGGGTTAATTAGATTTATGCATATGGTTCAATTAATTTACATATATCTGCATATATTTACACATAGCAACCTTGTTACGCTTACTCTTTGTTACCCATGATTATGAGAGCTAAGTTCTCTTGAAAGTGCTCGGGCATTATTTATTATGTATTATAATTTATATTAAGTTTATAATAAATTGTGATTTAATTTGAAGAAGCTCTGGTGTTATGCGCTGATTTGTGCATTAAAATTGAAAATAAGTTATGTAATATTATAAAAGAAATAATAAAGTTTTAAAAATTAAACTAATGCATACTAGAGCCAAAACAAAATGGAGCTCAAAACAAATAAATAGAAGTAATTAGTAAGAAATAGGAAGTCACTGATAAAATAGGAAAAAGTTACATAGAAATAAATGAAATAATCCAGTTTGATGGAGGAAAAGTTGAGAAAACAGAAAAAAATGTTAAAAAACAGATCAGTGGATCCATGGAATGCTAATAGTACAAGAAAATAGGAAGATAGTAGAAAATGTAAGAACAGATATAAATAATTTAGCATAAAAAACAGGCATAGTAAAGCTAAAAATTGAAGAAGGTAAGGAAAAATCAGAAATCAATAATTTTTTTTAATATTGACAGTAGGGAACAGAAAAGTGTAAGTACGGATATGCATTTAGATAATAACTCAGCTAGCCTGTAGTCAGAACTGCAAATTACTCATACTGTAAGGCATAATTTTCCATATAGTTTAGAAAAGATAGTTAATTGATACAGAAAAGAAAATGGTAGAACCAATGGCCAAGCTCCTTGGTGTGTTTGATGAAATAAGGCCAAATTATGAAGCCAATGAAAGGGGATTCAAACCTCTAGAAAGATAGAATATAAATGTCACAAATCAGTTTTTATAAAAATAATTGGCATGAAAAGATTAGATATAGAGTCACATAGTCCTGAAAGAAGGGAGGATGATGAATATACAAGCTGTGATCCCAAAACCAACTGACCAGAACACCAGGCCACATCTAGGGGTAGATCATGATTTTCTGGTCTGAGCAGATACATAAGAAACCTAAAAGAATTGCCTGACAAAAGTTAAGTAGGTCTATAGTAATTGGATTGATCTTAGGTGATGAAAAAAAATTGTTTTGTACTTGGATTATGAAAGTCAATATTTGATAATGGAAATAAAAGTTAGATAAATAAAATAAAATAATATTATAATTTTTAGGGGGAGTCAATATATGATAAAAGGAATAAAAGTTAAATAAATAAAATGAAATAAAATAAAAATTTGTAAAATAAAGAATGAATAATACAATCTTTTGTGAAATCTAAAATAAAGAAAAGTGATATTATGGAAGCATTGGTTGCATTGTAGCTGATATAGTTATGATGTGTTTGTGCATATAAGGTAAGGAAGGAATGTTGATTGTTGGCCATTACTTTGTGAACTCATGACTCATAAACAGAATTGGGGGGAATGGAGTCACATATTTCTAGGATGAGGACCCAGTAGAGAAAGTCCTAGATCTATCCAAGGTGCTAGTAGAGGAATTTCCAGCCCATTATCTAAATTTGCACACTGGAATAGCAATCATATGCCACAATTTAGTTCACTGGAAGAAAAATTCCCAGCATAGCTGTAATAAATATTATTTTAGTGTGAGTTAAATAATCAGTAGATTTATCCTGCCATTCACAGCATCTATTTATTTTGAAAGATATGGACTCATCAGAGAAAGTCCTTGGTCCATTTCTTTTGCTGGTGGAGAAAGTCCAACAAATCCAATAATAAGGTTTTTTACCATAAGTTGAAAGATCAGTAGATATATCCTGCCATTTGCAGCATCCAACCCTCTCTCACACATCCATTGGGATATATGTTTGTCCCTGGCAGTCCTCACAATAGATATAATCATTGCATTGAATGTAGATGATAGCATTATAAGAAAGAACCACTTCTGTAGCTTGTCTGTTTTCAGTAAAACTGATTTAAGAAAAATAGAATAAAATAATAAAATAAAATATCAGAGCTGAAATGGGTCAAATAGATGCATTTTATCTTTCAAACACAGGGTGTGTGTATGTGATGTAATGCTCAGAACGCATATTCATGTTACATATATTAATAATTTAATAATTTTAAAATAAATAAATAAATTATGAAGAAAAAGAGATACAAAAATAGTTTAAAAATAGATTTTTTAACAAGGAAATTAATAAAAGGAAAGATTGCATCATTTTATTTTAAGAATAAGCTGTATTAAAAGTAAGGGTTGCAAAAGAGAATCATGAGATAAAGATTTAGAAGCTGCTCTCTTTTTTTAATATTAAAAAAAGAGTGAATGTTAGAAGAATAATTAAATGTGAAATGTTTTAAAATAAAAATTGTCAATAGAATTAATTAGAAAATCTTGTAACTATCTCATCAGCAGGAATGAGAGATTCTTCTTGGTTCATAAGATATTAGATGAACCTAAGAAAAAAGATTAGATTAAAATGTAGAATTAATTAAAACCAAATTAAAATTATGATAAAAATTTGACAATGGGAGAGTTAAGTATAAAAATAGCAGCTTGTCCATTGTTATCCAGTTTTCGAATTGTATTCAGATGTTTTCTCAAAATCAGTTTAGTTTGTTAATTGTTGTGTTCATCGAGTCATTCATCAGCACTCTCATAGTTAACATAACCTTCAGTGAGCTATAAGCTATAGAAGTAGCAAAATGCATTGCTAGAGAACATTGGAGGTGTTTGGCTGGGCTTCATGCCCCAGGTTTTCAGCTTTATCAACTGTTCCCACCTAGAATTTATACCTCATTCATAATATAGAAGCTGGTGCATACTCTCTCCTATTGTTCACCAGATGTATAAAAGGAAACACATGAAGTCATCACTGGAGACCCAAAGGCCAGCCAGTTGGAAATCAAAACCAAAGGAAATCAAAACTAAAGGAAAGTATTAACTGCAGAAAGATGACATTATCTCAACAATAAAAAAACCTAGGTAAATATACTTTTCGACTGTAAATTGCTTTGGTTTTTTTAATGAAATGAACTATAATGAAGGATGATTAGTAATATTGAATCTTTTAACAATGTATACTTATTTATTCTTTTGTATTAAGTTGTACTGTTATATTTATTTAAATATGTGTGCATATGAATAAATAAATGCTTGCTTAAAATTTTGCTTGGTTTATACACTCTCTCTCTTTTAATTGCATCACCAGTAATGTAAAGATTAGAAATATTTTCATGTGATAATTAATACTGCACTGTGTCCTCTGATTAAGATTGTGAGTTAGCCTGAGTATATTTCAAGTGTTGGGTTCATGTGCCTGTCAATTGGCATCTGAGACCATTTCTCAGAACAAAGTGCTTTGGATGGAATGTGTCATCCCAACAGTATGAAAAGGTGCTATAGTCAGGAAGTGTGGTTTAGGTTGTTCTTTTGTATAGCCTTATTCTGTCCATAGGTATTATTGATGGTTAATCCATCAATGATTCTTTATCCTCCTGCTTGAATGTGTGATCCAATATTGGAGGCATCAAATAAGAAAGCCAATCAAGTAAAATAAATAATAAAACATTAGTAAATAACCATATGAGTAATAAATAATAATGGTTAATAAAAATGGTGAATATAAAAATATTTTTAGACAATGGATGGTTGCCAATGACAACAAAGATCTATGTTGCTCACCAGATCATTGTAATATATACATGTCTGTGTTATACAAGATAAACAAGGGAGTAATATTGGATCTCAGACCAGCAGTATATGAATGGAAAGTGGACTAGAAAACTGACCAAACTGAATAATTGCAGTTTGAAACTACAGGAAATCACTAATCATAAGTATATATATTTTAATATCCTTGTGAATTGAAGTTAACCAGCAAACCAGCTGAATGAATGATTTCATAAATTTAAAACAACCTGAAATCAAGTCTTCAAATACATGAGTTTGAAGTAAAAATCAAAAGGACCAAAATGAGATTACAAAATAATTATTCCATTTTTATTAGATCTGAAATAAAATATTTTACCTAAAATAAATATAAAATCTTAGAATCCATTGAAATTTCCTGATAATACATTTTTATAATTATTAATATTTTTTCTTTTATATTTTTAAAATTCTCATCAATCAATATGTTTTTATATATTTTTTTATTTTAATGTATATTTTTATTCATTTTATTTTATTGTGTAAATATTAAGTAAATGTATAGAACTAATCTAATTTTGATAGTAAAATAAATTTGATTTATTAATTCACCACAAGTAGCTTCTAGTCTTTATTCTATGACCTTTTCCCTTCAGTGTCTACAAAACTGTGATACAAAAATAGATGTTAGTTATTGTTTTTTTTTTGATTAGAGATTCATGTTATAGCATCAACAAAAGTGATTACCTGATAAGTATTGCCATGTTCTCTTGGATCATTTTTAAATGAATGGAGGCATTAACATCAAAAAATGTAGAAGTTTTAATCCATTTTATATATGTTCCTCATTAAAAAGGTTTCACCATACTTGCAGTATGTTAGAATTGTTATAAATAAGATGTCTATAGTAACTATGGATATTTTTTCTTTGATTGAACCTATTTTATGAAAATGATGGTCAGAAAATATGGCTCATATTAGTGTTAGGAATAAACAAAGTTAATAGAAACTCAGTCTGATTATCAAAATTAATTAGGACATTAAGTCTAAATATATTTATTATGGTCATCCACAACCTTCATTATCCTCATTATGTAAGTTCTTGCACATGTTAGTAATGTTCTTAAAGGATTACCCTGGATCCCATTAACAATATATATATATATATATATATATATATATATATATATATATATATATATATATATATATATATATATATAAAAAATACTAATGCTACTTATTGATATGATATTTGATCACTTAATAGAATTTTAGTATCGTCATTAAACAATGCATTGAAATATGGGAGATATATATTGAAATTAATAAGGAGAGATCAAAAGCAAAATATATATGAGACTTAGTTAAGAATATAATATATTTACTACCAGTCAATAATTAAATGAACAGCTAAATTGGCTGTGGCTAGAAAACTTTTTATAAAAGATGATCATAAGGAAATATTTACTATTTGTAAAAATTGTTTGACTTCTAAGGTATTATGGTTCTAATTATATATATATAATAGTAATGAAATCATGTTGTATGTCACATGATCTATATAATTTGCATTTACCAATTCAATAGCTCAAATAAGCTTATTTTTTTATGATAAATGCTACAAGAGAAAGCATTCAAATCATCTTTATCTAGGATTGTCCCCATCCCCAGGCAGCTTTTCGAGATATAGTTCTCTTAAAGTGAGGAGCTAGGATACCAGATTCAAAAAACTAATTCAAGATAAGCATTTATCTAAAAGTTAACTCTTAATAAGATCTGACATTTTTAAACATCTGCAAAGTCTTTAAATTCAGCTCTCCAACTGAAATAATCATATAGGCCTGAACTTAATTCAGATATCCCATATATTAATGGGCTTTGTAATTTAATTTAGCCAAAGCTCCCAACAACAAAATAATAATAGTAATAAAATCATGTTGTATGTCACATGACCTATATAGCTTGCATTTACCAATATGTAATATAAAGAGCATTTCAATAATTCAAACAAGCTTATTTTTTTTATGACAAATGCTTCAACAGAAAGCATTCAAATCATCTTTATCTAGGATTGGCTAAATTAGATTACAAAGTCCATTATTATATGAGATATCAATTAAATTTAAACCCATATGATCATTTCAGTTGGAGAGCTGAATTTAAAGACTTGTAGATGTCTAAAAATTTTAGAACTTTTTCTTAGGAGTTAACATTTAGATAAATGCATATCTTTAGTTAGTTTTTTGAATCTGGTGTCCTAGGTTCTCACTGAAGAAAACCATAGCTCAAAACTGGCCTAAGGATGGGGCAATCATAGGTAAAGATGATTTGAATGCTTTCTCTTGTAGCATTTACCATAAAAAATAAGCTTGTTTGAGCTATTAAAATGCTTTTTATATTACATATTGGGTAAATGCAAGGTATTTAGGTCATGTGACATACAACATAATTTTATTGCTATTGTTATTTTGCTGTTGGGGACTTTGGATAAATTAAATTACAAAGCCCATTATATGGGATATCTGAATTAAATTCAGACCCATATGATTATTTCTGTTGGAGAGGTGAATTTAAAGACTTGTAGATGTTTAAAATTTTCAGATCTTCTTAAGAATTAACTTTTAGGTAAATGCTTATCTTGAATTAATTTTTTGAATCTCATGTCCAAGCTCCTCACTGAAGAGAGCTATAGCTCGAAACTGGGATGAGGACAATCCTAGATAAAGATGATTTGAATGCTTTTTCTTGTAGCATTTATCATAAAAAATAAGCTTGTTTGAGCTATTGAAATCCTCTTGATATTACATATTGGTAAATGCAAGCTATATAAGTCATGTGACATCCAACATGATTTTATTACTATTATTATTTTGCTGTTGGGGGCTTTGACTAAATTAAATTACAATGTCCATATATATATATATATATGGGATATCTGAATTAAGTTCAGACCCATATGACTGTTTCAGTTGGAGAGCTGAATTTAAAGACTTGTAGATCTTCTTCTTAAAAGTTAACTTTTAAATAAATGCTTATCTTGAGTTAGTTTTTTTTTAATCTGGCATCCTAGCTCTCACTAAATAGAGCCATAACTTGAAATTGATCTGGGGATGAGGACAATCCTAGATAAAGATTATTTGAATGATTTCTTTTAAATCGCATTTATCATTAAGAAAAACGCTTATTTGAACTATTAAAATGCTCTTTATATATATATTGCTACTAGTTGTCAAAAAATCATAAAGTGTCAATATTAGTATACATATAATAGTGTTTTTCTTTTGTTTATTTATAACTGTAAAAAAATAATAATTTATGGAAAAACAGGTGTATAATGTTATGCAAGAGAAATAAGAATGAAAACCATGCATGTATTAAATTATTTAAACAGTATGTATAAAAACTTCAAGTTTGTAATAAATCTATTTCGAGAACTTTTTATCTTTATTATGTGCAATTATACCCGCTGAGAGATTATGTTGATGCTACTTTCGTTCTATTTATAAAATGCAAAATTACTTTATTCATATTGTTTAGTGTGTGTAATTTGTGCTAATATTATATATATCCACCCATATACGCATACTCTTAGGACCCTACTATTATATCCAACTTTCCAACTAAGTTACTTTTAAAAATATCTAAATAATATTTTTTTTAAAAATTGACTTAATGTAATTTAAAATTTAATGATACTCCACCCTTTCTAACATTTTCTTTCTGGTTTATTTTTACTTGCCCCACCTTTGATTTTTGTTTATCGTATTGATTTCTGAAATTAAAATCGAACTGTCATTATTATTTTTTCATTAAGTGAAAGAAATTAAAAAGAAAGACTATTTAAAAATGCACACACATGAAAATCTCTCTATAAGTATTTTAAAATATCTATTTATGAATATCTCAGACTCCAATAGAAATCAATAAATAATAATAATAAAGCCAGATTATTATTAAAAAAACAGTAAATTTTTTAATCAGGTAAGGTAAAATATGCAATAAAGAAGGAATATAGAATGATAGACTATCTAGAAATATTGAATATGTGAAATAGAAAATAATTAAAGATAACGTGAGAAATATAATTGCCTCAAAAGTTTTAAATGGTATTTTTGTGGTGGAAATTCCGTTATTCCCACACTAAGAAGGAAAGATAGCATAGCTACAAAAAAAAAAGAATGAAATCATCAAGGGTGTGGAAGAATTCTAATTTTTTCAAAAAGCTATATAATAATAGACACAGAAATTTAAATAGGTGTTACAATAATAATTGCATCAATTGAATCTTGAAATAATGTATATGAAGAGTTGAGACATGCAATGAAATCTATAATGAAATATTCCCAAAAATGATGAAAATATTTCAGGTATTTTGAAAGAAACTATTTAAAAATAGAAAAATTATTGCCAAATTATATAAATAATATTTAATTGTAATAATATTTTATGGGACTGGATGATTGTCAGAGTGATGAGATGTCAGCATTTATATGAGCATTGACCACTCTACTCAAGTAATAGGATAAGTCCTAGGCATTTGAGAAAGGAGCAATGCCTATTACATTATGTAGATGTATATGTTTCTACCATTTTAAATTTATTTGGAATTCCATTTTATCAATTGTCATGCAGCTCTTATCTATTGATTGTGTCTAGGACCCAGTTGGTTACTTATTTTGATTTAATGACAGAGGAAGGGAGAAGAGATAAATATTTGTCTTGCCTAGACTTTCCAAAAAAAATAATAATTATGATTCTATATCTACACAACATCTTTTCTTCAATGATTAAAAAGTATCTATAGAAAAACATGGCCTCAAAATGATCCAACATTCACTTTGAAAATGGTTGTAGAAAGTAAAACCACATGCTCATATTAAGAAAAAGTACCAATGTGCATGATTTGCTATTTTTCACTGAATTTATAAACAATAAACATTTTTAATATGATTAAAGTTTTGTAAAAGTATATTGATTTACACAAATTGTCAAATTCTGACAAATATCTCTTAAAATTTATGTTAAAAAAAATTAAAGCATGTATTATTCCAATATTTCTAACTTATTTATTATTATATTTTTAGACATTTATTTTTGGATTGATATTTTGGATCACCACCCAAATTTGCAAGTGTTTTGATCTGAAGTATTAACTCTTTATATTATCACAGTAGCAGTACTGTGTAAATAAGTATGTATATCCTAATTCTAAAAAAAAGAGATAAAGAAACTAAAATGAACAAAAAGTTTATAATGAGTTTTATAATAACCCTAAAAACCAATATATTAACCAATGTGCCTATACATTTTACATATTAAAAAAAAAGTCAGTACTGTTCTATTAGCCAGTGTTGGTGACTTGGTGGCATTGTTGCTATGTAAAAACACAGAAATATAATGTTACCAGGCCACCAACATAAAATTTAATTTTTCTTTTATTTTTAACAAAAAAAAAATATTAACAAATAAATAATAAATAAATAACATCAACATGTTTATTAACAATTGTTACATTTCTTTTCAACAACAACATGGACTGGATAAATCAACTTGCAAACAACAACAGTCAATTTAATGCAGAGAATACAAAAAAACAGTCTGTTCTTTTCTGCTATCTCATCTCTGTTAAGATGGCCCAAACACATCGTCATCCTTGTGAAGATGTTGCCACATGAAGTTGTACAGGGATTGCCTGGCTATTCCACACTGCTTTTTGTTATGCCAATTGAGAAAGCCCAAATATGCTCAATGTGATAGGTGTGCCACTGTAGTAGGGTCTATAAAGTTGTAGCAGTGATTGATAGTCATGTGCTGGAAACCTGCAGCCTCCAGCTCTGAGGTTTTGTAGCCTATCAGCAGTCAGAGTAGATGATCGATCTGGGCTTCACATTGTCACATAGGGCCTTCATAAGGGGAGCCACAGAGTATGAGGGAAATGCTGTGGTGAAGATCTACTGCTGAGGAAGCATTCTGTCCTGATGGTTTTTCTCTGGGTGAAAAACATCTTGTCTACCTCTATTATCAAACCTGGCCACCTATTTAATGGTAGGCGTTGGATGCCAGACTCTCATGGCACAACTCCCACAGAGCATTGGTTCACTTGGCCAAGGCACCTCTACATCTACACATCTCCACTTTGGTAATGGCATGCTCTAGGTCAGCTCAGCATGGCTCCAGAAATACACAAGCCATAAGCCTTTCACAAACAGGATTCTGAAGCCATTGAACCAAGTCTTCTTTTGGAATGAACACTTTCGCTGTTATGAATGTGACTTACAGATGAAATTCCCGATGGTTTTGAACACCTCCAGCCTCAAAAATTTGCTGCACACACAACTCTTGGCATGTAGGAGTATGTTATTCTGCCAGAAAAATGCTGACTTTTGTGGATGGCAGTTGCCACAATTTTTAATTGTCAGCCATTTAATTTGTCTTATACACATTCTCATGCTAATGTAACTTTTCTTGTGAGCTCAGCAAAATCCTGATTGGCTGTACCCTTTTTAAATTTTTGGAAGCTTCCACATTGAGTAGGGAAGCCTGGCAACAGGTCTACAATAGTTATTAGGTAATAGTACATCAGATGACTGTGAAGTTAATTACTTTGTCATGCATATTTAAGAGTTGTTGCAGGCTAAAGTATAGACACCCTTATACAATATTGTAGTGAATGTTGAACTGTGAGCATTCAGATAAAGGGTGTAACACAAAGCAGGCCAGTGGCAGCATCTTTCTGTGCTTTTGCATAGAAATAATGCCAGTGGTGGCTGGGTAAATGCCATATTTCTGTATTTTGTATAGAAATAACACCATCAATTGGCTGACACTGGCTAATAGAACAGTACCAAATAGTCAAATTAACTATTGTTCTGGAGTTCACAAGAACTTTGAGCACTGGAAGTGATAGAATTGGGAATTCAGAGTTGGCCATTCTATGACTGCACCATATCCTTACTTTTGTGTATATGAAACAATAATTTCTGATAGATTTTAGAATTTTATCTAAGTTACATTTCTGTTGTATTGTATTAATAAAATGGTTTGAGATGGGGGAAAACACATATAAACATGATTAAATGTTTACCTAGCAATGATGCCGATTATGATGATCTTCATTTAGTATGCAAATATAATCAAAATTAAATTTTAAAAAAAGATAAATTAATTATATAGTTAGAACCCCATGATTGAATGATATCTATATATATATATACTAGGGTTTATTAATTCCTATCATCTTTGACACTCAATACCTAAAGCTTGCTTGGATTGCTTACAACCTTTTGGTGGAATTTATGGAAATGGATTTATTTCTAATACACCTTTACCCCACTTAGCGATGGCAATTGGTCCTCCAAAACTCATCATTAAGCAAGAATATCATATAAAGCATACCTATTTATAATGGGGGTCTATGGGAAAACAATTGGTCAGTTCCAGTCACTGTAAAATATCCACATTGGTTTCCAAGTTCAAAGATTTTCTTGATTTTTTTTCATGGCAATGATGACTAAATACGGTATCTAAAAAGAAAAGTTTTATATCACTAGGAAAAAAAACACATATTTCACTGTTTAAAAAGTACAGTACAGCAAAAAGAAAGAGAAAGTGAAACTAAATTTGAATTTAAAAGTTTTTATATTCTTCCATAGAAGTTTTTCATTGTAATGAAAAAAAATCCATCCTGAAGTGCATTTTTTTAAAATTTGTATTACAGTACATATTACTGCACATTTATGTTTATTACTTATGTGAAATTATTGAAATTAAAAAACAATGTTTAATTATAAATTATTTAATTGAACATAAAGGCTTATTACTGTACTCCAGAGTACCAAAAGGCTTAATGCGTATCATAAATCAGTCAACTTTAGAAAAAAAAAATCAACTTATTTTAAAAGGAAAAAAAATCTAACTTTTCTAATTTTTTAAAACATATGCTAAGTTTATTTTTCTTACTATATATTTTAAGTAATGTAATAGTGACCCCCCCCCCCTGTTTGTGTAGAAAGATTATTTATTAACACTTATTTTTTTAAATGCAATCTTTTTTTTTTATTTTAAAAATTTATTTTAATATGAAACCACTTGGGTGTACATAATTAAGGAACATACCCACGTAATTTAATGTTAGTATTTAGTGTTTTTCTGAAAGTTTGTGATGATGGTATTTTAGTTGTACTGTTATCATCATCTAAAATAAGTGTTGAATGTCTAGAAAAATTAATCTTTATTTAAATAATCCAAGTACTGTACATTATACACCTGGGTCTCATTTTACATGAAAGATAGGTTCCTCAGAAAACACATGCAAATGAAATTGCGCAAAAATAGACATAACGTACATTGAAAAAGGGGGAATGCGATCTGTGATTTTTCAAAATTCATGTAAAAGCAAAGCACCAACGTAAAATTACTTTAAAATTCGCGCAAAAAAAAATAAGGAAATAAAATATGATTAATAAAAAATTTCAAATTTGAAAAAAATTGATACAAGACAAACTTTTTTTAACTATAATATTTAATTTTATTCAAAATAATATATTTTTATGCATAATTTACAGTACAGCAATTTACATTTTTTATACACGTTTTAATTATTATCACTATTTGCCCAAAAACACATTCGTTTGCAAACTAGTAAAAAATCAGATTCTCATGTGATGTGATATATTTGGCTTTTCCTTAAATGAAGTCAAGAATATCTCAGCAATTATTCTCACAAGAGGAAATACAACTAATGCCAAGTTCACTCTCATGTTGTGTTAATGGTTTTCTGTTGACCACGATGATGATTTTAATAATTGTCTTATGATAATAAAAATACATTTATTCACCACTGCTGGGAAAAATTTAATTAAAACTAACAACTAAAAATTAAATTCTTATTTTTGTCTTTAATTTTCAATTCCGTTTAAAAATCAAATTTCGTTTTACGTCACATTAATTTCAAGTTGCCCATAAGTAATTTTTAAATTGTTAATTACAATTAAAAATTAGATTTTAATTTTTAATTGTGCCCACTGCTATTACTGATCTTTTAAAAATAAACTTGTGGACACTAAATGATTAATAATTGATTACGTTCTTTTTTAAAAAGCAAAAACAGAATGTGATTTAAAATGCAAAATTAACACGCACAATGTTTGAACAAATTTACATTATAATCTTGTAAAATTTAATGTGTGTATACATAAAATGTGGAAATCATGATTTTAATTTTATTATTGCATAAAATCTTACTATTATAAAGCACTGAAAATATTGAAATTACTAAGATGAAAGTAGAATTCCAATAATGTGCTATTACTTTCAATATAACATAAGTGCGCAAAATTTATTATTTAAAGTAATAGCGCATTATCGGAGGTCGACTTCCGGTGAAACACGAATCACGTAACTTCAAAATCGTGTTAAATAAGTCCACGTAAAAATAGACCAGGTGTATTTAAATAAAGTTTAATTTTTCTAAAGATATTCAACACTTATATGTGTATAGTATTATAGATTCAGTAATTATATATATTTTAAGTTTATGCATTCTATATTCAAAATATTGAATGCAGCACTAACATTGTGTTTTATGAATAAAATATTGTATGTGCTATACAATTACAGTAAAGTACTATTGCTTTTGGGTAAAGTGAATTTAAAATATCTATTCTCTGATGACATCAGTGATGCAAAATTCAAGATGGCTGCAAAAAAAATTTTTCCTTATAGGTATAGTGAATAATCGATTGTAAATCAAAGTAGTGGGTACAAATTGATGATGATCGCTATTGTGAATTATCATTAAGTAGCCAATCTCTAAGTGGGGTAAAGGTGTATTTCTTTGCATACAATATGTATATGGTGAAATTCCAATAGCATTATATTAAGGTCAGATAAAATTAGAAAAGAATGGCACCAAACATGAATGTCGGATTAATAATTCCCAATTTTTAACATCTTGACTAAAATAGTTATTTATGATTTTTCATAAAACTTCATATGATAGATATTCTGTTTCTGAAAGCAGATTATTTATTGTAAAAGAAAAAAATTGAAAGAATGCAATAACAAAGAGTCGATTGTCAATGCTTTCAAATTATTTTTTTCAAAAGTAAAAAAAAAAAGCTAAAATATTCAAATATCTTTCTCAACTTTCTGTCATGATCTAATGCACTGTGCAAAAATCATCACTTCTCATATCTATATAAAGACTCTAGAAGAACATTTAATTTAAATAAATGTTTTAAAAATCACTATTAAGTTACATTTATATATTTTAACAAATATAAAATTACTTACAAAATTAAGTTCTATTTTTTCATATAGACTAGCCAGAAAGAGAAATTCTAGTCCCTTATTAACTCTTTCTCTTCCTTATTTGATGCAAAATGATCATGGATTCAAGTTGCTCGAATTCCATCTTTTTTAATGCTACAGTAAAGAATTTACGGTCATTTTAAAGCTTAAAAAAGTACTGTAAGATGCTGCCCTTTCTCAAATTATTTTACAAGTAAAAAATCAAAATATTTGACATTTAAACTTTAACAATGGTAGAAGGGCAGCCTTTCTAGATGGTGATTGGTTGATTATCATTCAAGGCCTGTCAATAATTTTTTGTTGCTCCAACTTCTTTGTTTTGCATTTCAAAATGAAATCGAATGTTTTAGAATGTTTTTTAGTATTTCTTTACATATTATAAATTATTTTCATAAAATATACTCAAAACATAATTATTTTAGTAAAAATTGTATACTTTTACAGAACAAAATTGAAAAAAAAAGCTAACAATAATTTTCAACTTTAATAATGCCCAGCTTTTTTTTTCAAATAAAATTTTAGAATTTCCATTTATTTACATATTATAATTTTTTTAAAATATACCAAAAATATAAATTATTTTAGGAAAATAGTAAGATTTTAGTAAAAATTATTTACTTTTATACAAATGTAATTGAGAAAAAAATCATTGACAGAAGCAACATTTTTAATAGGTTACTAACATTCTTTTTAAATTTGCTGCTATAAAATATTTTTATAATTATTCACAGAAATTTGTTTTTGACTCACTTGGCCAATAAAATAAATTGCAACTGAATGGGTTAATAGATTTACTTTTAGGATTTTTAGAAAACTGCAACATTTGCTTCTCTTTCCATTTCATTTATGATTATATATATATATATATATATATATATATATATATATATATATATATATATATATATATATATATATATATATATATATATATATATATGATACATGTTTGCTTAGCACTATAGATCTATGACATTATTAATCAAACAATACTTTTTAAACCAGGACATTAGATATTACTTGAATCTTCAGAAATATATCAAACTTAAGAGGCACTATGCATACCAAATCCTCTATTATTTCTCTTTCATATCTAGTAAGGGTTAGCTTGAATAGAAAAATAGACTTAGGTAAAATGATACAACAAATAAAGTTTAATAAATGAAAACAAAAATCCATAAGAAATAATTAGCAAACATTTGCAATAATAAAATGATAAATAATCATAACAAAGTTTTAAAGTGAATATCAAATTTACATGGAGTTTGTAATCAACTCTTTCTTTATCACTTGTCCTTTTTTTTTGTTTAAGTAAAATTAATACAAAATGATTTTAAATGTTTATATATATATATATATATATATATATACTGAACATTACAACATATATATATATATATATATATATATATATATATATGTTGTAATGTTCAGTTGAGGATGTGCAGGCATGGTCACAATCATTTACCAGAAGACATCCTAGACTTTTAATCTAGAATTTCCTAACTTTGCTTAGAAGTGGTAGAAATCTACTGCTTAATAAAATCAGTCTTCATTGTATGTTTAGCTTACTGATATTTATAGAAAATTTGTTTACTGGTGAAGATATCTAACCACAAACTGCAACATAATCCTGAAACTCTATAGTATTTTAAATATATCTCCTTGACCTGGAAGAACCTTAAAACTCCATTGGATATTTTGTTGTCCTATACTATTGATATATCAGTAAGTAAATAAATAAGGTTTAGTCTAAACTAAATAAATGACAAGCATTTATTTCAATTCACTACTATTATATTCCAATTTTCAACATAAATATTTTTTGTGGCTATATTTTATAAATAAATAAATAAATAATACTTCTGTATATAATATAAAAATAATAAAATAACAATTCGTCAATTGTTAATACAGAGTTTAATATAAATAAATAAAAACAAATAATATTTCCAAGTGCTTTCAACTCTAACAAGTCCTTATCAAGGCAGTGTAAACAATTCTATTTTTTCCTAGGTGATGAATCTAACATTTCATTGTATTGGCCAGGAACAACTAATCGGAAAGCTGGTTAATTTTGAATTCATAGCACAAGATGAATTTTGTATAATATATGATCTTTAATCTTGCGTTTTTTATCATGTGTTTCATTCATTAATATTGTAAAATTTTTGGACTACATATATGGCCTGTATTATTTTGGTGAACATAAAAAGCTGAATAAACTGTATCATCTTCTCTTGCTCTATTATAAGTATATTTATGTTGTTGAAGGCGATATTTAATATTTGTTTTGGTTTCTCCAACATATATTGCACTACAATTTATTTGTGGGCATCTAATAGAGTATACAACACTGCTTTTATCCTCCTTATTTATTATTTCCTTAGAATTATTTATTAACCTATTAAGGTTAGGTGGAGTTCTCCATGCTAATTGAAAATCTTGACTTAAAACTTTTATTATATTTTTATTAATATTGGGAATAAAAGCTAATGACATCCATGGTTTATTATTCATATTTATATGGTCACTATTATGACGTTGTTTATAATGCTTCAATACAGTAGATAATAGCATTTGTTTATTATAACCCACTTGTATTAAATCTTGCATATAACATTTTATATTATCTTTCATAAACATTTCATTTGAACACAGTCGTTGATTACGAATTAAAAAAGCTCTAAAATCAGCTAATTTGTGTACTATAGGAACATTAGATGTTGGATGAATGTAACCTCTATTATCTATATGTTTTACAACCATTATATACTAATTTATCATCTACCCTTGATATTTGCAAATCTAGGTATTTAATACTAGAATTGTCTTCTCTTTCTCTTGTCCAAACTCAACCATTATAAAGCAAATTTTTGATAGTTTGTAGAACCAAGATGGTTTAGTTTGGACAATAGAAAGAGAAGACAATTCTAGTATTAAATACCTAGATTTGCAAATATCAAGGGTAGATGATAAATTAGTATATAAAATGGTTGTAAAACATATAGATAATAGAGGTTACATTCATCCAACATCTAATGTTTCTTTAGTACACAAATTAGCTGGTTTTAGAGCTTTTTTAACACGTAATCAACGACTGTGTTCAAATGAAATGTTTATGAAAGATAATATAAAATGTTATATGCAAGATTTAATACAAGTGGGTTATAATAAACAAATGCTATTATCTACTGTATTGAAGCATTATAAACAACGTCATAATAGTGACCATATAAATATGAATAATAAACCATGGATGTCATTAGCTTTTATTCCCAATATTAATAAAAATATAATAAAAGTTTTAAGTCAAGATTTTCGATTAGCATGGAGAACTCCACCTAACCTTAATAGGTTAATAAATAATTCTAAGGAAATAATAAATAAGGAGGATAAAAGCAGTGTTGTATACTCTATTAGATGCCCACAAATAAATTGTAGTGCAATATATGTTGGAGAAACCAAAACAAATATTAAATATCGCCTTCAACAACATAAATATACTTATAATAGAGCAAGAGAAGATGATACAGTTTATTCAGCTTTTTATGTTCACCAAAATAATACAGTCCATATATGTAGTCCAAAGGATTTTACAATATTAATGAATGAAACACATGATAAAAAACGCAAGATTAAAGAATCATATATTATACAAAATTCATCTTGTGCTATGAATTCAAAATTAACCAGCTTTCCGATTAGTTGTTCCTGGCCAATACAATGAAATGTTAGATTCATCACCTAGGAGAAAATAGAATTGTTTACATTGCCTTGATAAGAACTCATTAGAGTTGAAAGCGCTTGGAAATATTATTTGTTTTTATTTATTTATATTAAACTCTGTATTAACAATTGACGAATTGTTATTTTATATTATTTCTATATTTTATAAATAACTTTAAAGTACATGAAATCTATAGTAAAATAAAATCATACATTATTGGGCTATAACTCTAATTTTAATGTGATGTGTCCACATGTATATATAGTTTTTATAATCTATCAACAATATTTTTAGCTTTATTTATATGAATTAGTTGTCTATACCTATCAAAATAAAATCAGGTATGTCTGTATAAGTATTATTGCAGAACTTAGTATTATAGCAGGCAAACTTAATAAGGGGTCTAATCAGGAAAGCTTGTAATAATCCTTTATTGTCATTTAATTTTCACCACAATAGATATTCCGAATGACACTGGTTGACTATCCTCACATGCATAAATAATATGCATATTATCATTTAATATTAGGAAATGTATATAAAATATATCTAACAAATAAATGCATAAATAATTATAAATGGTACTAAACTTGTAATTTAATGTGTAAGAACAGGTGCATGAATTATTAATATTATACATATGGTTCAAATCTTTATAATAATGAGGCACATAATTTTTTTAAATATGTTACAAATTTCATAAATTATTTTAATTCTTTACTAGCTATATCTAAGGTATAAGCAGTAGATAAGTACTATTAGAAATGGAATTTTTTTAAAAAAGTTTTAATAAATTGAAGTCTATTTTAATAAAATTAGCAAGATAAATGCACCTCTCTGATATTAGCTCTAATAAGTAGCAATAAATTTTTAAGTTTTTTTTCCTCTCAGCAATATTTGGTCCTAATAAATATTTAATAGGTCTCATACTATTGCTAGATATTAATTTTAATAAATACTTCCCATTGATACATGCATAATAATTTATTCTTATCTAATATAGTTTAATCTATATTATATTCTAATTAATAATAACAAAATGCAATTAGCTTTAATGATGAGAAATTTATTGGGAATTAAACTAGTCATTCTTGTTCATTAACTTAAAATGAATAATTATTGTGTGAAGTTTAACCCTACAAGCCGTTCTCCCGTTTTAAACCTTAAAACTAAAATAATTGCAATAAAATTGTTTCATTAAGTAAATTCAAATCATTAAGTTTAGCATATAAGTAATAATTGCTAATTTAACTGAAAGAGTGTTAATTCATAAACAAATTAAAAAATAACCCAATAAAATAACAATGATAATCTTCTTAGTTTCTCAATATATATATATAATAACTACTATTGCATTTTAATAAATATTCTTTAGAATTGAACAGTATCCTTGAGCTATGTTTTTTTTAGAACTTTAATTATTGCAGAACTGCTTATAAAGTCAAGTGCATTTTTATAATCTATAAACCCTATGAAAATGATAAATTTTAATTAGGTTTTTTAAAGCTTCTTTTAATAATTGGAATGAATTAATTTACTAAAATTATCTTTAATTAAAATGTTTTTTTCTTTTATTTTTTTAAAAATCCAATGTTTTATATAGACAAGATATAATGATTTTACTTTAGATTTACTACAGTATATTTCTCTCACTTTTCTTAAATACCATATCAGTACTGCATTTTTTTATTTCAGTCATCTGACATATCTTTTATTATTAAACATTTGGTATATAGTTTTGAAAGTAATATCTTTATTTCTTTATCATTTTTTAAAGTCATTGGTAATTCGTCCTTTATTTTAATTTTTACATATGGAATTAAATGTATTACCTATTCAGTTAAAATACTTAATATTTATTATTGATATTTTAAAAGTTTGTTACTGTAATTGTAAAGACTACTTTGGCTTTTTTTTTTATGACCAATATTACTTTAGTTTGTTTTGTATATGTGTGTGAAACGTTTTATACATTTTTTAATGATATCCTTTTTTTTTTTTTTTTAGTATTTTGACTTTTTTATTTGCTGATGCATATTTTCTTCTTGTATCAAGATACTATTTTACACTTGTTCTCTTTTATAACATTCTTTGCCAGTGCATAATTATCTTTCTATAAATTGTGTTTAAGACCCTTTTTCATAATATTTTATAGATTTCCAAAATATACTGGGCTTTTTTTAAATGGATCACTTTTTGGTATTTCATAGCCTTTTTCTTCATACATTTTCTGTGAAGAAATTTAACTTTTGAGATATATGTTAAAGGAATATGTGAAAGAATGAAAAGTCATTAATAATAAATGGATTTCTATGTTATAATAATATTTTTGATAATATTTAAGTGCATGTGTAGAAGTTTAATTAAAGATTTTTTTTTTCTAAACTAAAGCACAGTATTCAGAATTAAATTATATTAATGCTTAGGAAATTATTTTTCGATATTTATGTCATTATCCAAATAATCTTAGTCACTTTTCCAAAGATCTTTCTTATTATCAATGATTAGATCTAAAATAGTTTCTACAAATGATGTTATATCTAACCTTTATAGATAAAGAAAGATGAGTTAGTCTAGAGTCAAGATTATGTATCAGTTGAAAAGATGTTTTACAAAATTGAACATACTTATTTATGAATTTAAAGGCAAGGCTCCAGTTTTTGAGAAAGATTTCCATTTTTTTATTAAAATAATTTTATATTTCTGGTACGAATCTCTTTTGTGAGCTCAAAGCTATGTGATCAGTATAGATTAATGTTTTGCATTCTGTTTCTGGAAGATCACTGGCAAATACATTAAATGAAATAGTTTGAAAAAAATTGATCTTATGAAATAAATGTTATAAAATTTCATATTTACTATGCTTATCAGCACTTTTTCAATTAAGTCATTTCAGAGTTTTCTTGCATTTTAAAACTATAAAAATGTTTGTAAAAGAACTATATCATCTTGAAAACAATTTTCAATGTGAGTTGTTAAAAGCCATTTTCATTATGAACTGTTAATGTGAGAAATTATTCACAACAGTTTCATCCTAGTTTAAATGCAGTCTCTGTACTAAAACTAGTTAGTTCTCAACTATTGACATAAATTTTGATCAGATTATTCTTTCAAATAATTTTTATAATGATATTAAATGAAATTGTTATTAGATTTCAAAGCTGCTGGAGTTTTGCTTCTATATTAAATTTATATAATATTTTTTCATCCATGATTTGGCATTAGCATTTATATTTATTTTAAAAAAGCTTATTTTCTTCTGGATCTTTTCCAGATTTTAGACATTCTATAATACGTTCTAATTCAGTTGTGGTTTTATTAGGATTAAATTAGAGAAACATTATGAAAAAAGAAATTTGCAGTTCTGTTGTAAGATTGCTTTTTTAGATTCTGCCACTCTTGAGCTTAGAAATTTTATATCTAACTCTAGTGATTTCATTTGATGGGGATTGTTCTTTTACCAGTGTTTCTGTAGTCATCATTCCAGTATAAAAAAAGTTTTGTTTTCATCTTTTTTTCTAGAACTATCAAAAGATTTTATAAGTTTGTCTCAATTTTTGCATCTTTAAAGATAAAAGTTGATTATAAAAAAAATTGTTTTGTTCAATATGCAGTTTACTTAAGAAATTGATTTTTTGACAAATGATGTTATGAGTTTGTTAATTTTTCCACTGCAAAAATGAATAGGTATGACATTTATATTTCTTTCCAGATTTTCCATAGTACATAATCTTTGAACTCAAAGTGAAAATATTTATTTTATGTTAGTATTAGGAAAAACTTATACAGCAATGATGAAATATTTTTTTGTGAAATCGAATGAGAATATGAATTAGGAATTGTATCATCTGTTCTCCATCTACATAAATGGAATATTTCTCTTTGCTTGGAATCCAAAATTATGGATATGCTGTTTAAAGCAAGTAGTCTAAAAATTAATAGTCTGCTTTATCTTCATATATATATATTTCTGAAGTCCATTATAAAAATTAAAATGTATCATGAATATGAAAGGTGTAAATAGATTCAAAAGAGAAAACTAGGTTCAGTTTAGTTTGAAAAATATGTTAACTTTGCATTCTTCAATATATTTCTTAGAATTATAATGTCTGTATTATTTGAGTTACTTTTAATATAGGTTTTTTCATCAGTGAATGGCAAAGACGGCTAAACCATGTTTAATATGCATTTAATCAAAAATATCTGACTCAAACTGATTTTATGAAAATATTTCGCAGTTCAAAACTTCTATGAAGAAATATCTATAAAAGAAATAAATCTTTAATGAACATTAGAAAAAAGTTTTAGAAATAAATTGAAGAAATACATGAATCATTAAAGATATAGGATTTCAAGAACTTATCTGCAAATTCATTTGACATCATTTTTGTGTAAATTTTCATAAATATCTCTGACAAGTTTCATGTCAAAGGCTTTGACCGGGAAGTGAACCCAGGTCAGCTGCTTGGAAAGCAGCTATGCTAACTGCTAGGCCACCAATGCCTGACAAATCAAGTTTACTTGGTAATATCAATGGCATCATAAAATGACATGAAAAAACATCATATCCTAAAATATTATGGAAAATTTAACTATGAACATATAGCAGGAATTATGACTTCATATTTTGAAAGTGAATTTAGTTTTACTGTTGATGAATTATTAACTAGCAGATTTTTTATTATTAGAATCTTAACTTTTTGCTGTATGAAATTTCTTTAAAAGTGTATATTATTTATTCTTCTAGTATATTTTCATTTAATTTTAACAATAAAAAAATTACAATCTTTTTTATCTAAATAAATTGTTATGTTTTGAATATGAAGTTTTTAGTAAGCAAAACTTTTTCATTGAAAAAAAAAAAAAAAGAAAAGAAAAAAGTGAAGTGGTATTTAGAAATATTAGAAAATGTCCATTAAAGTATGAAGTTTAGCTATCTTAATATAAAGCTGAGCACTGATTGTATATATGTTTGGAGATAGTAATCTGGACCAACTGATTATTGCTGGTTTAGCCTGAAATATGTATATTGGTGATTATTTATCTTTTCAACATGTGTGTGATCAGGTGGATCAGCAATATGAGATGGCATGGAGAACTGAGGGTCGTGTGAGAGTCTGAGTTCGAATCTCTTATATATTACATTATATATGTGCAGGTGTGTGTAAGCCTGTACAGTGTATTAATTTAAAATAAGTTTAGGAAAATTATAAGAATAAAACAATGAAATACATAAAAAAACTGAGATAATTTCTATAAAAATGTTGAGAATATTAACGATATATATATATGTACCATGAAAGAATTAATTTATGACACAAACTTTTGATTTAATTGGGTTTTTTTTTTTTTTTGCAAAAAAAATATTGCATTTTTTTTAATTGAAAAAAGGGCATAATATTATGATTATTTCAATACATATATGCATATTAAAGCTTCCGTACTTTTCAAAAACACCCACATGCATAATTTTATTTACAATCTTTTTACATATGCAATGTTTTTCACAAACTATAAAACTAACAAGTAAATGATAGGAAAAATAAAGGCGAACATAACTATTTTTATAATCAAATCTACTTTATGCATGAGTGCCATTGATTTTATTAAAAAAAACTTACAATAAACACTCTATTAAAAATATGTAATCACATGACATTTTAATTTAAAATGAACACATATTTTTAAATGTAATAAAAATAATTCAGAGTCAATTGGTTATGCAAATAAACTCATTATTCTTCCCACTTACTTTTTCAATCCAATTTAAAATTTATTTTTATTTTATTTTCTTTTTTATTGTATATATAAAATATGCGTAGCCATTACTTCATTCAAATAACCCTCACAGAGAAAGACTATATTCACAAACCTTGATAATTGATCGATATGAGCCATTTTATAATCTTAACAAATCCTAATTATTTATCTTATCACTAACATATATTAGATGATTAGCTAGTTTGGCTATGGATTGATTATCAGAAAGAAAAATCCTAAACCTACTAAAAGAAATTGTATGTTTACTTGACCTACATTTGAAGCCACATGTGTGTGCGTTTTATAAATTTTTTTACAAAATTGGCTGGAAAAGTATATGGCAAACTATTCTGCAGCTATTGGATAATTTTTAAACATTAATCATATCAGTTCTAATATTATTATAAAGAGTAGTACATTAAATATAGAAAAGAGGTCAGTATTATAAGACTGGGTGAAATGGGTTAGAGTGCCATGAATACAAAGTTGAGGGATTGGATTTTTAGTAAAATTTCACTGGCTACATTTGGTAACAAATAAAAGAAAAAAGTTCTATGGTATTCAGCTACTATGTATCCAGCATTATTAATATATTGGCATGTTGTGTGTGTAACCCTTAAATGTACAACACTAATAATTTGAATTTATATTTTGAAATTTTATAACATGAATATTAATGAAAAAAAAAACTATAGTGAAATACATTAGGTAAAGAAATTACTTTTAGCTAGATCAAAATGCTAAAACAACTATGGTGGCAGTAAAATGATTGGAAACTTTGGCATTGTAAATTTGGAAGAGTAGAAAAAATAAAGATAGAAAAGAAATATTAAAAGAATATAGGTATTGATGTAGAATGAACCAGATTATTGATTGAGGAAAGTAATAAGTACAGGAGAAATTGTATTAAACATATACTTGAAGGAAAGGAATTATTGGTGAAAACTTATTTCTGTAATAAGAAAAAAATATGGAACTATTACTAAAAAGAGAGATAACATTATGAAATATGTAAAAGAGTTTTATCAAGAATTATATAACAATAAAGAACAAAAAAAGTACTTCCAACAACTATATCTTCTAAGTTGTCCAGGATTTTAAATGAAGAGGTGAGATATACAATTAAATTTATGAATAAAGTAAAAGCTCCAGAGAATGATGGCATTGTAATCAATATCTTAAAAGAGGCAGATGAAGAAATAGAAATTATTTTGGCAAAGTTATATATCAAATATCTGAATGATAAAAATGTACCAGATAATTGGAATGCAATAATAATATTAATATTTAAAAAAGATTATAAAGAAGATATCAGAAATTACAGATCTATCGGTCTTTTATCTTATACAAATTTTTTACCAAAATAATTACAACTTATTTACAATGAACTTTGGATTTTAACCAATCAAAAAAACAAGCTGGATTTAAAAGTAGTTTTAGTTCATTGGATCATATAGAAGTATTGAGAGATGTTATAGAAAGGACAAATGAATATAAGTTGTCAGTGTGCTTTGGAATTTGTATATTATGTAAAGGTTGCTTCTATAAGCATTTCTTCAGTGATTAAAGTAATGGATCATCAGGATGTAAACCTAATATACTGTCATATTCTGAAGATTATTTATAAAAATGCAACAGCAACAATTGAATTACATAATTATACTACTATGACAGAATGACTCAACATCTCCAAAACTTTTTACAACAGTGCTGCAAAAAGTATTTGTGGATTAAAATGGAAAATTTAGGGAAGAAATGTAAATGGAGATTATTTAAGTTATCTAGATTTTGCAGATGATGTAGTTGTTTTTGAAAATAATGCTTTAGAGCTTTGGGAAATGTTGGAAAGTTATCAGATGAAAGTAAGAAAGATATGATTAATGGTAAATGTTGAAAAGACTAAAATAATGTTCAATGGATTTTTTCAAAAGAAAAAAATAAAGATTGATAATGCTCAGTTAGAAGAATTTAACTTCAAATACCTTGATCAGATTGAAACATAATGGATGAAATTAATGATAAAATTAAAGTTAGTTGGAGTGCTTTGATAGAAATCATTTAATATTAAATGGAACTATACTTATGTGTTTGAAAAGGGTTTTTTTTTTTTTTTTTAAAAAAGTTATCAGTTCTTAATTATGGATGTGAGACCTGGACACTTAACAAAAGAGCAGTACAGTGACTTCAGAATGCTCAAAGAAGTATGCAGAGATGCATATTAGAAATGACAAGAAGAGATCAAAAACAAAATACATAGGTAAAAAAAAGTGTTTCTGACATCATTGAAAGAATTAAGAGACTGAAGTATGGTTGGGCTAGACATATTTCTAGAATAGATGATAATAGATGGACAGTTGAAATCTTAGATTTCAAGAGATTGTAAATGACCTAAAAAGAGAGATGGGTTGATGAAATAAGAAAGTGTGCTGGTGTGATGTGAAGAATAAAGTCTGGAGATCAGAGGAGATGGATTGAACTTTGAGAAACTTTCATCCTGCAGTGGATAGATAATGGTTGAAAATAATTTATGATAATGAAGGACCCTTTAAAAAATATCACTAAAATAAATTGATATACAATATATTAATAATCCATCATGACATTGAATTGATATACTTGTTTATTTGAAGATTAATAAAAGTGAAATTCAAATGTATCATATAAGTTGATTTAAATTATGATTTTTTAAACTTTATAATGAATTAAAGTTGTAATATTTTTAATTTGATTCACTAATGATTATTTTTAATATTTATAATTAAAATATTCATTATTATTTTTTCTTTCATGTATTGATTGGATAGGCAAGCAGGCAAATGTCTAGGGTCCTAATTAATTATTGATTGGTAGGAGGGAGTCCAAGATTTATTTTCTCATTGTATTAGGAAGCCAATCAGCTATTATCTGATTATGATAAAATAGGACTGCAAATCTATCAATTGCCAATATACTAAAATATAGACTATACCATATACAGGTGGTAAATACAATATAAAGAAGATACTTCCAAGAGGAAAAGCTAAATGAAGCAACGAACCTAGTCATGACATGAACGCAAAATATGCTCCTACTTTCTGAGGGCAAGAAAATATGTTAGGACTCTTGTCTCTAGACATATATAATAAAATGGGGATGAACTACCTCAAATACTAGGAACACTAAAAAAATTGTCATTAATAAAGCATTTTACAATCATAAAACATGAGGAAAATATCACTCAAGGAAAATATCAACAATACTGGAGAGAGTGACCCTCTATTTCCTTATAATATATCTAACCTATTCCAATAACAACAATGAGAGAGTCAAGCTCTATCTCCAAATCATCAAGATGGAAACAAATTCACATACCTTGGAAATGTAGAATGGTCAGATAATAATTATCAAATATATAAGAGAGGAATTAATTGTAAGCACTCAATAAACATAACACCGAATTGATGCATAAAACCAATAAAGTAATAATATAGTTGTCAAATATGATTGAATAAATGTAGCCTTAAGCAGTTAAAAGGGGCAAGAAATATACATCATCTTTCATAAACATATAAGCAATATACTTCTCATAATAAAGGACAAAGCAATACTCTTTAAAATAACTTAATACCAAATCATTACATAGTATATTGAATAATAATAAGTGAATCTCTGTTAGGCACTCTAAACCATAGCATGTAAAATATTAAAAAAAAAAGTTTAAAATAGCATATAATAATAATGTTATAAGTGCATGAATTAAACCTAAAGCATACAATTTTATCAAACCAAAAGCTCTGCAAGATTAAGAACTTTAATATTTTATATTTTTATAATAAAAAAAAAGGTTTGATAGATACCAAATGTTTGTTTAGCTTAGTGCATTCAAAAACCTCACTATAACTTTGAATATAATTATGTGTACGTGTGTGTATAAGTCAAATGTTTACTATATATATCTTAATATATTAAATGATTCAATGTCTTTGAATATTTATTTGATAAGTTACATTTTTTTTCATTATCTTTGAAACATTTTATTATAACAACTTCTTAGGAAACTTCTTAGGAAGGTTAATCGTCTTCATTGTTAATAAAATTGAATATATTTGTTAATGTTCTCTTTGGTGCATTTTTATCTCACTTGAGAAGACATTTAATTATATTGAAACTGCAGCATTTTTCTAAATAATAAAATATATACATTTTTTCTATGAAAAAATTGTAAATAATCGTAATTTATTTATTTATTGTAATCTCAAAATATTAGGGATTGTTAGATTGGTTATTTCTCTTAACTGATTTTTTTTTTTTTTTTTTTAAAAAAAAAACACTTTAGTATTTAGTTTTATGAAATTAATTTTTATCCACAATTTTTTTGACTAGTGTTACTGTGACATGTATTAATAAGCTTTATAAACATTAGTTTAATAATAATTGAAATATTATTAAATACCTTGTAATATTCTCTTATTAGTTATAAGGGCAGCAAGGATGAAAACATTTAAAAAATTTTCTCTTGAAGAAACAACAGTATCATTTTGAAAAAAAAAATATTTAAGAGTCTCTGGCAATCCAAATCAAACATTAGTTATATATGATTAGATCTATCAAACTAGATGGATGTATATTGATTATGACAACAAAATTAGAGAGCTCCTCATAGCAGACTAATACCACAAAGTGACAAAAAATCCAATGCCAGTTTTAGAAATAAAGCTACAATCACCATTTAGAAAGCATCACAGATATTTTAGTACTTCAGAAGAAAAAAAAATTATATTTCAGAAAAATTTCTTATCTCTGTGATCTACTTAAATTCACAATGAACAAGTTTCATTAAGACTCATTATTAATTCTAGAAAAATAACTAACTTAAGTCAAGATTTCTTCTTAAAATTCTTAATTCTCTAACATATAAGACACAATTCTCTTTCAGGAAATTTAAGCACTTTGTGGAATTAATCAAGATTTTAAAAATGTAAGAATCTGAGATATTAATAAAATATTACATGGAGAAAACATACAAATAAGAATAATTCTTCCTATTGATAGTACAATAGAACTCTTAATGTTCTGCACACCAGCATATTTTCAATACGACACAGAATTCTTTTAACAAATTCAAATCTTATATATTGGTTTATCACTTTCACACTTGATCAGCGGTATTTATATGGAAGAACTTGGATTGCTAAAAATAGTACTTAATTGGCATCAAAAGTCTAGCTTCACTATGTTGATAATAAATTTATTGTATGGCCGGTGGTGAATCACTACGACATATTTTATTCAATTAAATTTTCAATAGAATTAGAATAAAACAAAATTAAAATTTTTAAATGATCTGAAGAGGTTTCTCAAGGAAAATTGAAACTATAGTTAGTAGAAAATCCACACACATAATGGTGTTTTATATGTTCATCCAATGATAACAGAAACATAAAAAGTGGAGTTATACTATCATTATAGAATAGAAAAAGGAGATTTTTTCATTAGCTAGTGACTTGATAAAAAGACTGTCTGATATAAAAAAGTCTTTTGAAGAATTGTAATTCATCATTAAAACTTAAAATAAATGTCAGAAAAGAAACATAAAAAAAATCACTGATTGATATTTTAGTGTATCTATGCATATCAAAACTAGCAGAAAACCTAAGACAAATCTGTAATCAGTAAGACTATAATACATTGCCAAAAATTCTAATCTTTACAAAATCTAACCTTAAAGGCTGAAAAATAAGAACTGCATCTATGAAAAAGCACATGAAAGTAGAAGGGCATATATCAATGAAAACAGTTATTCCATTGAAAATAAAATAAATAAAATGATACTAAATAATGACTAGAAAGAAATAAACAGCTGTAGCTAAAGTAATTGGTGATACATATGCAAATGAACATATGTTCCATTAAGAAAATAGGCAGAGAAAAAAAAAATAAAAGAAAGAAAAATTTCAAGAAGCTGCTTACATGATAATGGTAAATAATCCTATATGTCAAGCCAAGGTGACAACCCTTAAAGTTCTAATCAGTCATCAACCTTGCCTTTAAAAAGGAAAAAATAATGAAATTTGCTAGAGTATTCTAATTGTTTAAAGCATCATCTTAAATTCAATATTTTACAAAACTTGTAGTCAGTAGTTTGATTTTCATATTAATACCATCAGTGATCAAGCCACAATATTAAAAGATGAGATCATATTATATTATAATCTGTAAATGTTAGTAGCAATAGAATGTTTTAGTAAAAGTATAAATAAAGTTTGAAATTCTTAAAAACATTTATTGTCCAGCATATATTTAACATTTTATTTTGATTAGTATATAAAAAAAAGCTTATTTCAGTTGAAACATTCTAAAGTTATATAGATATATATTTACCTATTAATATGTCCATAATTATAATGAGTTATGAATTGGATTTTTCCATCAGGAGAAGAATGTTTTTAAATCTTTAAATATTAAAATGTATAAATTATTTTCAACTATTATCAGTCCACTAAGGATGAAAGTCTGCTTAAGAATTTAGCCCAGTTTTCAAACATAAAACTTCTCTTCTCTAGCGAACTTTCTTATCTCATTCATCCATTTCACTCACATGTTGTCATTTTCTACATCTCCTACCTTAAAACTTTATTAGTTCAGCTGTTGTCAAAATAAAAATTTCATTTTTCCATTTAACACTGGGTCGTTTCTAATTCTTTTATGATTTTGGGATCTACTTTAAAACTTCATTATTTTTTATTGATACTTTTTTTAGATAAATGTTAAGCATATTTTAATTATAAGTATATATTTACAGCGTCTTATTATATTGTTAATTAATTTTTTTCTTTAAGTAAACATTATTTTTGCAGATAAGTTTAACTGTTAGTAATACATATAGATTAGTATACTACTAAAGTGTGTGTTATACTGACAGTTGAATGTATTTAAAAACTCTAAAGAGTGTTTTAATTTTTTAAAAATTAGTTCATAATTTAAGTAGATGAAATGCATCAGAAAACAGGCATAGCAATCCCACCAGACCTCCCACTCACACCAGCACCCTCACCAAATCACATTGCCAATGAAACCAAGAGAAAATCTGGTCACTCAAATAAGATACAAAATCTAAAAAATCAAAAAAAAAAAAAACTAACATTGATCTCACAACTACAGATACCCATGTAACCATAGCAATCCAAGCTATGTAAAGCTTTTGTAACTAATCCACAGCATAAAGAAATAAATCAACTTTTACATACATAAACCTACAACTATGGATTGCCTATGAAACCACAGCAATCCAAATCATGTAAAACCCTTGTAACTAATCCACAGCATGAATTTTTTTTTAATAATCTCAGGTAAATCAATAAATCAATATATATATATAAACCTCTATCTATGGATTTCCCATGTAACTACAACAGTCCAAGCTATGAAAACCATGCACTAATCCACAGCATGTAAAAATTCCTGCAATCCTTTGTAAAACAATAAATCAAATTATATATATATAAGCCTATAACAACTGATTGCCCATGTAAACAGCAATCCAAGCTGTGTAAAACTCTTGCAATCCTCTAAGGCAAATAAAGCTTACTATTGAAACGTATAATTATACACACTGCTATATATAATTTTACAATGTTAAAATTTAAAATGTTTAGAGGAAAGAGAGCTTGAGAAAAGCATTTGACAACTTTTATAATTAATGGTAATATAACACGTAAAAATTCTATTTAGTTTTTTGATTTACATTAATTTTATAATCAATAAATTACTGAAAATCCTATTAAAATCTAAGCATAGTAAATAAATGGATTGAAAAAAGATTTTTATAAATAAATGCTTTAATTCACTCTTGGGCATGTGATATTGAAAGTATATACGTACGTGAAAATATTATTTTAAGTATATTTATGCCTTAATAAGATCAAATTATTATTTTTATTTCAAATATGAAAAAAATAATATTATTAATATATATAATATTATATTTTACAAGTTGAAGTAGTACTGTAGGAGAGAAGTTGAAAATTATTGACGTCCTTTGCATATTAACGATACATGTATTATTTTTTTAAGCATTTACTCCATCGAGTGCATGCGCAGATTGGATGTAGACCAATATTCTGAAATTGAAAAAAAAATATTTAAGATTTGAACTTTTATTTAGTATATGAAAAAATATTATTTCATATATTAAAATAGCATATAAAGAAATGGTATATTCAAATCAAATAACTATTATAAAAAATCTAGCATAAAAATTGTAAAATGTGAAAATAAGCTTAGACACAATAAATTATTTTAAATGTCATATATTGGAATACAAATAAGAAGACGTAATTATAATTATTAATAGACAGAAAATATTCATGAAGTAATATATAACTATATATATAGAATAAAAATCACTCAATGGTCAGTTGCTAAGAACTTAATGTGACATTCAGACATTAGACACAAAGAATTGAGTTTCACTAAAGAAATTTTTACTTTCAACTGCTATAGCACTTGTTTACTTGTTTAAGGCAGTTGAAGAATAATGTAGTCACCTCCTGACCAACAAATCCATACTATTATTTTTTTAATAAGCAAGAAAGAAACGACATTTAAGTGGAACATATGATCATAAAAAAATTTAAATTTAAATATGTAAATGTACTTATAACTTTTCGTTTTCACATATACTGTATTTTAATTACGTGAACAGAGACATCTAAAAAAGTTTATAATTGTAGATATATTAATCTTTAATTAAAGTTTAAAGTGAATATCTGGGCTAAAAATTATATGTCCATTTATAACCTAGTAAATGATATACATAGTTAAGAGTGCAGGAAATATGTCCTTTTAAATTAAATTGAAGTTATATATATATGTGTGTGTGAATTATGTAATAATTGGGAACTCCATTATGTAAATGAAATTAAAATTGTAGCCAAGTATTAAAGTGCATCAACAATCAGAGGATAGACTGAAAGAAAACAATAGCAAACGTGTCCAAGCTACTACTGACTAAATGTACAAATTTGCCTCCTTCCATAGTTGATGATTTTGTTTTATAAAATAAAGCCTTTTAATAGTATTTGTACACAGGCTGGTAATGTTATTTATCTTCTGGCTGTTTAAGAAATCTTTTGTAGCAATCGTATTTGTGAGTTATTAAATATATTGAAATCATGTGTCTATAATTTTTTTTTTTTTAATAAAAAAGTTTGCATTGTAGAATGTGGAACTTTAATATCGAAAAAAAAGTTGAATGATAACATCTAACAAAAACGAATAATAATTATAAAATCTAATTTAAAAAAAAAAGAGTAACTAAATATGCAGTCAGGTGTCATTAACACAAGAATTTTAACATTTCAATATTACATTGTATTAAAATTGCTTTCTATTAAAATATAATAGCGAAAAATTATATAAACGACAAACAAATATTGACGCATAATTATATAAAACGTATGAATATTAGCACATCTTTATATAGAATATATATATAACAATAGAGATATAAAAAAAGGCGTCAGTTCCCAACCCAAGCCGGACGCTGTACCTAATGCGCCAAACCACGCAGGCCACCATAGAGGTAATTATACAAAACAAGAACAAAACACTTCATAAATACAGTATTACAAACAATTTCTGTTGACGGGCCATAGTTTCACCATTGAATCTTAGTGTAAAAATCAATTTAGAATTGAAGGAATAATTTAACTTCATAAATACAGATTCTAAAATAATATTTGCTAACATATATTTTAATAAGTTCATAAAAATGATTCCTTAGCAATAAAATGTCCTTATGCTATAATTTTAAGTGCGATCATTGATTGTAGAAGTTTAAAAGGACGTGTTATATAGATATCTTCTGATATAGATATTAGCATCTTGTTTGGCATAAAAACATAGCAGGATGAAAACATTATAATCATTTTTAGACAAATATATTTTTAAAAAATTTAAGATTTGGTTGTATTTTTAAATCCATGGGAAAAAAAAAGATTTATTTAAATATGTGATGGTCTTCTAATTTTTACACAGCTGCAGATTTGTCTAATGATTGGAATCATTTTAAAATGTGAGCATCAAAACTACTCTATAACACTTTAATAATATTATTTTAGGGAGGAGAGTAAACAGTTTAAATATTCAATGACTTTATTGGGGTGGGGGGGGTGGAATTGTACTGGATAGGAATAAAAGATTAAGTGCATTAATCTATTGATTATTTTATATATAATACCCTTTTAATTTTTTGTCATATATGCAGATCTTACTGCAATATATATATACACACACAATTACCCTAAAAAAGACTAAACTCTGGAGATAATATATGTTGAATTATTGATTTCGATAACTGTATTGTTATACCAAGAGAGAGAATAAGGCTCAAGTAACTTCTGTTATGACATTAATAATTTTGACTTTTTTGCAATCACTGATAATTTATTCAAGCAGAAAAAGTTTAAAATTGTCAATAATTTATGGCTAGAAAATGGTAATGAAAGAAGGGGTATATGTAAAAAGGGTTAAATATGGTGAGATGGGGAAATAGCATCATCTCCATAGAATGGCGCAATCATAATGAACATTGAATAAATATATGAGCATGAGATTAAAACTGGAATAGCAATACAAATAGTTATAACGATTTTACTTATATATAATTTCACCAGTATTACACCAGAATAATTAATCTATCATCCAACAGTTATCTTTTGTGAGTGGATCTAAAAGAGGTATATTATAAACAGGCTAATTACATAACCACTACCAAACATAGCACAAAATATAATACAATCATCTGGATGCTCATACCTGAGTGGTAATATATCACTCATAAATTCAAAATAATACTTGTATATTGATACAGGCTGATCATCATCAATTCTCTGGCTATATGAAATCATTAGTGTACAAGACAATGAAAAACTAAATTTTCTCTTAAAAAAAATGCAATGGATGTTTTAAAGATGATACATTTGCATCATCCAGAGAACTAGATAGATGTCTAAACATAAACATAACCCTCCACATCTATATAAAGTAACAACTATTGAACATGACCGTCTTGGGAATCAAGGGTTCTAGGGACTGGGATTGTAAATAAGAGAAAGTATAAATAAATATTTTTAGTCTACTTTAATTTGACTAGTTTTACTGGGGTAATTTACAAATCCTTTAAACACTATGCTGAAATGAAATCATGTCAGACACATTACTAATTTACTTAACATTAGGTGATTTGTAACTTATTAGTGTTTTAAAAGTGATTGTAGATATTCTTATTTGTTTCTTTTTTTAACATTTTTATTATGAATTATTAATAAATAAGTTTTAACAATATCAAAAATATTTGATAATTTATCAAGTCGTTTAAATTTGACGTTGAGATGCAAATTCTAAAATTAAGAAATCTAAAGTAATTTTGATACAACAATTTTTTTTTTTAAAAAAAACCCATATGTGATTATTGCATATTAAAATTTTGAGCCATTATTATTGATTTTTAAAAAAATGAAAACCTTTATTCATATGTCCTCACTTCTGTTAATTTTAAGTTAAAATTTAATAGGTTTTTAACATATTTTAAAAGGCAATATTTATTTTTATTTTTCATAACTTATTTAAAATATAATTTTATTTTTGTAATTTTTTTAGACAATATTGTTTTTATTTATATTGCAATATTATTTTTATATATGCAATCATTGAGAATTCAGCTAAAGGCAAAAATTCTCTGTTAGTTCTAAAGATATGCCATAAATCTTCATAATGATCTAGCAATTTTTTTTTCATTACCCTATTTTAAAGTAAATCTTTTCTTCTGATTACGCTTTTTATCAATTAGTATTCAATTAAGGATTGCTATAAGACAGCAAATGCCATTTCTTTATCCCGTATATTTATTCAATTCATTTCTGTTTAACTTTTTAATTACACATTTATATTACTAATGCCAATCTTAGTTTGTATGGGGTTTTTTTTTTTAAATATTTTTTTTTGATTATTCACAACTTAAATTTCTCCATGCTTTTTTCTGTTAATTGTAATATTAAAATTAAAAATTTATGCTTCACTACAAAGCAAATAAAAGACATTGATTAGAAGTTTTTCTTACTACATACTAGAATATGTTTTAAACTTATCAAATGACTCGCCCCTTTAATTTTTTGCATGTTAATTGCTTTGGGTGTTAATAAATGATATAAGTAAATATAATAATTTACTTCTCCACTTTCAGATAATATAAACTTACTAAACATTAGTTTCACCAATGTTTCTCTGAAATTTATGATAGTATCACAAATATAATTATGTGTTGGATTATTTTTATCATCTAATATTAATTATTAAATGTTTTTAGAAAATTCAAACTTCATTTAAACTTTTGAAATATATTCAACTGTTAATAATAGTATACATATTAGTATATAATAAAATGTTTCAAATTGTATTAGTCCTTCTTGAGGGTTTGTTGATCTGGTCAATGATATTAATATGAAGGGAATTGAATATGAGATTTTTACATTTATAAATATTGAAGTTAAGGCAGTGTTCTAATCAACTAGGCTATTTGACAAAGGCAATAATCACTAGAAATTTAATATACTTTTCTATGAGAGTCCTCAGATTTACACTATTTTCTTAATTAAGAGGAAGATTAAGAAGTGGTTTCCAAATTGAGTTGTTTGCATTGTCTTGTGAGCAGCATTTTCAAACTTTTTTCTTTGTGCTTTTTTCTCTTTGTCAAATTATATGTTCACTGATACAGTCATAGTCTACACCTTTAGGTATATCTGTTTTTACATTTCTAATTATCAGGTGCATTGTTTTCAATAGGATAAATAGTTTCACCAATATACATTCTTATGATATTCTGTATATACAGCTTTTGTTTCTCAGCATTTCAAGTTTAGATTTTGTAGAGTTAGGATTCTTCATAGAATGCTATGGCTTTAAAAAGTTGCATTAATGTTGTATTAATCATATATTTGTTAGTCTATCTGCTAATCCTGATATGTATGGATCCACTACAGCACCTATAATTATTTTCTCTTTTAAGTTTTTTTTTTTTGTTGTCTGTTTAAGGTTTTTTCAATGTAGCTAATGGATAACCATATTTCATGACAGTTTGCTCTATGTAGATTTTTTCTTTTACTAAAACTCTAGTTTCTGACAACACTTTTTTTGCTTTGTTTCACAATGATGATATAATTCCATAATTTGTGTTTGTATTAATATTATTAGATTTGTATACTATGTTCCTCTGTGTGGAGGGGGTATTCTGTAAACTGTAGTTTTGATTTTGTCATGAGGGAGTCTTGTAAGAAGAACATGTGGTAATTATAAATTTTGTTCTTGTTCTGTTTTTATAGTAAAGTTAATTGAAGGAGATATGTTATTGATATGTATCCAGAATGTTTGTAATAGTGTTTTACCATATTGCTACACAAGAAATATATCATCAACATAGTGAAACCAGGAAGATGGTAATAGAACAGTATTTACAATTATGAGATTGCTAATCAAGGGTGTCATTAGTAACCCCATAGAAATCCCTTGATTTAGTTTGAAGAATTCTGCATTATAGTGAAAGTATATTGTTGTTAGATACTTGAAGTCTAATTCAGGAATTATGAGCATTATGCCAAGCATCATTAAGTTTCAGTTTGTTTATAGCTTTTTTATATATACCTGGTAATTTTCCAAATTATACAGTATAAATTTATTTAATATTGTGTTCAATATTTTTTTAGCATTTAATATTTTTGTATTAGCTATTTAATTTGTTTGTATTCACTAACTGTAATTCTAGTTTTGTGATAAAAAAATGTAAATGTTTAATTTTTTTATTTATTTAGTTATTTTACTGTAATAGTATTTGTTTTTTTTTCATTTCTTTTTAATTTACAGTATTTATTAAATATATTATTCATTTTTAGCAATTCATTTTAAGTCTTTGTTTTAACAATTTTTTTCAATAAGGAAATAATTTTTAAAACTTTAAAGCAAAAAAGTTACTTCAATAATATGTAATTTAATAGAATAAAAAATAAATATATATTTCTCTTTTTTTTTTTTAGATATTAATTTTATTAATTGTAAAAATTTTTATTACAGGAGATCCATTGTTTCAAATATTATTACAAATATTTTTTGAACAATATATGTTTTTTTATTTAAAAACTAATATAGGCTTTTTTATGTTATCATTTAAACAATACAACAAAACAAAAAAAGTTTATATAAATAAATTTTTGCTTCAGGCAGTTAAACATAAAGTTGATAAATATTCTACTTATGGAACATGGGAAGTTTTTGTAATTACTTTACATAATATTAATTTAAATTTTTTTTATTTATAAATGATTAATTAATTTTGATACAATAATTAATAAAATAATGCTATAATAAAAGATTATTTGGCTCACCCTACACATGTTGGTTTATCACTATACATTCATGAATGAAAATATGTAAGAATTTTTCTTAATAGCATGAGTCAGATCCTTATTTTGCCATTGTTGTGAGATGATAGTGTATATATTATGACTGGATTTACATTTGCATATTAAAATTTATAAAACATGCTAAATTTTAAGTTCAATTTATATTCATAAACAAAATTATAAAATATATAAATGTATGTGTGTGTATTAGAAGAGTAGTTTTATTATGCCAAATAATTGCTTAAGCTTGTGGAAAATAAAAAGAACTAGTGCATTATTAAGAGTATTTTTTTGTTTAAATAAATTAAAATATGATAATTTAAGAAAGTTACACTAATTTAAAAAAAGCTATACCTTTTTATTTGAAAACTAAAGTAATTAATATTTGTTATGGTTATTGTGAATTATGTAACTTTGATAAAGGTAAAATATGGGAATGATAACATGTTTAAAAAAGAATATTTTGTTAATGGTAAAGTTTTTTATTTTTGTTATGCCATTAAAAAATATGCTAAGGTTTAATATGTTTTAAAAATACAAAGAAATTATATTACTTCAGAAAAAATGTGCAAATAATTTTACAACATTGGAATTGTAACAAAAGTGAAAAAATATTTTTAGAACTTGATTAAATTTTATTAATCAAAAATGAAATAAAATCTAAAGATAGATTTAAAAAAGCATTTTAATGAAATGTAGAATGCAATTAAGATTAATTAATTATGCTGTAAATTTAAAAACTATAGGTTTAGAAAAATTGTTTATGATTTGTATTTTATGTTGGTGTGGGAAAAGACTATAATTGCAGTTTTTCAAATAGATTAAACACAGCAGAAAAAAATTAAGACTAATCACTGAACAGATCTGTCATTTAGAATTATGACTATTTTGAAATTTAAACAAAAGAGGAAGAGAAAACTGTATAAGAAGTAGAAAGTATAATACTATAACTGACAAAGGCTGCAACTTTATGAAGAAATCATAAAAAAATTTCAACAGTATAAAATACTTAAGCAATAATTTGATTATTACTGAGATATGTGGTTAAATGCCTCTTTTGCATTGTAGTAACTCTACCCAGCCACGTTGGCCACTTTGTAATGGAAGAACTGTTGGGTATTTGTGAAATATCATACCATTTACACTTTTTTAGAACTCTTTATCAATAGTTTTATTTGTATTATTTGTATTACACTAACAGTTTTGACTATCCTGCAGTCATCATCAGAGCTACAATATTCAAATATATAATTATACAATTATTACACTTATCCACATAATGATAAACATAATTAATACACAATATAAACAAAAAAAAACAAAAATAATTATACAATTTAATATGATCTTTATAAATAATCATTTTCCATTTTATTACCTTATCTTTTAATTAATTTTATCAATATTTTGTATTAGTTTATTTTATATCATTTTATTTTATTGTTTAAATATTATTTAATATAATAATTATAACTTTAACATTTATATTACTATTTAATGCATATTATTATCATTTTTCTTATATTACAAAATCAACTTTTAACTCTTATCTTATTTTTATTAAATGTTTCTATCAATTAACTTTACCCACATTACAAATTATTATTATTATTATTATTATTATTATTATTATTATTATTATTATTATTATTATTATTATTATTATTATTATTATTATTATTATTATTATTATTATTATTATTATTATTATTATTATTATTTTATTAATTTTATTATTATTATTATTATTATTATTATTATTATTATTATTATTATTATTATTATTATTATTATTATTATTATTATTATTATTATTATTATTATTATTATTATTATTATTATTATTATTATTATTATTATTATTATTATTATTATTATTATTATTATTATTATTATTATTATTATTATGTTTCAAAGGATAAACTTTATTAGTGTTCTAAAAGGTTACACAAGTTACATTTGACAACCTAAATAAAGTTACTCAAATAGAAATAACTAAGTAAAGGTTCAAAATATCACACTATCAAGAATTATAAGAAAATTATGAGCAATGTATTAATAACCAGTATTAAAACAATGTATTACAGGTATATGAAATCACGTGAAGTGAGTACACTAGTAATTCAATAAATATATAACTCAGGTATACAGGCAGTAGATCTTATCCCCTTTCATTTCTTGGTTTGATGTTAAGTGCATGTTTAAACAAATACTAAGTGAATATGGTCTAGCAGGGCGCCACTAGATTATCTGAATCTAGACACGGTTATATCTGATAACCTTTTACATGTACCGGGTTTGAATCCCTTCTTGGTACTTTATTTATAATAAAATGGAAGATTTTGCTTTTTGAGCCATATCACTATAAGCACTAATAGTTAGGTAAAAGTAAAACATCTTTAAACCAAAGTGGAGTATATTAGACATAAATCATTTCTCAGATCTTAGCATAACAAATGTGTTTCAATAGTTTTGTAAGTTTACTAGCTCAGATTATATATAACTAATTTAGGATGGCAATTCACTCATCCTTGCATGAAATAGATGATGGGATGTGGTTATAATAATACTAAGAGATCACTAAATATTATAAAATCAATATTTATTTATGGCCTTTAAACAGTTAAACAGCTCATTAATTAAAACGTTGATGACGATGATGATGATGATCATAATAACAATAATGACAAGGGTTTCAACTACAGCTTTAGGACTAAGCCTAAACATAAAACTAAATTTTATAAAGAAATGCATAATTATTGCTTAATTTTAGCATACTTACTTATATCTTAAATAACTAATATTCAACCATTGATGATGATGAATAATCACACTTAACAAAGACTACACTTAATGAAATATATACGCCTCGTTTAATAAAACAAACTAATATTTATTACTACATTTCTAACATATACATAAAAATTTCTAGATAAATATGAAAATTGACATGAATAATAATAATAATTGATTATATAACAATCCTCAGATTAATTTTAAGTTCTTCCCCCTTTCCCTTCAAATGTATTTTGTGTTAAGTTGGACGTCACATTAACCATGAAAAGTATTTCAAGACAAAAAATATTATCTGCTCATTAACACACATACCCAAAAAATCCAACATGTAAATAGAATATAAATAGAAATGTTAGTAAAATTGAAAGAGCAAGTTTTAGAAACAAGTTTTAAATTCTTTTCTCCCCCTCCCTTCCAAGCGCTGAAATCTATACTGAACTTGAAACAAAATAATCTAATATTCTAATACTACTCATTATTCCACATTCACTTCCAATTATACACATATAAAAATATTATTATGTATGTGCGTGTTTTATCCCATGATAACAAAATATTATTTAAAACTAAAATAACAATATATTAGTTAAAACTAAAATCATAATACCATAAAAAAAAATTGTTTTACACATTAATATTGTAAAATTAATAAACAAATAATTTTCATACATTCAAGATCATTTATGAAGCTCAAAGTTATTATTAGTAAGACATTCTTGTTTTTAATTGATCTGAATAGTCTTTAAAAGTTCTTTAAATCAAATATACCACTTTATTGCTAAAATGTTTATTAAGACTGATATCATAAAGAAAATAGATATAAAAAGTCATATTACCGATCTTTTTGTTTGTGGCGAATTTCCAAGGGTTCAAACTTGTCTTGTATAATGCTTATATTTCTCAGCTACCATTTCCGTTTTACTGGGAACAATCTCTTTCTTGAGGTTGATAACTATTTGATGATGGTGACTCTATTGAGGTTATTTGCTTTAGTGGATAATTTGGAAATCATTATATTCATTTTTCTTCTTTTCCTGTCAAGCATGTGGATGAAATACAGCAGTTGTTTCCCCATTTGTAAATTTTCTTGAGTTTAAAATCAGTTGTTGTAACAATTAATTGGACTTGATGATTAATATTTATCAGTAGATTAATTCATCTTCTTTGAATGCAGGTGAATGCTTTCTTTCTTCTATTAAAAACATCTTATTTATCTGGTCAGTTGAAAGGTGTAGAATATTATTTTAGACACATCTTTTCTTTCCTATGTGATGTGCAGCTTCCCCAGATGGTCAGGAATCGATGGAATATACATATAATTTTTCTAGCAAGCCATTTTTTTTATATTTTCAACGTTCAATATTATAGTTTAATAATCTGAATCAATCACAATAATAAATCAAGACAGCTTTTTATATCCAATTTTTAGCTACCTTAACCAATCAGAGATAGCATCACTTGCTATTTTTGGACAAAATTGGTTTTAATTAGATCTCTAATTTATTTTCAACTAAATTATTTTTCAACTGAAAAGTTCAATCCTTTTTCCAGACACTTTTGTTTAAAAAAAAAAAAAATAGACTCAATTCTTATTTCCTTTCTTTTGTTTTTTTTCTTTCTTTTTAACATCCAGGTAACACTTCAAATCTTTGAGCTTCCTTCTTTAGATCTTGATAAGACCATTTCAAAAATTATAGCTCCAAAGTGACAATCATTTACAAAAAATTTACTACAAAGATCGATATCTGATTAAACAGATTTCCTGTTTTAACAAAAAAAAATTGTACAAAAAAAAATAATTTAACAGATTTAATACTTCCTTTTCTTTCAATATTTAGGAAGTGTAAAATTTTGTATGTAATGTACACACATCCTGCATTCTTTCAAATCATTCATAAACTATCCTTAAATAATATGATTGCTAGCTTAGTAATTATAACCCAATTATTTAATTAAATCTGTAACTTTTAAATCCCAATTATAATTAAAGAAAAGCAAAATAGAAGTATAGAATAAAATGTTAGAATTGATCAAGCATAGCTTAGTTTTAAAGAAAGTTAAAATGTTGAATATTTGAAATATAAAACAAATAAATAATTTACTCATACATTGCCTATATGTATGCATTATAACTTTGCTTTTTAACAGAAAATTTAAATATTAAATAGTTTAAATGTGTGTATTACCTTTCTATCAACACACAAACAAGTAAAGCATATAATTGTTGACCCATTCTTTGTCTAAAGTGTTTAAGATTTTGATCTGGTAGGGTTTGAACTTGGATGCCCTACAGCTTCATTTATGATTATATAAAAATGTGATGATGATTTTTGGTTTACCTTTTCTACATGCACATTACTATAAATTTGGCTAGTGACCAAATTGTAATGGCACAACTTTCTCCCCCTTCGGATAAAATCATCAGCACTTTTGTTTTAACTATATTAAAAAAAAAATCCTAACTAATAAATACACTAATAATAATAAACACTTATAATATATATAAAAAAAAATTAACTACTGGTAAATATATTTTTCATTAAAAAAACCTAAAAGTAATTTATTTGGAGATCTTTGCCAGGCTATTCTGCTGAAGTATAAGGGATCAAACTCCTAGCATTATAGGTCCCTTTGTTCCCCTCAAGAGCAGCAAGCATAAAGGCATTTTCTCCTATTTTCTTGGTAATTTGGAATGGCTTTTTCTTTTCAAATCATATTGCGGTCTGCATAAAAATGCACCTGTACATCCAGTCCCTTTTTAATATTTCCATTTTTCATCTTGACTGGATATTTATAAAACATATCTGGAGGAATTATTTTATATAACCTCCTATTACAAACTCTATTTAGAAATATGGACTCTTGGTACCATACATAATATGCCTTCAAGTTTTTCAGAGAGATTGACTCTCTATACAATACATACTTTATTTTTAAATTTTCTAGAAAGATCGACTCTCTGTACCATATATAATTCATCCTTAAATCTTCCAGAGAGATTGATTCTCTGGGCCACGTATAATTTATTTTTAAATTTTCTAGAAAGGTTGACTCTTTGTACCATATATAAGGCACATTTAAATTTTCCAGAGCATTTACATTTTTCAGAGAAATTGATTCTCTGTCTGATACACACTGGACATTTACATTTTTCAGAGAGATTGCTTCTCTGTACCAGATATAACTTATTTTTGACTTTTCCAGAGCAGTTGAATTTTTCAGAGAGATTTGGACATTTACATTTTTCAGAGAGATTGCCTCTCTATACCATATATAAGGTATCTCCAATCTATTTAAGAAGACAGATTTTTGAAACCACACATGCTGGTTTGTTACTAGATTGAGAACTACAGACTGTTGAAACTTTTGCTCTCTTTCTAAAATATCTGGTTTCATCTCCCCTGTTGCCTCCCTTAAATCAATCATCTTATCAGATGCATGAAGTTTTTCCTCCAACTCTCTTTGCCTTCTTTTCACTTCATGATCTATCCCAATCTGCTCTTTGGTCATCATCTCATTTACTTTCTTTACTGGGAGATTTGGTATTATGGCTACTATTGGCCTTTCTACTTCTTGGAGCCTATTCTCTATCAGTGTATCTAACTTTACATTATTTTCCTTATTATCAGTGGTCGGACTATCCAGATTACCTTTTAAAACTGGTAAGCTCTGATTACCTTTCCGTTTTACAAGTCTAACATATTCACCCATCTCTCCTGCTCTATCTTCTAAAGAGGTTTCAACATTATCTTCTAATCTTTGACTACCTTCTGTTATACTTTCTGCACTCTTTTTGCTATCCTCTCTTAGACTTTCTATCCATCTTTTCACAGAACGACAAACCTTTTGTTCCAGACTTTCCTTATTTCTTTTGGATTTGTTATAATCTTCTTGTATATTTTGAAACAAACAATCTTTCATCAGTCTGGTCAATTTTATACCTGATAGTGCTTCCTTCTTTATTCGAATCTGAAACTCTTCAGTACTTGTTATTATCCCCTTTACTTTTACAGTAACTTCTAATCCCATTACAACCTCTCCATCCTCTTCTTTATAAAGATTATTAACTCCAGGAATTGAGGCTCTTTTCCCATGTTTTTCTATTTTATTTCCCAAAGCTATAGGAATTTTATTGTTGTTTTCAACAGAGCTATTGATATTTTCTTTTAATTCATCTTCACTCCTCTTATCCTCTTCTTTTAAACTTTCTACTCTTTCTATGCCTTTTCCATCATCTCTTAAACTTTCAATGAACTGCTTCCAATCTTCTCTTACATCTTCTCTATACTTTTTCAACATCTGCATTATCATGTCCATGTCTGATGGTGCCATCTTTGCTATCTGAGCCTCTTCCATACTATAATTTAGTTCACTCATGTTATAAAACTATATATATCCCATCTGTACTTCCCTGACCATCAAAAATCCACACATCTTCTCCCTGTCTGACACCTATTCTGACCAACTGACTGATTTGATTTTCACCTTATTATGCATTTACAAATACAACAACAACAAAAAAAAATTTTAATATCCTTATTTAATGAACTACACAACAATAATCTATATAGTGCATGTCTGTCTGTAATAGCCCAAATTATACATTCATCCATTCTCCCAGAAATCCGACAGATATTGACAGTCCACAGAATGACTAGCAGTTCACAATCTTGAGATAAATAAAAGAATTCAGTCACAGCACTATAATCCCACAATGCATCACGAGCACTCAGAAGATCATCCCAATTCGATCACTATTAACTACCACAACCCTTGATTAAATGAAGCAAACTCTGTTGCAATAAAAGATGTATTAAGTCTTAGGGGCTAAAATAGATAAACTATGCCTTGCTCTCTCTCTTGGAGTCTTATGTGGCAAGTATCAAGGAATGCCCTGCTTATTATAGACTACAAAAACGAAACCTTGCTCTCTCTCTTGGAGACTTATAGGCTGATATCATGGCAGGACTACTGTTAACTGCTTCATGATAAAATAAGAATAACATATAAACTTGATTGGAAAACTATGCCGTGCTCTCTCTCTTGGAGACTTATAGGCTGGTATCATGGCAGGTCTGCTGTTAACTGCTTCATGATAAAATAAAGATAACATATAAATTGGGTTGGAGCAGTGAATGGGTTTGATCATTCATAAGTTACACGAAATACATAGCATTCTCAAGGCAATGACAAAACTCCTCACTCATCATCAAAACTGCAATCTAACCAACCAAACTCCAACGATCAACCATCCAATCAAACCTCTAAAATCATAGACTTTTTACAAAATGAACTCCCCAAACACACATGAGACTACTATTCCATAATTCATCACTATTACTATGCCTATCCTATCTGGCAATAAATTATTTTAATGTTCCACAAAAAAATCTATTATTTATTTCACCTTTGTCTTAAGTTGTGATATTCATCTCTATTTTCAAAATTGATAAAAAAAAAAAAAAAAACTAAGCTGTTTTATGTCTGTACCCATTTTATCATCATCAATGAAAATTTAAATCATATTAAACATCATCATTTAAAATAAGACTGTTTGGCCAAGAAAATTTTGTAAGACAAAAAAAATTTTTACTGAAAAAAAAAAATTTTACTAAAAAAAAATTTCTCTATTTTTAACCACACATCTCCCATCACTCTATAGACTCTCTTTTTCAGGTATATGGTAAAATATCAGGCCCCAGTTGGGTGTCCATTGTAACCAAAATTACCATATAAGTGAAGGAGTTCAAATATCAAGATATTAAGTAAGTAAATGTTCAAAATATCACACTATCAAGAATTATAAGAAAATTATGAGCAATGTATTAATAACCAGTATTAAAACAATGTATTACAGGTATATGAAATCACGTGAAGTGAGTACACTAGTAATTCAATAAATATATAACTCAGGTATACAGGCAGTAGATCTTATCCCCTTTCATTTCTTGGTTTGATGTTAAGTGCATGTTTAAACAAATACTAAGTGAATATGGTCTAGCAGGGCGCCACTAGATTATCTGAATCTAGACACGGTTATATCTGATAACCTTTTACATGTACCGGGTTTGAATCCCTTCTTGGTACTTTATTTATAATAAAATGGAAGATTTTGCTTTTTGAGCCATATCACTATAAGCACTAATAGTTAGGTAAAAGTAAAACATCTTTAAACCAAAGTGGAGTATATTAGACATAAATCATTTCTCAGATCTTAGCATAACAAATGTGTTTCAATAGTTTTGTAAGTTTACTAGCTCAGATTATATATAACTAATTTAGGATGGCAATTCACTCATCCTTGCATGAAATAGATGATGGGATGTGGTTATAATAATACTAAGAGATCACTAAATATTATAAAATCAATATTTATTTATGGCCTTTAAACAGTTAAACAGCTCATTAATTAAAACGTTGATGACGATGATGATGATGATCATAATAACAATAATGACAAGGGTTTCAACTACAGCTTTAGGACTAAGCCTAAACATAAAACTAAATTTTATAAAGAAATGCATAATTATTGCTTAATTTTAGCATACTTACTTATATCTTAAATAACTAATATTCAACCATTGATGATGATGAATAATCACACTTAACAAAGACTACACTTAATGAAATATATACGCCTCGTTTAATAAAACAAACTAATATTTATTACTACATTTCTAACATATACATAAAAATTTCTAGATAAATATGAAAATTGACATGAATAATAATAATAATTGATTATATAACAATCCTCAGATTAATTTTAAGTTCTTCCCCCTTTCCCTTCAAATGTATTTTGTGTTAAGTTGGACGTCACATTAACCATGAAAAGTATTTCAAGACAAAAAATATTATCTGCTCATTAACACACATACCCAAAAAATCCAACATGTAAATAGAATATAAATAGAAATGTTAGTAAAATTGAAAGAGCAAGTTTTAGAAACAAGTTTTAAATTATTTTCTCCCCCTCCCTTCCAAGCGCTGAAATCTATACTGAACTTGAAACAAAATAATCTAATATTCTAATACTACTCATTATTCCACATTCACTTCCAATTATACACATATAAAAATATTATTATGTATGTGCGTGTTTTATCCCATGATAACAAAATATTATTCAAAACTAAAATAACAATATATTAGTTAAAACTAAAATCATAATACCATAAAAAAAAAATTGTTTTACACATTAATATTGTAAAATTAATAAACAAATAATTTTCATACATTCAAGATCATTTATGAAGCTCAAAGTTATTATTAGTAAGACATTCTTGTTTTTAATTGATCTGAATAGTCTTTAAAAGTTCTTTAAATCAAATATACCACTTTATTGCTAAAATGTTTATTAAGACTGATATCATAAAGAAAATAGATATAAAAAGTCATATTACCGATCTTTTTGTTTGTGGCGAATTTCCAAGGGTTCAAACTTGTCTTGTATAATGCTTATATTTCTCAGCTACCATTTCCGTTTTACTGGGAACAATCTCTTTCTTGAGGTTGATAACTATTTGATG
>JAQFVV010000419.1:538711-635294 GCA_028023455.1 Epiperipatus broadwayi | reverse complement strand
AGAAAATTTTAAATTTAAGAAGTATTTTAAAAATGTGATGTTGACTTTGCTTGTGGTAATGTTACCATAAGTTTAATTAAGGCAATCTATGAGTATTTGATATGTGAATTGTGTTGATCTTGAGAAGATATTAAAATGATGATGAGTATGATGTAATACTGCATTAATAAATTTAATAACAAATGTTTAAAGCTAAAGTATTTAAAAGACAAGTTAAAATTAGACAAAAATATTTATTTAATTTGAAATATATGTTAAAAGTGAATAAAAATATTTTAAAATTATAAGTACTTAAAATTGAGATTAATATTTGATTTTAATCATATCAAATAATTATTTTAAAATCTATTATAATATCTTAAATATTTAAAAATATTTATTTTAAAAAAGCAATTGTTAAGTTTATTTTTAGACAAGCGTTCTTGTATTATAAAGAACAGATATTATACACACGCGTGGAAGTTGTCTAATAAAGTTGCAATTATTATTTTAAAAAATCATGTTGTAAAATTTATAAATAATACGTGAGTTATCACGAGATAAAAGTAAAGATATTAATGTAAAATATTAGATTTGATTTTAAAAATATTGTCTTAAAAATGTAACGTATTTAAAAAGATGTAATTTATTTTAAATGATCTTATAAAAGTTAAGATTTAAATCAAGTGAGAAATAATATTTCAAAAGAATGTTTAATAGATTTGAATAAATGATAAATATTGTTTTAAAAGAATTTGATAAAATATTAAATATTAAATAAGTCATTATTTATTTTTAATATTGTGTTGGTAAATATGTAAATAAGCAAAGTTTGATTGTTTAATCGAACCAATCAGATGTGGAGTCTCTTCCACTATAAAAGCTGGATTCAATTGTTGAGGGGGGCTCTACAATAAACTTCTAAGTCGTTTGTGCTATTAAAAAATAGCTGAGTAAATTTATAAACGCTCTTAAAAATCAGTTGTAAAATCATAAGAGTGTTATTGAATAATTTATAATATTTTAAAGTAATGAATATGCAGTAGAAACTTAATTTTCCCTATCATCTTCTCAATATCGAAACTCAATTTACGTACAAATAATCAATGGAAACATCACGTATCGGAGAAATTTATCAGAAACTTTATGCTGGAAAAGTAACAGACGCTGGATTAGAACATAAAACTACAAGATGGAGAAAAGTAGTATTTTGGACTAAAAATAGTTTTCAAAAGTTAAATTACTATTGTCTATTACTAATAGATATTTTAAAGAAATATAAATATTTCTGTAAAAGAAAGTATTTTGACAAATTATAGAAGTAAAATGTATATCTTAAGGAAAGATATAAGAAGCAGTAGTAATTTTAAATAAATACTTGCCTTGTTAAGTCTTTATGCTAAAAGACTAAATATTGACGTTTTAAAAAGGCAAATAGACTATAAATATGATTATTTAAAAACGCAATATAATAAAATTGCTATATCAAAGTAATCTAAACGCTGGACGTTATAGATGAAAAAATTAATTCTTACCGGAATATGGTATTTACAAATGCGCAAATAATACATGGATATCCAAATTAAGTTAAATAAGCCAAGCCGAGCCAAGTTAATTGAAAAATAATTAAATGACAATTTTATCAATTATAAACTAAGTTGAAATAATAACTTTCAAATAATAATTGATGAAGAATTGGATCCAAAGAACTTATAAACTATTTTAATTTTATTTGTTTTCTTATTGGAACTTATTTTTTTTAAAAAAAGAACGTTATCATTTTTTTTTTTATTATTATAAACTTTCAAGAAGCACGTGATTCAACGGAACAGGAAATAGTGTTCTATTGACTTTATACGGAGGATATTTGTTAGAACTTTTATGGTAGGAAAAAATCAACGATGGAATATGTAATATGAATTTATTTTATTTATTTAACATAAAATTTAAATATTATTAAACTCTTAAAAAGTAGGTTAGGTACATTTATTAAATAGTAACTTTAAAATAATATAATAATTAATTACATAAACTTATTTTTATAATTAATATAACACGAATATTCTAATGAATGTTTATGAGTGAAAATGTGAATGATTTTTTATTCTATGAAGCTGCAAATTCCGAAGAATACTGGATAGCAGAATGGACAATATTATTATTATGGTAAAAAATATTGTATAATGATTTTTAATGAATTTAATATGTTTTTCTTTAGATCAACTGAATATTATGTTGTTGTAGAATGAATGGATAAATATATTATGAAAACACATACATTACAAACTTTATTAAAATATGCATAAATTTTTAATTTATAATATAAACATGATACAACATTACGTAAAAGCTTAGAAAATAATTATATGATTCTTTCGTAAATAATTTTGATATTTTTATTTATGCTTAGTATTAAAATGATGTTTATTATTTATCTAAGTAATTATTTTATTTTTGCAATTTAGAAAAGGATTTTAAAAGTCTATATTTTTGTGTATTTTGTTTATTGAGTAAGTTAAGTTACGTTATGAGTAGAAGCCTATATTTAGATTGAAAAGTTTACTAAGTATAGACAATATAGTATGAGTAATTTGGATAATGAATATTTTATTTGAAGTTGATATTTGTTTTCCGGAAAATGTTTTAAATAAGTTTAGAATATGTTTTATAGATAGAAATTTATTAGAAAGGTTAGTAAAGCACATAGGGTAAAATAATGATTTTACACAGAAAGGAATCATAAAATTTATCTAATGTAATGTTTTATGAATTTAAAATTGATAAATGATTTAAATATTAATGTTTGAATAATACAAATATAGAATGCATATTTTATAAAACATATAACAGGAATTACATTAAGTAAAGTATAAGTACAGTCAATTATTTGTTTACATTACAAAGACATCTTAATTTTATATAAAGTTATTAAGCAATGCTAATAACAAAGTGAATACATGATAATACATTATAAATGATATTTAATTAATGTAGTTATTTAATAGGTAGAGCTACATTATGTACACATGCTACATAGATAATCTTGACATGTATTATTATTTGTAATAATTAAAGATTACTACTATTTATTTTTCAAATCTAAGTTTAAGAAAAACACACTGTAATCATATTAATATAGCATTTGAAGGAATGTGTAATTCCTTATTAAGTACATAAGTTAATAACAGTGTAAGCCTCTTATATTTGTATTCCTTATTTTTATTTTATTTGTTGTCATAAATTTTAAACTGTAAATAGTGTAAATAAATTTTATTTGAAGTTATTGTAAATAAATTTGTTAATTTGTTTTAAAAGTGTGTCAAGTTTCATTATTTTCACCTCAGCATTTTGACATCAGATGATTTGAAATAAACATAATATTTGCACAAAATTGAATTTGTTATTATTATTTAGAATTGAATACCATATTTGCTTAACATTATTTTATAAGAATTGATTGACATGAACATAAATATTACAATGGTCATAAGATGATTATAATACACATTATAAGAATACAATATTGTTTATTGCCACAGATTATTAAGTATAAGATTTTGATCTATTTTAAAATGAAGATACCATATGAAATAAAAGATATACATATGATTGTTTATTTATTTAATGATTGATTATATCATAGAAATAGATGAGATTAAATTACACTATAAGATTAGTATTATTTATTATTATTAAAATAAGTTAGGTGTATTTAAGTTTGATATAAAATCCCACATCATACTTATTTACATGAGTTATTATTATTTTAAAACAGCTTAGAAGAACCTGAGATTATTTAATTATATTTTAAGTTAAAAGTTAGGAATTATTTTAGTATTATTAAAGATAATTCATTTCATTTAAAAGTCATAAGAATGCTATAGATGTAGTGGTAAGATGATAAGGTAGTAGTAGTATTCTTATGCCATTGAGACAGTATCTTGGGAGATATTGACTCAGTGTAAATCTGCTTATTACTTTGTAACTTTACTTCACAGTCTCATAATTTTATAAATACTTATTTAATTAATATAATCTAGAACTATATTGATTTTGATGATTGATAATAAATTTAATTAAGATATGATAATATAAAAATATATTAAAGATAGATATGCAAATTTTAATGAAGCATAATAATGTAACTGAGCTAGTTGTATTTTAAACTATTTTATATATCCAGAAGTAAGGGTACAAAGGGTAGGAAGATTTTGGCGCCGGGCAACGTGATGGGCCTTTGATATGTTAGAGTTACAATTTTATCGGTACGATAGATGGAAAAGAAAGATTTTAGTAACTAATCATTTTAGGCTTAGATATTCAAATAAGAATTAGGATACATAATTTAGGAATAATATGTATGTTAGTAGAGCAAAATGATAGGTGTTAAAATGTATAATTTAGGATTTAGTGGTTAGTATATTTATTAAATATAAATAGTTAGTATTTTATAATAATATTTATAATTGATTAAGATGTTGATTATAAAATTAAAATAAAATTAAAATAAAAATTTCATCAGTAGAGTATTATATTTTCATGTGGTATCTGTAATATGATTCTTTGAAGTTAAATACTATGTTGATTTTGAGTTAATAAAACAATAAACTATAGAAATGTGGCAAATAATTATATTATAATGTGACCATATCAATTCTTGAAATATTTTAGATGTATATTTAATATTATATATTATGTGCAAATTGTCTGTGGGTCATAGGTGTAAAATAAATGATATGACACAATTTTATTATTAAAATTTATATAATTATTTAATAGTAAGTAATGTAGAGTTTTGAGGATACTATTATATGATTAGTTGTAAAAGTGAGTTGAGTGGAGATGGGAAGGTTGATGGGGAATTGTATTTTTAAAAAAGTATAAAATAATAAGTACTGCATATTGTTAGGATTGAATTTTAAAAAAAAATAAAAATGGATAATTGGGATAAAGATTTGGGAGTTGAAATGTCAAATTTTGTTGTAGAAGATAATAGTTGTGGGGAGAGCAGAGAAATAGAAAAATCAGCAAATTCAGAAATAGTATTAGAAAATATTCAAAATATGGATAGTGAAATAGAGGAAGAGGAGATAATTTTTAAAACTGTAGAAAAAGAAGCAGTGAAAACTGAGAAAGATGTAGAGAACTTATCAAAGTCTGATTTTGAGAAATATTTTAAAATGATAATGCAAAGTATGAGTTCAATGAAAGAGGATAATAATATTAGATTAGATTCTTTAAAAGAAGATAATGATTCTATTAAGAAAGATATGAAAAATATGAGTGTAAATATGGAAAAAATGAAAGAAGATGTAAAAGGAGATATGAAAGAAATGAAAGAGGATAATAATATTAGATTTGATTCTTTAAAAGGAGATATGAAAGAAATGAAAGAGGATAATAATATTAGATTTGATTCTTTAAAAGGAGATATGAAAGAAATGAAGGAGGAGAGTTATAAAAATAGTCTTAAATTAGATTCCTTAAAAGAAGATAATAATTCTATTAGGAACGAGATAGACAATATAAATATAAAAATGGATAATATAGATATAAGATTTGATAAGAATGAAGAAGTAATTGAGTCTTTAAAATTAGAAATACTAAAAGTTGATGATAGAAATCAAGAAAGGCTAGAAAGTAAATTTCATGAGTTTTCAGAAAACACAATTAAAGGACTAAGAGATCAAATAGCTGAATCTATTGATCAATGTAAAATCAATAATAACAATTTAACTTGTAAAATTGATGATTATAAATATAAAGTTGATGTTGAAATTGGTGATGTTAAAAACCAAGTGAGTAATCTTAATAAAGATATCAAAGATGTTAAGAGTGCTATAATTCAGACAAAAAGGGACATAAAAAATGAAGTAGAGCAGGAATTAGTAGAGAAATTTAAGAGTATAGATGTTAAAAAGGTCGATGAAAATAAATATCGATCGAAAGTTGGAGAAAATATCAAACGTATTCAGAAGGATATAAAGGATCATGCAGGAATGATAGAACAAAGTAATAACAGTTATAAAGAAATTTTAGACAAGAATCTAGATGAGTTCAGAAAAGAGCAAAAAGGGTATGTGAAGCAAGTGCTGGAACAGATGGACTTAGAAGGAAAATTTCAGCAAGTGTATGATCAAATGGAAATGAAAAGTATATGTAATGCCAAGGCAGAAATGTTTACCGGAAAAATAAGTAGTAAAGCATATGTTGACTATGTTGATTCTTCACAAATGAATAATATAGAGTTAATTAAGCCAAGTAGTAATAATAATAATCAGTCAGATAATACTCTTGTGAAGGAAATTGACAATAGACCAACTAGAGAAGTAATTAGTCATGAGGGTAGTTCAAATAATTCTATGGCCTTAAGGTTTATGAAAGTTAAACCATTTAAAGGGGAATACATGGAAAACCCCTCGGAGTTTCTAAACAATCTAGATGAATTGTTTTCGATATGTTCTTTGTCTGAAAAGGAGAAAGTAGCCGTGTGTAGCAATCATTTATACGGAGTAGCTAAAGATTGGTGGCAATCTCTGTTCGAGAAACCCATGACGTATGGTGATTTCAAATGTTTTATTGTCGGGAGCTTTTGGAACTCCGACAAACAGGATTGCATTCGGTATCAAATTACCCAAGATAAGTACCAAGTTAGCAAAGGCAGCTACACCAGTTTTTTCCGAAGTCAAGCCGTTCGTTTGAAGACTTTGACTGCTTGTCCATTGTCGGAGGGACAAATTGTCAGAATAGTTAGACACAACTTACCAAAGCATGTGGAACAGTTGTTAATAGCTGCTGACCGTGGGACAATTGAGGAAGTCTCCGAAATATTAGATGCTCTGGAAGTAGCAGAGTTATCTATTGATAATAAGTTTAGGGTAAATAGGGATAAAAATAATTACCCATTAGCAAGTCTTAGTATTAATACTGGATTAAAATCTCCTGGAGGCTTTAAGAGAAATTTTAGTTATAAAGGTAGAAATAGAATGTCTCCATATGTTAAGAGAACTGTACAGTATAATACAAATAGAGATAGAAGTGATGATTTGCAAAATCAGCCTTCTACAAGTGGTATAACTACCATATTGAAGAGACCAGCTAATAAAACTAATAGTAAGAAGTTAAATTAGAAAGGTCTTTGTACGTTAGTTCCTCTTTGCAAGGACCTGTTGCTAACAAAATGGGGAACGATCAGATGTGGATGCTGAATACTTTAGATCTTGATATTGATTATCTAGAGCCCTTTACTATAGGCGAACCACCAATAACCTACCAGTGTCCCATTGTAATTTTGCATATAAATGGTATTAGAGTTGAAGCCCTAATTGACTCCGGAAGTCAAGCTTCCATATTGTCAGAGTCAATGTATCAAAATCTGGTGAGTGTAGAAAGGGATATACCTTCATTGCCAGTAAAACAAATTCAAGTAACTTTAGCAAATGGAAAGAGGACAAAGTTATCAAATAAACAAGTCTGGATTACCTTCAAAATAAATAATACAGAATTTGGGCATGTTTTTCTTATTATGCCTGGATTAATACATGAAGCCATAATAGGAGCTGACTTCATGATTTTGAATAAATGTCAGATAGATTTTCATAATAGGATTTTTATTTGTAAAGAAGAAAGGCTTAATTTTGAATATGGTATGCATAACCTTTCTAGTCAATTATTATGCATACAGAACACATTAATTGATGCCAGCATAAAGGCTAAAATTGAACATGTTTATGCAATAAATTCTGAATTGGGTGAAAATTTATATCAATTAATGTATAATTTTAAGAATATTTTCTCTAAAATTCCTGGTATAATAAAGGGATATACCCATAGAATAAAATTGAAGAGTAATGATCCTTTCCATCAAAAGATGTACCCAATTCCTTACCAATATAAGGATGAGGTACAGAGTCAAATTGACAAAATGCTAGAGTGGGATATAATTAAGAAATGCCCTTCTCCTTACGTAAACCCATTGGTTATTGTGAAGAAGAAGGATGGCAGTATTAGAGTATGCTTGGATGCTCGTATGTTAAATAATGTAACTGTACCAGAACGTGACATTCCTCCACCTGTACATGAGCTCTTAACTAAATTTCACAAGAGGTCAATTTTCTCTACATTTGATCTGACAGCTAGTTATTGGCAAATACCACTGCATGAGAGTGATCAGCAATATACTGCATTTAGATTTCAAGGCCAGTCGTATGTTTTCAGACGGATGCCTTTTGGTCTCATTAATAGTGGTGCTGGCTTGATCAGATGTTTAGACATGATTTTTTCGAAACAATTGAAAGAGAAAATCATCATGTATGTGGATGATATAGTTATTGCTTCTGATAGTTTACATGAGCATATCCAACATTTAAAATTATTTTTTACTGAATGCCAAATGCAGAATGTTAAAATAAATATGGAAAAATGTTCAATAGCAGCTAAAGAAATTACTTTTCTAGGTCATTTAATAAATGAGCATGGAATCCAGCCCCATCCTGAAAAGATTGCAGCTATTCAACGTTTTCCCATCCCAAAAACAGTAAAACAGTTAAAATCATTTTTCGGATTGTGTAATTATTATAATAGGTTTTACAAAAATTTCGCGGAAGATACTATAAACTTATCTAAATTATTAAAGAAATCTGAAAAATGGAAATGGACTATTGAACATGACCATGAATTTAATATAATTAAAAGTAAATTTCTAAAACACGTAATTTTAATGTATCCTGACTTTAGTAAAACATTTTATGTGCAGACAGATAGTAGTTACTATGGTCTGGGAGTAGTGTTGTATCAGCTCGATGAGGATCAGGTACCTCATGTGTTGTACTTCTTAAGCCGTCATTTAAGAGGTGCTGAGTTGAATTACACTATTACTGAAAAGGAAACCCTAGCTGTTGTTTGGGCTTTTCAGAAATTACGCCAATTTTTATTGGGATCAGAAGTAATTGTGTTGACCGACCATAGAAGCTTGGAGTTTTTGAACAAAAGCTACCTCAGTAATGAGAGACTTGTTAGGTGGAGCTTGTATCTCCAGCAGTTCAACTATAGAGTTATCTATATTGAAGGGAGACAGAATATCCCTGCTGATATTCTTAGCCGCCACCCTATTTGTCTGTTATCCCAACATCCTAATGCTCAAAATATAATTATTAGTAGTGTGGATGTAGACAGGGATGAATCTATAGTAGATGATTATAATAATCTTACTATGATTCAAGGTCAGGATCATAAATTAAATAGAATCATGACTATCTTAAATAATCATGATAATAAAAATAGTAAGAATAAAAGTATAAGAAGGATTTTTAGCAAGTATAAGATGTATCAAAATTTACTTATGTACAATTTAAGTTCAAATCAGGGGGAATCATGGAGGATAGTTGTTCCTGACTCCATGATTGACAAAGTAATTATGTATGTACATTGTAGTTATGGTCACTACGGTGCACCAAAGATTATGTACGTATTAAAATCCATTTTTTATTGGGATAAAATGTATAAGCGTGTCATAAGGAAAATTAAAACATGTTCTACTTGCTTGAAATCTAAATATTGTAACAAATCATATGTTGGGGTGATGCAGCCAATTATTCCAAATCAAATTAATGAATTGTTGGCTATTGATTTTTATGGGCCTTTACCACCATTTAAACAACAGAAATTTATTTTAGTAGCCTATGATGTATTCAGTAAGTTTGTAGCAGCATATCCTGTGCCTAAAACTAGTGCACATTTTGTTATAAAATGCATGATGAATTATCAGTTTCCATTAGTAGGAAAACCAAAAATTATATTAACAGATCATGCTACTGCTTTTATATCGAATAGATGGAATGAGTGGATTCAAGGGCAAGACCTCAAACATGTTATGAGCTCCATAAGAAACCCTCAATCTAATCCATGCGAACGTGTTATGCGGGAGCTTAGTCGATTGTTTAGGGTGTATGTAGCTGATAATCATAAGAAGTGGGTGCAAAAACTCCCTGAGGTTATTAACTATATTAATAGTACGTATAATGAGTCCACTGGTTTCACTCCTATTCGTTTGCATTATGGGAAACATGAGCCCTTATTAATTAGAACGCCTATACCAATTGTAAGAGAACCAATTGATAGGGATGAGGATAATAATCAAGCTAAAGTAAAGCTTCATATTATGGGTGCTAAAAGAGTAAAGAAAGCCCATAATAAACCACATCCATTTAAAATTAATGATTTAGTTCTGGTTAGAACACCCCATGTTAGCAACCTACAAAGAAATCAATTTAAAAAATTTCTTAGTCTATATGAAGGTCCATATAGAATATCCTGCAAAGTAGGAGAGAATGCGTTTATGTTAACCACACCAGATGGGGAAAAGGGAACTTATAATGCAAGGAGCCTGATTCCATTTCCATCTGAGATGTGAGTTACAATTGTAAAAATGTTGTGAATAAATATTTTAAGGTAATATTTAAATACTTGCTTTATTCACATAAGGAAATAATTTATTATGTAATAAATTAGCATGACGAATAAAGTTTAGCTGAAGAAATTTACAAAATATGTAAATGATATTTTAAGAAGAAATAAGTTTTGTCATAATGACTAAGTAAAAATGGAATTAGCTATTGAAGTAAATATATTTTAAACAAGAAGTTAAATAATAGAGTTAAAGAGTATAAAACTCATATGTTTAAAGTATATATAATTAAATCTTATAAAAGATTAATTTGTATTAAGGTAGTGATCATGAAAGTGATTAATCTTAAAAGATGAAGTTAATCATTTTAAAAGAGAAATATATAGATTTGCTGAATAATAATCTATAAGATTGCTAATGAAGTTAGCAATAAGTTATAAATAAAATACATAGAGTAATTTAAAATATAGTATTAACTATAATAATATGTATTTTTAGTAGCTTATGTAAAGGTGTATTTAAGAGAATTTAAATACTTGATATTTGTAGAAATATTAGGGAAATGAAAGTAACCTAATTAAGAGATAAGTAAAGAGAAGTGAAACTTAATTTATGAAGTAAAGAAGTCATTGTAGTTTATTTAAAAGTGTTTCCTTAGTGAAATTTGAGATGATATTTCAATGCTTTATGAAACTTTGTGATAAAGTAATGTGTTATAATATTTAAATGATAAGAAAGATAAAATTGATAAATGTGGAGTAAAGATGTTAAAGATGAAGGTTAAATTTAAAATTTTATCCGAAGGAGGGGAATATGTGCCCTTTTATATGGGTCACCATTTAAGTTTTGTGCTAATCTAGTGGAAAATTTTAAATTTAAGAAGTATTTTAAAAATGTGATGTTGACTTTGCTTGTGGTAATGTTACCATAAGTTTAATTAAAGCAATCTATGAGTATTTGATATGTGAATTGTGTTGATCTTGAGAAGATATTAAAATGATGATGAGTATGATGTAATACTGCATTAATAAATTTAATAACAAATGTTTAAAGCTAAAGTATTTAAAAGACAAGTTAAAATTAGACAAAAATATTTATTTAATTTGAAATATATGTTAAAAGTGAATAAAAATATTTTAAATTATAAGTACTTAAAATTGAGATTAATATTTGATTTTAATCATATCAAATAATTATTTTAAAATCTATTATAATATCTTAAATATTTAAAAATATTTATTTTAAAAAAGCAATTGTTAAGTTTATTTTTAGACAAGCGTTCTTGTATTATAAAGAACAGATGTTATACACACGCGTGGAAGTTGTCTAATAAAGTTGCAATTATTATTTTAAAAAATCATGTTATAAAATTTATAAATAATACGTGAGTTATCACGAGATAAAAATAAAGATATTAATGTAAAATATTAAATTTGATTTTAAAAATATTGTCTTAAAAATGTAACGTATTTAAAAAGATTTAATTTATTTTAAATGATCTTATAAAAGTTAAGATTTAAATCAAGTGAGAAATAATATTTCAAAAGAATGTTTAATAGATTTGAATAAATGATAAATATTGTTTTAAAAGAATTTGATAAAATATTAAATATTAAATAAGTCATTATTTATTTTTAATATTGTGTTGGTAAATATGTAAATAAGCAAAGTTTGATTGTTTAATCGAACCAATCAGATGTGGAGTCTCTTCCACTATAAAAGCTGGATTCAATTGTTGAGGGGGGCTCTCTACAATAAACTTCTAAGTCGTTTGTGCTATTAAAAAATAGCTGAGTAAATTTATAAACGCTCTTAAAAATCAGTTGTAAAATCATAAGAGTGTTATTGAATAATTTATAATATTTTAAAGTAATGAATATGCAGTAGAAACTTAATTTTCCCTATCATCTTCTCAATATCGAAACTCAATTTACGTACAAATAATCAATGGAAACATCACGTATCGGAGAAATTTATCAGAAACTTTATGCTGGAAAAGTAACAGACGCTGGATTAGAACATAAAACTACAAGATGGAGAAAAGTAGTATTTTGGACTAAAAATAGTTTTCAAAAGTTAAATTACTATTGTCTATTACTAATAGATATTTTAAAGAAATATAAATATTTCTGTAAAAGAAAATATTTTGACAAATTATAGAAGTAAAATATATATCTTGAGGAAAGATATAAGAAGCAGTAGTAATTTTAAATAAATACTTGCCTTGTTAAGTCTTTATGCTAAAAGACTAAATATTGACGTTTTAAAAAGGCAAATAGACTATAAATATGATTATTTAAAAACGCAATATAATAAAATTGCTATATCAAAGTAATCTAAACGCTGGACGTTATAGATGAAAAAAATTAATTCTTACCGGAATATGGTATTTACAAATGCGCAAATAATACATGGATATCCAAATTAAGTTAAATAAGCCAAGCCGAGCCAAGTTAATTGAAAAATAATTAAATGACAATTTTATCAATTATAAACTAAGTTGAAATAATAACTTTCAAATAATAATTGATGAAGAATTGGATCCAAAGAACTTATAAACTATTTTAATTTTATTTGTTTTCTTATTGGAACTTATTTTTTTTTAAAAAAAAAGAACGTTATCATTTTTTATTATAAACTTTCAAGAAACACGTGATTCAACGGAACAGGAAATAGTGTTCTATTGACTTTATACGGAGGATATTTGTTAGAACTTTTATGGTAGGATAAAAATCAACGATGGAATATGTAATATAAATTTATTTTATTTATTTAACATAAAATTTAAATATTATTAAACTCTTAAAAAGTAGGTTAGGTACATTTATTAAATAGTAACTTTAAAATAATATAATAATTAATTACATAAACTTATTTTTATAATTAATATAACACGAATATTCTAATGAATGTTTATGAGTGAAAATGGGAATGATTTTTTATTCTATGAAGCTGCAAATTCCGAAGAATACTGGATAGCAGACTGGACAATATTATTATTATGGTAAAAAATATTGTATAATGATTTTTAATGAATTTAATATGTTTTTCTTTAGATCAACTGAATATTATGTTGTTGTAGAATGAATGGATAAATATATTATGAAAACACATACATTACAAACTTTATTAAAATATGCATAAATTTTTTAATTTATAATATAAACATGATACAACATTACGTAAAAGCTTAGAAAATAATTATATGATTCTTTCGTAAATAATTTTGATATTTTATTTATGCTTAGTATTAAAATGATGTTTATTATTTATCTAAGTAATTATTTTATTTTTGCAATTTAGAAAAGGATTTTAAAAGTCTATATTTTTGTGTATTTTGTTTATTGAGTAAGTTAAGTTACGTTATGAGTAGAAGCCTATATTTAGATTGAAAAGTTTACTAAGTATAGACAATATAGTATGAGTAATTTGGATAATGAATATTTTATTTGAAGTTGATATTTGTTTTCCGGAAAATGTTTTAAATAAGTTTAGAATATGTTTTATAGATAGAAATTTATTAGAAAGGTTAGTAAAGCACATAGGGTAAAATAATGATTTTACACAGAAAGGAATCATAAAATTTATCTAATGTAATGTTTTATGAATTTAAAATTGATAAATGATTTAAATATTAATGTTTGAATAATACAAATATAGAATGCATATTTTATAAAACATATAACAGGAATTACATTAAGTAAAGTATAAGTACAGTCAATTATTTGTTTACATTACAAAGACATCTTAATTTTATATAAAGTTATTAGGCAATGCTAATAACAAAGTGAATACATGATAATACATTATAAATGATATTTAATTAATGTAGTTATTTAATAGGTAGAGCTACATTATGTACACATGCTACATAGATAATCTTGACATGTATTATTATTTGTAATAATTAAAGATTACTACTATTTATTTTTCAAATCTAAGTTTTAAGAAAAACACACTGTAATCATATTAATATAGCATTTGAAGCAATGTGTAATTGCTTATTAAGTACATAAGTTAATAACAGTGTAAGCCTCTTATATTTGTATTCCTATTTTTTATTTTATTTGTTGTTATAAATTTTAAACTGTAAATAGTGTAAATAAATTTTATTTGAAGTTATTGTAAATAAATTTGTTAATTTGTTTTAAAAGTGTGTCAAGTTTCATTATTTTCACCTCAGCATTTTGACATCAGATGATTTGAAATAAACATAATATTTGCACAAAATTGAATTTGTTATTATTACTTAGAATTGAATACCATATTTGCTTAACATTATTTTATAAGAATTGATTGACATGAACATAAATATTACAATGGTCATAAGATGATTATAATACACATTATAAGAATACAATATTGTTTATTGCCACAGATTATTAAGTATAAGATTTTGATCTATTTTAAAATGAAGATACCATATGAAATAAAAGATATACATATGATTGTTTATTTATTTAATGATTAATTATATCATAAAATAGATGAGATTAAATTACACTCTAAGATTAGTATTATTATTATTATTATTAAATAAGTTAGGTGTATTTAAGTTTGATATAAAATCCCACATCATACTTATTTACATGAGTTATTATTATTTTAAAACAGCTTAGAAGAACCTGAGATTATTTAATTATATTTTAAGTTAAAAGTTAGGAATTATTTTAGTATTATTAAAGATAATTTATTTCATTTAAAAGTCATAAGAATGCTATAGATGTAGTGGTAAGGTGATAAGGTAGTGATAGTATTCTTATGCCATTGAGACAGTATCTTGGGAGATATTGACTCAGTGTAAATCTGCTTATTACTTTGTAACTTTACTTCACAGTCTCATAATTTTATAAATACTTATTTAATTAGTATAATCTAGAACTATATTGATTTTGATGATTGATAATAAATTTAATTAAGATATGATAATATAAAAATATATTAAAGATAGATATGCAAATTTTAATTAAACATAATAAAGTAACTGAGCTAGTTGTATTTTAAACTATTTTATATTAAGAAGTAAGGGTACAATATATATTTGATTTGATTACCATTTGGAAAAGTTTACATATCGAAGATTGTTTTAAATAAATATTGCCGGATAATACTTATGTGAAGTTTCACTGCTGGATTAATATTAAGTACTGTTTTTATTTTTATTGTTTTTATAAGGATGTCTATTTTAGTTTACTTAGTAACAATTTACATTTAGAATTTTTAGCAAACTTCATCATTTGGTACTATTTTCATTTTATCTTATTATTTTATGTATATTTAATCTGATTTTTAGAACGTTTGTGGATGTGTGACTGTCTTTATTGAATTTATCAACTTCAATTTTGATTTAAGAAATTTTAATTCAGTTTTGTTCGTCTCATTTTATAATCTTTCTGAGATATCATTAAAAATGATTTTATCTGCTAATGTTATTTATTATTCTCTTATTTTAAATACTGAATTCAATGCCACATTAATTTAAATAATTTAGAAAAACAATATCAAATTGCGTATTCATTTTTTTTAATGCATACATACATATATTCTATCACATTATACCAATATATATTTATTTATCTACACACATACACGTTAATTTGAAGTTAATATTTAGCACGGTATTTTACATTATTTCAAATAATAAAAGCAATAGCTATGCATTTTTATTACTCGTTTAAAATAAATTAGTAAGTATATTAAAAGACATAATTTAATACACATTAAAAAAAGAAACTGTAAACTTTTAATATGAAGTGAAATATGAGAACTGCTCATCATATTTTCTAATATTCTTGGCCTGTCTTTAAATGGATTTGAAGAAATGGTAATGCTAGAATAAATAAATGACTCTGTTTTCATGAAGGCAATGATTGTATTTCTTCATTATGAAGAGAGAAAGGGATAGTACAAGATTGAATAATAATAATAAAAGCTATTCTTTTTATAGGCAGTTTAAGGATTTTCTAATCTGGCTTGTAAGTGGTTTATTTAAAAATATATTTATATAATAGCATATGATTTTTTTTATTAGATTATAAAAAATAAATATAGGTTTGTTTGTTTTTTAATATTCATATATATTATTTGCTTGTTTTTTTTTTTTAAAAAAAGATATCAACGAGATTTTTATTATTATTTATTCCACACTCATTCATTATTATATATATTAAACTTAGGGCTAGTGTGGACTATTTGCAGTAAATTAGTTTCATTTTTACTTTATTGTAGCATATATAGGCGTTGATTATAAAATTATTTAAAAATATACACACATATTATTTTAGAGTAAATAAATTCACTTTATTTTTATTTTTATCTTTAATAAGAAATATATAAGGAAGGGTTTGATCTACGAATATATTGTAAAATATACTATAATTATATATGGGCTTTACTGCTTACTGATGTCAAAGCATTAAATTGATCTAAAATAAAGTTTTCTTGATCTGCGACTACTATAAGCTGAATTGTATGAGATTATTATAATATCATCATTATATATAATTAAAAGAAAATGAATTTATATACATTGCTTGATTACAGAAATTTTATTTAATCTTATCAAATCTCATAATTTTTCCTTTATTTAACTATTCAAATGCAAAATTTTTTAATACTTTTTGTAAAGATCATCTATCAATTAATAAATATCGCTAACTCCCGTACGATTCAGGTATCATTTATACTATGTATGCCCTGTGTGATTTAGCGCAGTGGTAGTGTGACGGGCTCTGGAGTTCATTTCATAGATCGCAGCTTGAGCTCTGTCACGAATGTTTTATAAATTTTCAAACAATAGGGCAATAAACCATTCAATTATTTTATTTATGCTATCTTCCATTACCCCCCCCCCCCCAATTACAAGTTTTTTTATTATTTTTAAATATGCGTTTTTAAAAAATAAATACGGCATATACTGCTTTATATTATAATTTATATTTTTGTGTTACGATTTTATTTTTAGTTTGTATAAATGTAGTTTATTTTCCAATGGACAAATATTCATTTTATTAAAATATTTGAGAGTCTTAGTTTTGAATAGTTTTGACCTAAATTGGAATAGTCTGCGATATTTCATAAACTTTTCCCATTTGCAAAAATAATTGACAAATATTTAGGGTGTATAAAAAAGCTCTATCTAGATCTGTTCAAATTAATTTAGATTAATTATATGTATATAAACACATACATAAATACAATCCACTGCTTTGTCATTGTTTTTATGCCATATATTTAATTTGCATCTCTCTTTTCTACTTTTTTCTATATCTGCACATATGTACATATCTAATATATAGTTTAATTTTAAACATTTAAACAAAGAAATATAATTAAAAATACCACCAATTTGTTTATCCTTCAATTTCTGTTTTACAATCTGAAATGTAAACATTATTTTTCCCCATTTTGTTTTCCATTTTTGGCCTAGATGAATTCGCGTTATAATTTTATATGTTTTTTAAAAGAATGGTTTCTGTCAAATCATATTTTAAAAAAAGTTTTTTTAGAAATAAAATTTGATGTATGGTAAGTTTTTTTTTTTTAAAATATAATAAAGAATATTTATCTATTCGTTTAGTTTAATATGTTATTTAACCACATCATATTAGTTTCATAAAAGGCAAAAAAAAAAACAAACAACAGCAATAATAAATTCGTTTAAGGTGAATTTGTCAGCGACTTAAAAAATTCTAGTTAAAATTCTGAATAGTTAGAAAAAATGTTTTAAGAATAGCCAGCAATGAAAATTAATTGATATATATATATATTGATTATTTTTAAAATTATTTTTAAATATTTGTAAGCACTGGTTTATGAATAGTATATTGTTTAAATTTTTTAAAATAAAATTTGTTTTTTTTTTTTAAAGCCTAGTTTGTAAGAACAGATATTTAACATCTCTATTTTTTCGAAGAATAATTATCATTTTTATTTACTCCCCCATCTCTTCGTGAATATTGCTTAGATTAATTGCATCATTCTAATTACTTTGAAAACACATGCAGCAATTAATATAAAGAATATATTTATATTCTCTTGTAAATATCCAATTTGAATCATATCTGTGTCATACAATTTTGGATTCATTAGTAAACTGTATTTTTCTTATATTCTTTTCACACAAGAATATTAAGCAGAGAGGAAAAGTTAAAATAATAAAACACCACAATTCAACCTAATGTGATATTCCGTTATGTTTAGAAACTACTTTAAAAGAGAAAATAGAAAAAAATCTAAAAGATATGCAGATAAATATATAAAATTTATTTTGTCTATTGTTTTTGACAACCAGTCTCATTTTAAATTCAATATTCAAAATGTAAAAGTTACATGGAGGCAAAACTCTCCATACAATAGCACCATTTACTGCAAGCCAGAGTAATCAATGGATGCAGGAAGGTTTGTGCATAAAATCCTCTTCTGGTGCTTACTTATCCAATATCCCATCACATAATCACCATTCTTTATGCTTACACAAGCTGTTTACGCAGAGACAAAACTAGATAGGAATTTTATGCATAAACCTTCCTGTATCTATTGATTAGATTACTCTGGCTTGCACTGAATGGCATTACTGTATAGAGAGTTTTGTCTCTGTGTAAACAGCTTGTATATTAACTGCTTGCTGCATGTTTCTTGATGAGTCGCTGGCAGAAGTCACACTTATCCACTTAGTTTGGGTAAAGCAAACTCTCTTAGAACTGGAACACAAGGGTCCAGATTATTAATATTAATGCTTATCTGACTCCCTGGACTATTATTGTTCTTATTCATAGCAAGTTGTTTGGCCTTAGAACATCGAGCCTTTGATGCTGAAACCCGTGATTAACGATCCATTCGTACCTTCTAGTTTTAATATATGCCATAGTGTATATAAATAAATCTAGAATAAACCAGTTTTCTCTCCCTTTATATTAAATGCTTATTCAGCACTAAGATAAACCCTAATCTAGGTTAGCACACTAACCTGCATATCTCCAAGCCTGATTATGTGCTCAACTTGGATCTGTTATATCTAGATAAACACCATAGAAGTGCCATTAGATTAGTTATATAACTTTGGCTAATATGTTCCATATGATTTAGCAGACTACAAAAGAGCTAGAATTTGGCATATAGGCATAGACTTGAACACCGCACACCATATTTTATTAAATACTTATGAGATAATATGTAGAACCTAATCTCATTAACTATGTAATGCCTGCGAATATAATCTTTCACATTCCAATTGCATAATTTTGTACATTTTAGTTTTAATATCTTTTTTATTTATTTATTAAATTAAAATTATTTAAAATATAACTCGTTTTCATGTCCTTATTGTTCATGAATTCATTTTTCATCCAACTCCATATTAGTAAAGACCACTTTATTACATTTAGTAATTAGTCATTAATATAGTAATGGTTCACTTAGCCATATGTATACATATCCAACTAATTCAGTGTCAATTTACTTATTCTATGAGTCTTGTGTTCCACCCTGATGCTACTGCCGAACCTTGGTTATTGAATGCATATGTGATGTGGGAAATGTCATCCATAGGGTATTAAATCATTCAGGGATGAAAGGATTGAACATTGATTCTGGATCTTACCATTTAGACTCGATCAGCTTTAGTGTATTTTACCTGTGTTCTAGATTTTGTTGCGTGGATGTACAAATCTTGCCGTTACAGTATATATAAAATTAATTTACTGTATTTGACTTTTATATATTGTAGCTCTATGTAAATTTTGACATTTAATTTTTTTAAAAATTAAATTTGAATTCTAAAAGCATATAGACTGCTATATCGATGCAGCCATTTGTTTTTTATTAATTCATATTAATAAAATAATTTTCATCAGTTCTGTGATATATTAATATAAACTACTTAAATTGGAATCTCTTTACACAAATATTCAGAACATATAAATGGATAAAAGTACTTCATTTTATATCTAACTCCTGATAATATGTAAAAGATGCCTGATGCATCAGCAGAAAAGCTTTGAAATATATTGTATGAAAAGCTTTCTTTGTTAGCCTCTTATATTTATCATAACATATATGTTTGAATCATTTTGCATTCAGCACTCTATTGCTTATAAGTTATTCTTTCTCAATATTTGTTGTTAAAATTATTATATGTATTTAAAATAATAATTTGGAAAATAAAAATACAAATGATATTTTTTAATTTAAAATCTATATGTTTTATAAAAGTTGAATTAAAGGGAGTACATTTAAATTTAATATTCTGCTAATGTATTTATAAAGTTACAGTATGCAATATATTTCATCTTTAAATTATAGTATATCATTGACAAAATAAATTTAATATGTTAAATACAAAGGGTAATGTATCTGTTGTTTTGTAAGATTGATATCTAAAGTTGGAGGGCTTTGAGAAGTGAAATTGATTATTTTTAGATGAATTGGTAAATAAGGCTTGCTAAATATGTCTAATAAGTCTAATTGAAGTGAAAAGTACAAACATTAATTTACTGAAAAAAAAAACATGTTATATGATTCACATGTTGCATTAGCCATTCATTATATGGATTCCACTATAAATGATTATTTTTTTGTATTTTGGCAATGGTTTTTTGTTGTTGCTGTTGTTTTTTGAACTTATATCATATCTAGTCACATTTTTCATAATTTTTCAATATATCTATTATAAAATATGAAATTTCTTGTTGTGCAACACTTGATTCAATTGACCTCTTTATCTAAATAATTTTTTGATTATTGGATGTGAAACTCTTATCATTGATTTTTTTTCTTTTCTAGTTCTTATTTATAACTATCAATAATATTTTGCTATGCTTACTTCTTTTTTTTTTTACATTATTTAGGCAAGGATTCAATATATCATCTATGCTTTTTGATATTTATTTAGAAGGCATGTTAAGTAAATAATTAGATTGTGGAGGAGCAACTGTTGGGGGTAGAATAATAAAATTTATAAGATTTGCAGATAATATGGCTCTCATAGCTGAGGATGAAAAGAGTCTTCAAAATATGTTGAATAAGCAAGAGAAATGTTAAGAAGACTAAGTGTTTATGGATAGGTAGGTATACAAAATGAGTGCAAGTTGAAATCTGTGATAATATAGTTCAATAGGTGAAGGATTTAGATAGTTGTATAGTTGGTTGAGTAAGGATTGAAGAAGTGAAGATGAAATTAATTGGCAAAAGAAGCATCTACGAAGAGAAGGAAAATATTTGTGGACCTTTGAAAAGAGAATTAAGATATTCTGTTTATGAAATGTGGACTTTGGTGTGTTTGTGGAGAAGAATGTAAAAAATTAGTTTCATGAATAAAATGACAAATGAAGATGTAATGAAAAAAGAATATTAATTGAGGGTATTATAAGGGAGAAACTGGATTAGACATATATTAAGAAGAAAGTATAGTTTAATGAAAGATATTTTGGAAGGAATGATGAATGGAAACAAGAAGAAAAGAAGAAAAAGATTGACCTTGCTTGATGATATAAGAGATGGGAAGAGATATGTGGATTTAAAGAGTTGGGCAATGAAGAGAATGGAATGGGGAAATGAATGAATTTGTGATGTGACTGCTCCCTGGACATGTCTATAGGATAGAATACTATCAATTGAATTATATGTTTTCTCTGCATTTTTTTTCTTCTTTTGTAATTTATTTCAGGATTCTTCTTCTTTTTTAAATATGAAGCATAATATATAATTAAATATTTTATCGAAAAATTATTATTAGTGGCAATAATTTTATTTTTAAGTAGGTTGGCTACATATGATTAAGTAAGGGTTTGTTGTGATACTTGTTTTCTTTCTTACAGTTTTTATTTACTATATGTTTGTTTATATAGGGGATTTGACCTCAGACTTTCAAGTCACATCACTATCCACACCATCTCATACTACTGATACACATGACCACACACATGCAGACAAGATAAATAATCACCAATATGTGTATTTTGTGCTAAACCAGCATTCATAAGTTGGTCCAGATTACTATCTCCCATACATATATATAATCAGTGCTCAGTTTATATTAAGATAGCAAATCCTTACACTTTAATAGACAGGCTTCAACCTACTCCAACCTCCAACTCTTCAGCCATCCGTACCATTGAAAATCTGATGATGGAATTCCCAAATCTCATGCTGATTCTAATATTGTTGTCCTACCCATGTTGATCTCAAGTCACTCTGACCCCTCACATATAAGACAGTATCCATTTAAATACATAGAGGGATGGGCAGAATGCAGGCTTGATATGTAAGGTTTGAAATACCAGGCACGGAATACTTATATTGGTGGTTATTTATCTTGTCTGCATGAGTGTGGTCATGTGTATCAGTAGTATGAGATAGAATGGATAGTGAAGTGGCTTGAAAGTCTGAGTTCAAATCCCTATATTTACAATTAAGTTCCAGGTTTAAGAGTGCCTGGTATTTCAAATCTTACATATCAAGCCTGCATTCTGCCCATCCCTCCATGTATTTAAATGTATATTGTTCTATACGTGAGGAGTCAGTGACTTGAGATCAACATGGGTATGACAACAATATTGACATCAGCATGGGATTTGGGAATTCTATCATCAGATTTTCAATGATATGGATAGCTGAAGAGTTGGAGTAGGTTGAAGCCTGTCCATTAAAGTGTAAGGATTTGCTATTTTAATATAAACTGAGCTTGATTATATATATGTATGGTAGGTGGTAATCTGGACCAAATGATGAGTGCTGGTTTAGCACAAAATATGTATATTGGTGATTATTTATTTTGTCTGCATGTGTGTGCCACGTGTATCAGTAGTATGAGATAGTGTGGATAGTGAAGTGACTTGAAAATCTGAGTTCAAATCCTCTATATTTACAATTTTGTTACAGGTTGAAGAGTGCTTGGTATTTCAAATCTTATATGTTTGTTTATTTTTTTTTGCTTGTATAAGAGAATGATTCATATGAAGAATTTTTTTTAATAAACTATTTCTGTCATCTGTACTCAATTAAAACTATATATTTAAAAAAATCAGCAATTAATGAATGTGTTCTGTGGCATCAATTTTTTTTTTTTTAATTTGCCAAAGCTTAAGTTTTACAGTATATTTGTGATATAATTAGAGCATGATAATATCTCAGACCAGTTAAAGAAATCTCAGAATTAAAGCCCTAAAAGTTTATTGCTATTTAACAAAATAAAATGATTTTACGATTTTCACTTTGAATTTTTAATTAAAATTTGAATTATATTTTTGAAAATTAATATACATTCTTTTAATATTAATATTCTTCTTCTCTTATTGCTAATATCTGACTGAGACTTTGATACTTAACATAACAGCAATATAGAGATTTAGATCACTTAATAAAGTATAGAGAGATTGTATGTTAGGAGTAATAAGAAGAGCTTGAAAACATAATACATTGGTGAGAGACAGGTATTAAATGACTTCATTGAAAGAATTAAATGTCTGAGATGGAGTTGGGTTATACATATTACAAGAAGAGATGTTATTATATGAACAGTTGAAATCTTAAATTAGATTCCAAGAGATTGTAAAAGACCTAGAAAAATTTCAAGTGTGAGATTGATGGATGAAATAAGAAAATATGTTGGGGTGATGTGGAAAAGAAAGGTTAGAAATCAGAGAAATTAGATTAAACTTGGAGACTCTTTAACCTGCAGTGGATTGATAATGGTTGAAAATTGATGATAATGATTTTACGATTTTCTATAGGATATTCTATTTACAGCTTTTCACTTTGAATTTTTAATTAAAATTTTGAGTTATATTTTTGAAAATTAATATACATTCTTTTAATATTAATATTATTCTTCTCTTATTGCTAATATCTGACTGAGACTTGGATACTTAACATAACAGCAATATAGAGATTTAGATCACTTAACAAAGTATAGAGAGATTGTATGTTAGGAGTAATAAGAAGAACTTGAAAACGTAATACATTGGTGAGAGAGAGGTATTAAATGACTTCATTGAAAGAATTAAATGTCTGAAGTGGAGTTTGGTTATACATATTACAAGAAGAGATGTTATTATATGAACAGTTGAAATTTTAAATTAGATTCCAAGAGATTGTAAAAGACCTAGAAAAATTTCACGTGTGAGATTGATGGATGAAATAAGAAAATGTGTTGGGGTGATGTGGAAAAGAAAGGTTAGAAATCAGAGAAATTAGATTAAACTTGGAGACTCTTTAACCTGCAGTGGATTGATAATGGTTGAAAATTGATGATAATAATTAATATTACTTTTTAAAAATATTTTTTTGATGATAATAATTAATATTACTTTTTAAAAATATTTTTTAGTCAGCCTATTGTTTAAAATGATTTAAAAAAAGTTTTTTTTTATTATTTCAAAATGTTTTATAAACAAATTATTTGAATTTTTTCATTATAAATCCCAATCTTCATTTATATGCTGTGTATGTGTATTATTTATTTTTTTATTTATCATTTAAAAAAAGTTTTAATATTATTATTATTTTATCCTTTTCTGAATTTTGAAAATATATTTTAGATTTTTAAAAATAACTGAAAAGAAATAGAAGTACATATTTATATATGTATGATATTAATAACAAATATCCCAACAATTTCTTATTAATATTACAAGTGAAGAAAAAAAGGCTTTGTTTCATATGTAATAGAGCTATTTAATTAAATTTACATTTTTTTCAATACTTCTATATATGGATTTTTTTTTAAAAAAAAAATTGAGAGGGCAGTTTTAATTATATTCAGCTAATATACCTTTACTTATAGTATTTTGAATCTATCTCAAAGTAAACAAACTATTTTTTATTATTATTTTAGAACATTGTTGATTTCTACATTGTAAAGGGATGAGTTGTGGTGGTAAATATTAAATTTAAAGAATTAGTAAACAATTAACCTGACTTTACAAATATATCATACAAATTAGAAAATGAGAAGAAATCATGAACAGAAGATATATGATAATGACAAAACAAATCTTTTGCTATAACATTGTAACATCCCCCCCCCCCAAGATTTTTAGGCAAATGTCATTAATCAATTACTCACAAATAACAATTTTTAATATCATTCCTAATATCCGTTTGTAGCAAGAATATACTGCCTTACAATATATATATTCAATTACTGTTTTTTTTCCATAATAAAGATTTTACTTAAAAATAAAAAAATAAAAAAAGTGAATTTCATTCTATCTTGAACTTTTTTTTTTAAAATAAAATAAAAATAAAACTAATATATTTAATATGTATATTTTTTCTTTTTCAGTAGTTACACATTTATATTTTAGTATTTCACGTAACCTCTTAAACAAAATATCAATATGTTTATCATTAAATCAATTAATTTTAGGATTTGTTTATTGTAGTTTTTTTTTTTTTTTTAAGTGTAATAGCATCGGCCGGGGCGCGAACCCGCAACCCGGGCAACTGCCTGCAAGTGCAAGGCAGTCGCGCTGACCTCTCGACCACCAATGCAAGACTTCTTTATTGTAGTTAACAATAGTAATAGTAGTAATGGTCAAAACACATGCATTTGTTGTACATTGCATCTACATTCACATGCACATTTTTAACAGGTTTATATATATACTCATGAACTTTCAAGGCTTAGGATAGACACATATTAAACATAAAAATTAAGATTTAACATTAAAGAAAATACTTTTAAATCTATTCTAGAGTAATCAGTGGACATCAATGGTAAAGTGTTTTCCTGAAGGTTTGTGATGAAGGCGTTCTAGTAATATTTTTATATTGGACTATTTCCATAATTTAATATGTGTATTGAATGAAGGTCTTTAGAAAAATTTAACTTTATTTAAATATTCCAAATACATATTACTAACAGTTCAATGTACTTAGAATATTTAAATAAAGTTAAATTTTTCTGAAGACATTCAATACACATATTAGATGATGGAAATAATCCAATATAAAAATACAACCAATGGTAAAATGCTGTAAATGTCCCATTTCCAAACCAGTTTCTGATTTACAGTAGATGGCTGGCTCTGAAGTGAGATAAAGTGCACCGCACCTGGATAATATATGAGAAATTCATGTGATATTGTTGCTGGTAAAAAAGTTATATAAATATATAACAATAATATGTGTAATGATTAAAACACACAAAATTAATCCAATATTGTTTAGATTAATTTAATTTAATTTTTTTTATCTTACTAAATAATTTCCTTGGTCTGACAGTTTTAATGAATATATATATATACATACACAAAGAATTATATTGTTACAGTCTCTATCTTCAAAGCTTTGGTTTTGATGATAGGTTTGATCTAAGAAATGCTATAGATAAATAGGGTTCTAATAATTTTATGTTGTTTTGTGGCTAATTAAAATTCAATTTACATAGAAGCTTATACTATTTTTTATGGGCCAGAAATGTGGAAATTCGAGGGAAAATTGCAACATTTGTATTTATATTGTGATGATGAATAAGATAAAATAATCAAAATTGCTCAATTATTTTAAATAATGAGTCTAAAAAATAATTACTAATTTGGTGAATAGTATTAGATTAGATTATGATTATTCTTCAGAAATAATCTTGATAATGTAAATAAAGTTTATAGTGTAGTTTTAAATTTTAAGATACAAAAGTCAAGTATGATTGATTTATCATATTACTTTATTGCCTAACTACTTTAATCTTTCTTTGGGTGGGCAACATTTATAAAAGAGAATTTTGAAATAATGCATTTCATCATCAAAATTTGCCATATTTTAGAAAATTATTACTGATATGTTACTATTTAATTTTGTGGAGATGTATTGCAAACTGATAATTCATCTTTTTAAATCTATTATCTATGTAAAAAAAAAAAAAAAACATAATAAAGTAGGCGTTTCTATTATACATTGTATTTAGTTAATGACCAGTATTAATTAAAGCTGAAGCTTTGCAAAGCTTAATCAACTTTTAATGTTTAGAGGCTGTTGGCTAACTACAACTTTAAAATCAATAAATGTCAGCTTGGAGATGACAATTTTAATAAAGCCACCATATGATGTCCATGAATAATAATAAAACAGGAAATAATGTTATTATTTCTATTTCGTGCAGAGTTTCTCACAAAATTCTCAATATTATATAAACAAGCTTTGGATTTATTTTTTAAAATTCAAAAAGAGGAAAAGGTCTGTTGTCTTTAATAGACTACCTACATATTGCAAATGAATATAAATGATATATAGATACACACACAATATCATATATATGCCCAAATTAGTGATTGTATGCAAATAATTGATCAATTGACAGCAATAATTTTTGAATGTAAATATATTTTTTAAGACGAAGTTTCAAAAGTGCACTTGAGTTTTTGTTTATAAGTATTTAAAACAAGTAATTTTTTTAAAAAAAATATCAGTCATTCAATTAAAGAAATGTTAGATTAAATTGGGCAGTAGCCTTTCATAAATTTCAGGAAAATAATTAAACTGTGTTTGAATGTTAGATTAAAATGGGTCATAGCCTTGCATAAATTTCGGGAGGATAATTAAATTGCGTTTGATTACTAACTAAAACAAAATTATTATAATAATGGTTATCTTATTAATAAAAGTAATTATTATAAAGTAATTTATTATTAATCAAATACTAATCATTAAAATAAACAAGCTTTCCAGTTTAAAAGTCATCAGGACTTTAAATATTTTAATGACTCTTGTCTCCTTTTTTTTTTTTTTTTTTAAAATTTTTTTTAAAAAAAAAAATTCCAAAAAAAAGAAAAAAAAACTTCAAAAAATATTATTAAACAACCACAATGTAAACAAAGAAGCCTGTGTGTTTCAGATTTGCCCATATATAAGCATTTGGGTTGAATGAATAAGCGGATTCATTTATTCGTTTGCAAATACTTTATCTTGTGTTGGAAATGAAAGTATTCATTTATTATTATTAACGTTCATAAAAGCGCATGTACGTTAGCTTGAAAGGCTAATCTTCAGTTTATTACAATTTATAAACATAGCCTATATAAATAAATGCCTCATTTAAACAAAGAAAGTAAAATAATTATCATTTAGTAATTAATACTTTTTTAAGGCAAATTTTATTAAGACTTTACTTCGATATTTCACTTTGACACTATTTAATAAATTTCTATGTGGATTTTCAAAAAATATATTACTTATTAAAAAATTAAATTCCCATTCAGTATAAATATTTTTTTTATAGAGTAAAATAATTCATATATGCATGTTATGTGCAAAGTTTATCTACCACTGTAGATAATTTCTGAAATTGAAAACTATATTAAGAAAAAAAATTACATTAAGTAACTTCTCGTTCAAGCGCTTCACACGCTTTTTAATTTATATATTAAGTATTAAGAAATGGATATTGATATTTTTTACGATTTTGTGATAGTAACACAAAATAGTTATATAAACTTTAAAACATAAATAAGAAATTTTAGGATTTAATTTGAAAAAATTCTATACATTTTAAAATATTTATCCTTTTTTCATAGTGACAATAATTGAGATTACAATATAAGTTCTTTCATTATAATGGATTGAGAGTTATAAACACTAATAATTAAAGGCTATAACTTAGATAAAAAAAAACCCTGCAGCCTAAATATTTAGAGAATATTTCTTTTATTATTGATTAAGGTTGCTTTATATTAAAGTCATTTTTATATCTTTACAACAGCTGGTCACTGCTCATTTAACCAATCCAAATAAACTTGGAATCTTATTCTAGCTAACCAGGACTAGATATTCATTTTCTGATCAGTAATAAAATTGCTATTTGGATTGATTTATGAATTTATTTCTGGCATGAAAAAATTTCCAAATTTCATCAAGCCTGGATTTAAATCTCAGTTCATGGATATGGCAGGTGATCATACTTCCACACATCATAAGATTCTGCTTTCCATTTAAGAAATAGAATATTGAAAAGTGATTACTAAATAAATTGTATATTTTAATAATAAGTTGTATTTGTTAATAAAAGAAAATAATTTTTTTTAAAAAAGCAAAATTCTGGGTGCTAAGTGTAAAGAATATCTTTTGTGAGAACACTTCATTTTTTTATATTTACTTATCTCCCCTTCCTTCTTATTATAATTTATAATATCAATTTTTTTTCACTAGCTTAAACTCGATGTTTTGCAGTACTCATAAGTATATTTGTTTGTTTTGTATAAATTAACTGGACACCTTTAGATTATCTGCTAAGATTGAATGCAACTTTGTTAACAAATTTTAAAATAAAATCAACATTTTTTTAAGTTTAGCTAACCAAGAATATAGTTATTCAAACCAGAAACTATCACTATTTAGCTGAATGTTATAGTGAAAGCATTTTTGTCATATTTTGCAAGGCTTAAGTTATCAGTTTAATTCCCTTATCCATTTACTTATCCCTTTAGCAGTCAAAATATATTGTACTTCTTATTTTTTTTACTTATTCTGTTGCATTCATATAATTTAAAAATGTTGTGATAAAAAAAAATCCAACTGAAAAAACCATAAAACTGTCAATGAACAAAAATTTTATACTAAATGTGATTGGCTGATGTAGAGCACAATTTCATCCAAAGTCTTTATGACAAGCAAAGTTAGAAAGTTGATTAAAACTATTAAAAAAATTCTAAACAAGAAAATGGAAGAAAAGGGATATTTATTAGTATAAATTTGTTTATGTTATTAAAAGATCACGTTTTAATTTTTGGTATGAGACAGAAAACAGAGTTACATAGCATCAGGGAGGAAAAAAATCCAAGAAAGAAGTGGAAGTGATTTTTATTTGCATAAATTTATGTTTTTGATAATTACATATCAAAGGAAAAAAAATCAAGTAAAAAAGCAGAAATAAAGTGATTTTTAATGCAAATTTGTTTATGTTTTTTAAAAAATCAATTTTAATTTTCATTGTAAAGCAGAAAATAAAGAATGTAGCATCAATAAAAAAATTTCCAATCTAAAAAGCAGATATAAAGTATTTTTACTCCTATAAGTTTGTTTATGCTGTTAAAAGATCAATTTCAATTTTTATTATGAGATAGAAAATAAGAGTTCTAATATACCACCAAGAAAAGAATAATTTTCCAGCAGAAAACAGAAATTCTGAATATAAAGTTAAATAAAAGAATCTGCTAATTTTTATTAGGATAAATTTGTTTACATTTTTATTTTATGTTTTTAAAAGTTTTGTTTTGATTAAAGTTGAATTGTACAGTATATAAAACAATTTTTTTATATTTATATTTATTTTGTTTAACCTTTGTTTTTTATTCCAATAAGATGTAATTAAATTGTGTATCGATTATATAATTATTATTTTATATATATATGTAAACACAATGAATAAATTTTATAGTACTATAAAATATATATATATATTGTATATTTATTACTAGCAATTCTCTTTCAAATAACTAAAATAACCTGACTTTTAAAAACAATAAAATTATCATGGGTAATAAAACAAAAAGCTTGCATTTTGGACTTTGCTAGAGTAACATAAAAAATATTTTCAAATTTTCTTTTACATATGTTTAAATATTACAAAGTACATATTTTTAATATTGAATATAATTTCCATTTTTGATGAGAAATATTTATTTTTATATTACCTAAAAATGAAACCATATCTTTTATCTGTAAGTATAACAGCATAACCGAAATATGTCCACTAAAATTCTTTAGTTGGTTCTTGAAGTTTAGAGCTTTTTTATCTTTTAATTATTCTCACTATCTATTTCCATTGTCTAGGAAGAAAAAAAATTAAATGTAGAATCACTTGTGTTAAAGCAGAACAATTCAACGCAAGATTGTGAAATGTAGACTGACCCAGTGTCTTAATATATTATTATGTGATAAATCTTATCTGCAACATACTACACATTATTGTGGCAAATTCAAGGATAGACGAAGAGCTTTTGGATAGATTAAAGAGCTTTTTAAAAGATACGTTTGTTTTAAGTTATAAGTCTAGAATAGATTGTCTCTAATACACATATTTCAATGTACAAGCTACAATGAACAGATTGTAGTAGATCCTATAAGTATATAATGCAAATGTAAAATGAAAAATTATTTCTATTTAAAATGACATATTTATATAATAATATTAAAGTATTCTCATAAACTTATTTGTTATTATTAATCGACTAACGTTTATTATATTTGTAAAGTATTCTCCCAATAGTGAATTCCTATTGGTCATAATCAAAATCAGGTGCAGAATATATGATGATGTGCACTCTTAGTTGGGATAGATTTAAAAAACACATGATATTTAGATTAATCAATTTAATGATGATGTTAGGACTAACACACAAAATTTTGCAATTATTTAAGATAAATAAAGTAACTATATAGTTAGATAACAAATTATATAGTTATTTTCTTGTATGAAATTATGCGATAATAAGCACCAAAATAATGAACCAAGCACAATATTTACATTCACTTGCTCTGGTATTTGTGCTGAGAATTGTTATAGGAATATTTAGCTTTTGAGTCAGTTATTCTCATCACTAAGACAAATTATATAGATATTAATATTAGTATGTCTTTTAGCATTAGAACAGTGACTCAGACTTATCCAATAACATTGATAATATTCAACAGACATTTTTAGGTTAACAGCAATTATCTGTTAAATATGTTTTATTATTTAATTGAATATACATAAATGCAAATTTTAAAATTTAGCATATATTACATTAATAAATAATGTAATTAAAAAAATTAATGCTTCCCAAATTCAGCTTATTATGAAGTTAATTAACATAATATGGTATACATTTATATCTTGTTCACGTACTTCTGTGGGATTGATAATCAACGATTATCAATGATGCATTGGAATAAAACAATTTCATTACATATGTTCAAATGTTATATATATATATGTGTGTGTATACGTATGCCTAACCATGTATATATATATATATATCATAATAGTAAAGAAGTATCTTTAGTATTCATTTGTATTTTTATATATAATTGCAACTGTACTTTTATTTTATTGTCATTTAAATATATATATATATATACACACAAATAACAAAATATAGATAGAGTGAATATGCATATAGTTTTTAATAAAGTCTTTTTCTCATTAGAGAGCACAATTTCTTTCTTGCTGTGGAAATTGAAAACCAAATAATAGACAACCATTGATTAAAATTAAACATTACAATTCTCCAATGAATGGAATAAAGAAAGGAATATGTTTAATTTTCTCAGCTATAAATTGAATTTAATCAAATTGCTGGTTACTTAATGATAGTTATAGATGGAGTTGTAAAACTTTTTACTATGCTAGTGTTTCCAATAAATCTTTATTTTACAAGCTTTAAAAGGCTGTTTGAATTCTTATTAAGATAGGCTACAAATATATTTGATTTTTCTTATGATGGCCATGTGAATAATTTTATCATAATGTAAAATATTTAAATTAGAGTGATGTCAGAATAATTTTATTATCTAATTCTATTTTTTTAAAATAATAAATGTATACAAAAATATATGAAAAATTATTCATAAATTGCTTAGTGTCTATTCAAAATTCATTTAAGCTCATTAAAATTATAATTTATTAGCTTTCCATATTCTACAGGGCTTTGCTGGTGAGTAGAGAGATGGATTTACATGATAGATAATCATTACAGATGAGACAGCCAACTCTTTTCTAATTCATAACGATTACTATCATTAGTCAAATTAGTTTTCATATCTTGGTAATAACAGTTTGAAATTATCTGAATGCTTCAGATTAAACAGTCATGCACTTTCTTTCAATTTTTTTTTTTATCCGATATTACTTTTGCCACAGCTTTGTTTATATGTTTATGCAATGAGAATTTTTTTTTTATAAGTTTAAAATACTAAAGGTAGTTTATAAAAAGAGTAGCATTAATAATAATTTATAGTGTAAATTAGGCTAAATCATTTTTTTAAATGTATTTTTTCAGCACAAAACATATGTGCATATTTCTACATATATATAAGTCAAATACCTGTACATATGTGTGTGTATATTTATAATGATAACGTTATTTACGTACACTCTTTATAGAAATCTTCCAATGTTCAAGCTGTTAAATATTTGATGAAAAAAATCAAGTAACTTCTTTCTAGACATATGTTTCACTAGTTCCAGAAATTAATTGAAACTCCAACAAATTTAGCCATTCAATCTCTATTAATTCAAAAAATGCTTTAGTTAAATAGCCATTATATTTGTGGCCAAGCTTTAAAGTCATGTTAAATTTTGCAAGCATAGTTAATAGAGATTGGACACTTAGGTTTTTTGGATTCTCAGTTGATTCTCTTAGTTACTGATGATGTCAGGTTTGATTGACAGAAACATATGTCTAACAACAAGTTAGTTGATTTTTATGAAATATTACCACTCAAAACATCAGAAAATTTTTATGGCGAGTATGAGTAAATAATGTTTGCATTATTTTACATTTATGTGGCATTTAATTAACTAATGTATATGTTTATATATAATTACATAGAGTATTTCTAAAATATCTCTATTTTCATACTGAAATTCAATAATTTTTGAATAACTATATTTTTGATATGATCATGTGCGCAGTTTAAAAAAAAATACAAAATTAGATTAAAAAACAAATGTTCACGCAGTATTTGACATCGACCTTTGATTAAACCAAATATGATGCTTATTGTCCACTAATTTTTCCCATAGATAGGTATAAAAGTCATATGTTACTGAAATTTCATAAATTATTTTCAGTCTATTCTCTGTAGTATCTTATTTTACTTCTTTAATGGACGTGGCTCAAAAGACATGATAATGCATGTCAATAATAAATTGTGTTGGCAGAAAAATAAAATTTTACAGATAATTAAAAATATAATTTGAATGTTTGAATTTTATAAGAAAAGTATAATCACATCATAAAAACATTTAGTTGAAATTTTTTTTATTTCCATAAAATAAATAGGAATTTTTTTTTGAAAAATCTAACAAAACCAAGAATTCTATAATATTTAATCAGATTCTTTAATGTTATTTGTTTATATTGAATCTATAGTAAGCACATTTTGTTTATCAGTCCCAACAGATGAGATTTATTGAATATTATGATAAGCTCTATTGATTACCAGCTTATCATATAAGTTTTTTTTTTTTTTAAGTAAAAAAAACTATTGTAGTGGAGATGATAAAAAAAAGTCTATTTTTGATGCATTTGATTTAGTTCAATAAATCTTATTTATAGATGAAATTGTTTTGGTTGAACCCTCTTTACTCATTTTTTTTTTTAAATGGAGATGATTTTTAATAATTTATTGATATCTTGAAAATATTTTTTTTTTTAGAGATATTACTAAAATTAACAGTAATGTTATAAATCTGACTATGCATGTCTCTGTGCTTGTAGTAACATTTTATAATTGATGTAAATATGTAATTTCTTGAAGAAATATTAAATCTTCATGTACAATTTATAGGATTTTCTAAACTTCTAAATACACCTGGGTCTCGTTTTATGCGGATTATTTTAATGCAATTTTGAAGTTATGTGATTCATGTTTCTTCTTAATATCTTTTATACTTCACTATATTTATTAGATATCAAGAAATTTAAATTATTAATAACTTATTTTGATTTGAAATACTTTTTTTTCTTTCAAAAATATAACGTTATATTAGCAGCTAATGTGAACATGGCCTGAAGCTGTATTTAGAATCTTAGCTTCTACATAAATAACCTACTTATACTAATAAGTAAATAATAATAATAGATTTATATGTACGTATAAAAATATTGCAATAAATATTCAAAAATTTTAATCTTTTAAAGCTTATTTTGTTAGACATAACAGAAATAAATATTTTTTTAGATTTTTAAAATAAATAATTAATACTTTATTGATTTTATAAACTGAAAATAATCTTTTTAATGATAATGTATAATCTTTTTGTTTTGATTGCAAGCTCATTTTTTTAATATAGAAACTGAAAATCATTAACACAGCATAAGACTGAAAGTGGTGCTAATTGTACATCGTGTCACGAATCTGATTTCTTATCAGTTCACAAACAAACTCACACATTGTCAAATAGTGGTAATGATTAAAATATGTATGAAAAAATGTAAAATTAACAACTGTAATTAATAAAAAAAAGTAAAAAAAGTTTGTCTTGTATTAATTTTTTTCAAATATTTGACATTTTTTATTTATTTCCTTATTTTTTTAATGCAAATTTTAAAATTTTTTCTTGTTGTTTTGCTTTTATGCGATTTCTGAAAATTAATGGAACATATCCCCCATTTTTCAAGGTAAGTTAAGTCTATTTTTATGCAATTTTTTTTGTGTGTGTTTTCTGAGGAACCTATCTACCGCATAAAACAAGATCCAGGTGTATTTTGTTATGAAGAAATCGATCAATTTCTGCATAATATGTTTTGGGATCCACTGTCATCAGGTGCTTTAGAAGTAATCAACATAACACTATTTCTATTTAAACATTACTATATATAATATATAGTTGACCAGATGTATTTGGCCTAAATAGATCTTGATTTTTTTTTAAATTGGTTACTTTAACAAATTTTTTATAAGTCTTAATGTAAATTAAACAAAAGATTTTAATATTATATAAATAAATGTGAGAATTGTACACTGGTCTGAAGGTCGTCATTTTGACTTCAAATTATACACTAATCAAAATGAAATGTAATACAGCACTGTAGCATCTATTTTTTCTCTTATTAAATATCACATTTCAAACATGAATTTATGGACTGTATTTACATTTTCTTCATGATTTAAATACTATATCTCTGTAGTTAAAAGTACATGTACGGATTTTTTTTCCGAGCGTTCTTTAATAATGATGACTTCCTTTGCATAAATGTAATAATATGCTAACCAAAACTAAATTATAAATACAATAGCATCTATCTATTTCTTTCACTAAATATCACATTTTAAACATGAATTTATGTATTGTAATCATTTTTTTTTACCATTTAAATACTATATAATAGTTAAAGCACAGAACTGATTTTTTTTCCAAGCATTTTTTAATAATGGCAGAATTATCTTCTTTGCATAATATTTTTTTTAATTGGTTATGAATTTGACATGTGACAGCCTTACAAACAAACATATCCTTACCATTCATACAACAAAGAAAAAATTATCAAATGCGTTATTGCTCAGGAGTTCATAAGAAGTTCAAGCATTAAAAATAAGCTTCAATCCATATACATTGAGTTCCATATTTTGCCACTTTACCATTCCACCAAACTATGCAAGGCAAAAAAGTATCGAATAGTTCATTACTTGTGAATTTATAAGTATAAATACAGGAAGTGATAGAGTCTTCAGAGTCTGTCATTCTACCATTGTATGAAACAATCTTGGGTAAAACTTAAATGTTGAAATTAGCAGCAAAAACTGAAACAGCCTTGTCCATAACTGTTTAATATAAATGTACAAAGCAGAGATCTTTAAAACTTTTTTTTTGATGGCAAAGATTGTAGAGAAAAAAATATCCATATATATAAACAAACATATTTTTGGCACAACAAATATGTAATTACTTGAAACTATATTAAATGTTTATGTTTCATCTCTAGAAGTTCATAAACTTTTAAATATTATCTAATGTTAAAAAAATTGTAGAGATTGGTCAATTTTTTCATCGATAGAAAATATTTAGGAGGTTAGAAAATCTTTTAACATGTGCATGAGGTTTTAAATAATTATATATTCACAATGTTAATAAAGTATTTATTTACAGATTTAGATATTTATTTGGTGTAAAGTTTTTTGTGAAGAGAAATGAGTTTTAAATAGTTTTACTTTGTATATTTACACTAAAATGTTATAAATTTACTGGGATTTTGATGTTCAAACTTAAATATCAATTAACAGTACTACAAATTCTCACCAACAAACAGTTGACTTAAGCTTAGGAATAGTTATCCTATCATTATTATTTTGTGTGTGGAGAGACGCTGCAGCATCTACACTATAATTCATGTTATGATTTTTGTCAAGAATTAGTTGCAGACCAATAGCTTTCTTATTGCTTGCTAAGGACTTTTTACCAATAATATTTTTAAAGTTAATTTATTTACTTTCTAGAAAATCACTTAATATCTACATATGTAAACCCTTAATTTGCATTTAATATTTTATAAATTGATGCTAGTTAATATATTTTCGATTTTATTGTTGAAATGACAACCTACATTTCTGGAGAAGCCCGTTTTTAGATTTTTTTTTCCTACTGAAATATTGAAAAGGGATTTGCTGAAATATGTTTAACATGGCTTTTGAAACTTTATTTATTTATTTTATATAATAAAATTTAATCGAGCATTAAAAAAAATTATAAATTATTTATCTTTCATATAATTTAAATTATGTCTAATCCAATGTAATCTTATATATACATAAAATTATACTTTTTTCTTCACCATATCTTTGCCACTTACTGTAAGCTTTAGTAATTAATAGATGCAGATGATAGTGCTTAATAAAGCCCTGTACAATCCTGTCATATCCACTGGATAGGGATTTATTAAGCACTTTCATCTTCATCTATTAATTGCCACTGCATATGGATTTATTAAATACTATACTCAACATCTCTTAATTACTAAAGTTTATAGTAAGTAGCATAGATATGATGAAGGAAAAATTATGCTACTGAGACAACATTGAATAACCTGAAGTCATATGATATGAGTCATATATTGGTATATAATTATAGTAAATGTGATTTAAGATTAAAATGGTTTTGAAATATATATATTAAAAAAGATATAGAAGTCCTTAAAAGAAAAACTGACTTTAAAAATAAAACTTCAGCATCAAAATAATAAAATAAATGAAAAGAAATAGAAAAAACAATACTTTTAACTACTTCACTAACCTTCTTCAAACATAAAATGACAGATTCATAGGAAATAAAAAAAATAAAAAAACCAATAGTGGATGTTTGATATGTACTTTTCAAGTAAAATTTACATCAATATTTTTTATTACTGCTGACTAGGATAATTTAAATTTTTTTTTATATTATATTCAACAATATGTCTAATATTATATTTTTTTCCATCTAGAAACATACCTTTAATTTCAATTTTAAAAAAATGAGGAAAATTAAAATTATTTAAAATTTTAATGCAAGAAATTTATTAATGATTGTTTTATAAATGACAATTCTTTTGTTTATTTGAAGACAAAGATTTTCCACTCAGTAGATAACTTTTAGATAAGTGCTTGGCTTTGAGTTGGTATTTTTAGATCTAGTGTCTGAACCTACCCTGACACCTCTCTGAGGAGTGCCAAAGCATGAAACCATGGGCAGGAGTTTGGGGGGGGGGGTTCCTGACAGAGATATTTTAAGTGCTGGCTCTGACTAAGCATTTATCATAAAGCTTGTAGAGGAATTGACAATCCTCATTGTTTATAACTTACAAGCTTAAGAGATAGGGTCATATGATCTATGACTTATTTTGACTATTTATTTGAAGAGAAATATTGATTCTGTATGAAAGTCCTTATAGAGAAATAGTAGTAATTATTATATTTACCAATCATGTCCATGACCTGAAATTCAAATCCAGGCCAAGCTCAACTTGAAAAAAAAAAAGTCAAATTCTAAATATAGAATTTTTGTTCCAGTTATCCACTGCCATAATTAACTTAACTAGAATTTTGGTTATTGGATAAGAAAAGATTAATGCACTTCTTAGCTAAGAGGAAGGAAATTAATGAAATTATCACCACCCAAAACAATTGGAAGGATAGTAAATAATATATTTAATGTTTTCTTTTAATGCTTTTGAGGACACCATATTCTGAAGTGGGCTTATATTTTAACTTATAATTTTATTTACTTATTATGTGTTTACATTTTGGTTTTCATTAAGCATTTTCAACATATATTTTTTATGCTTTTCTTTTGTTATTAAAAATACCAGTCATTCTTATTGATGAAATTACAAAAATATATAAAAATAGATATTTATCATGAGATTTTAAAAACCACTCAAACTGATTGGTTTATAATGGTCAAGAAAGTCTTTACTTAATTAGACCTAATTTTGATTTTAAATGGCATTATTTTTTAAAATTTTGCAAAAGATTATAATAAGTGACAAAAATAAAGGAGTTATTTTTATTACAGTGTTATGGAAAGTGCATATATGTTAGATTCTGAGTAATATATTCAGTATAATAAAGGCAGATTCCAGCTCATGATATAAATATTTATAGAGCAATGTTTTTTGCATAATGTAACGTATGCTTAAGTTAAAAAATATAAACCTTTTATTGCTGTGATAGTGTTTAAATCAGTGGATGTTCTGTAGTTAATAGTTTTCTAGTTAATAAAATATATTCTGCTGCTAATGTGTATAAGAATGATAGTTTAATTAAATTATTCAACTTTTAAAAGCAGTATAAAGAAGAAAATTTAATTTACTGTTTACCATTGAAAATAAAATATTAATTTTCAAGTTTAAATGTTATAATTTGGAAGTAAGGTTATGTTCTAAGAAATAAAAGAAAGATATTTTTCATTCTGCTAAATAAAATTATTGAAGTTGGAGTAATATGATTAAGAAGTAAAGTGAGTTTGCTGCTAATGAATTATATCCTTCCCTCCCATTTATCATGCTAATAAACTATATTATTATACATCTCTGAGTAGTATGATATATTTTGAATGTTTTATGCAGTTTTAGTCTGTACATATATATTTAGTGGTTGTGAAACAAAACATATTTAACTAATCTGATTTTTTAATTTGTTGGCAATCATCTTGATTTTGTACTCTGTTATACCATTAACTATTCTTTTTTGTAATAGCATGACACCATTCTTTCCCAATGTAGGACAATTTTTATCCACTTTACAATACCTTATTGCTTAGCAAATATCATACTGCAAGAACAGATGTGTTTGTCATACATATATATTTTTTTTAATGCAAGAATAGAATTTTATACGTCAGTCTTTAAAAAATAATGACCCGCTTGAATCTTAAATATCTGGAATAAAGATAAAAAGATAAACCAAGAGATTGTTCAATCAGACGTTAGAAATAGATAATTGTTTATGACTTTATAAAAGTCTTATTATTTTTTATGTTTAATTATTAAAAATTACTTTGTGTTGAAAAAATTTTATGAAGTTTGTTTTGGGTATGCATATTGGTAATCTTTAGGTAAGTATTTTCAAATTATACAAGACTATAAATTTAGAAGCTGATACTCTTTAAAAAGATATACTTTATTTAAATAATTTATATTTTTGTTTTAATGTAAAGTGAACAAAGTGTAGTTTTTTTTTTTTTTTAAAAAAATTAAATCATGATAGTCGGCAAAAAATTAATTGTCTCCCGATAGTAACAACTTTACTAACTTGTATAAATTTAAAAATTGAAAATTTTAACAAAATTTGTCAATTAAACGTTTTTTTGTACCAAAATGAAAATTAATTTAGTGATATTTTTTTTTTATATGTCAAAGCATTGACCAGGAAGCAAACCCAGGCCAGCTGCTTGGAAGGCAGCTATGCTAACCACTAGCCACTAATGTTTGACAATTTAGTGATATTTAATGATGTAATTTTGCAATTAATCAATTGCAAAATTATTCTTTAAAAGTTCAACATGGTAGTCTTATCAGTAAACAAATTAAGAATAAATCCACTGTTTGTTTTATGCATTTATTTGAAACCCATTATAATTAAATCTAAAAATATTCATATTTGATTATTTAAATTCAAGTTATTTAAATAAAGTGTAAAATGTTATCATTAAAGTTTTAAAAATTACTGCTAGTTAAACAAGCTTTTTTAAATTTATTCATTACAAAAAATTTCAATTGCTATTTTATTGAATTTTACTACAAATTATGTCAAGCATTGGTGGTTGAGAGGTCAGTGACGACTAGCGGGTTCACTTCCCGGCTGATGCTATGACACATGAGAAAGCTTAAAGTTATTAATTAATATAAACAATGTTAATTGCATATGTAAACAATAATTTTTTTGAAGACAGATGGCAGTAAATAATATATTGCAACAAAGTTTTATTTTCCACTTTATGTTAACACAATTCTAATTCTAGTGTTTTATATTTTGGGATTTGGGTTTTATAATAATTTTTTCAGGTTGCACTAATTTTTAAGCAGTACAAAATAAAATAACTAATATATAGAATTTCTTTTGGTTGCATGCTATTTTTTTTTTTATAATGATTATATTTAGACAATAACTTGTGCAGGCTTAATTTCATAGTGTGGCTCACAATATATGTGCACAAAATGAGAAAAAAATCAAATATAAGATTTTGTTTATACATTGTTCTGAAAAATATAAAAATAATAATGGCATAAAAATAAAGCAATGTGATTTCAATTTTCAAAAATATTTTTTTTATATATAAATTATACAATGTTTTGTATTTAAATTATATAAGTAATGAATTTGCAATAGTATCTAATATTAAAATTGATCTTAGTGAAAAAATGAATTCACTTTCTATTTACTGTTTAATGTATCATATACTTTATATAAGAATTTAGACAGCATTTGAAAAGTAAATTCATTTTTTTTAATTTGGGTCAATAGATGGATTTTAATACTAGGTAGCTTTGTAAAGTTATTGGCAGGATAATTTAAACATAGCATTTATATAGCTGCCAGTTTAGCATGAGCATTGATTTATATGAAGTAAATATATTTATAACATTAATTTTATGTTTCAAAGGGATTTTATTGATTAATCAAAAAATTACATTTTTTTGTTGTTGGTAATATCCAAAATTATATAAAGATTGCAAGTTATTTCTATATAACAACAAAAAAAAAAAAACAGCACTAAATTATTATTTTGGGGATACTTATAATATTAGTGAACCACAATAAGGATCATCATGTGGCTATAAATATATTATGAGAGCTAATCTTTTTATCTCTTTCTCTAATGGTGTTTAATTTGTTGAAAAAGTATTTATATGTCTTTTTGGGCTTTGATTGTCAGCAATAAAAGTCTTTTGAATATGAGCTAATTTTAATTAATAGCTTAATAATTATTTAATTATGTACATCTTTTATTTTATATTTCATAAGTAGTAATGAAAATAAATTATGACAAAATAAATTGTGTATATGTATACATGTAAAACAAACATTAACATTTGCATGTAGGAACTATATGTTATTTAATGTATGTACATGTTAAATTCTCTATCTAAAGGCTAATTGGGTAACTAGATGATAGATGAAAGAGTATTTTGATCAAGTGATAACATTAGATTAAAGTTGGTAATCTTAGCACAATTTATTGATATATCTAAATTTTATAATTATCATAAACTTTAATAAGGCTCTATAACATTATATATGTTATAATATTATAATTTTTTTTTATTGCTAACAATAATATAATTATTAGTAGTTGTAATGCTATTTATGACTTTTATTTTTTTAATAAAGTTTATTCTAAAATGAGTGTTTCCCTATTATAGTTTTTTTGGTCTAGTTTATGAGGAAGTGGTAGTCTTGATTTGAAAGGTGCCACATTTTATTATAAACTTTATCCAGATTTTATATTAAAAACTAATATTAGAATTTCTTTTTATTATAAATATATATTATTATATGTTTAAAATACTCAAGACGTCTAATCAGAAATTCAGTCAAATGCAAACTTAAATAACTATTATATTATGTTTTTTTTTTTTAAGTTTATATTTTAATTTTCATTGATAGATTATAATTCTCATGTTTGCTAGAAGATTATAAAACTAAGGGTGATTAATACATTTATAATATATCTATGATAAATAAAAATATGCACTGCAGCTCATATATAAAGAACCTTTATTCAAGAAATTTTCCACAGCACTCATCAATTTAATTTGTTTCTGTTACTGTAATTAACAATCACTTAGTTGATATATATATATTTAAATGGTGATCATTTTGTAAGATTATTGACATTATAGGTTACTGGTGTCATGAAAGCAATGTTAGCCTCATAAGCTAAAATGATGTTTCACCCCAATTAAAAAAATACTGTACAAGATTTCTTCATTATATAATGAAAACAAACTTGAATGATATACAATAATATAAGTGTGATTGTAATAAATAAAAAATATGTCATTTAATGTTTATTTTATTTTCTTGTGATGCAGCTCTAATAGAATTTCTGATTCATTTTAAAGCAAAGATTTTCACTGTGAATATAAACAATCTCCACAAAACAAAAAAATAAAAATTAAAGTGCCCTAAAATAAATTGAAAAATGTCTACCCTTATCTAAATACAATTTTGGTTAAATATTTTATTTAATATCCTCATATCAACATAAATGTATATATCTCTTCCAATCAAAAGTGCCTGCCATTATAAGTATAAATAATATTTGCAAAATAAATAAAAATTAATTATTTATGTTATTAAATATTAGTTATTAATAACAGTAACAAAATGTGTTAAAGATAAATTTAAATTATACATTCATTACATTATCCTATTTTCTTTCTTTTTTTTTTTTTGTACATGCTTCATTCTAATTTAATAAATTGTGATTCAACAGGATATCAACCACATTTGACATAGTAAATCTAAATGGTGATTGTAAAATATAAAATTATTGGTTTTAAAAGAAAAAAAACATCACAACTGAAATGTATTTATTACACACTATATTTACATACAGGTTAATAATTTTTATTAATGATATGTTTATAAAGTGTTTACTCATTATCACTTTTTAAAAATTAATATTTTTTTTAATGTTTGTCAGATATAAGTAGAGGGGATTTGAGCCCAGATTTTGAATTTATCATACCAAGTTAAAATTTTTCCCATAAGAAATCATTACAATTGCTTGTTTTTATTTTTATTCAAGATTTATGATTTATTTGTGGAATCCATTTTGCTCACTATGTGAGATAAAATTGTATAAATAAACATAATGTGAAAGGTGTTGGAGTTAGTATTGCTTAAATTTAAATAATAAAGGTTTTGAATATGGAAAAGTAAGGGATACGACATCAGCATATTTTCAATATTTGTTTTAATGTTGAAATATTGCGTTTACTACATTATATTATGTCCACATGGTTTACACAACTATAGAATGATGGACTCACAAATGAAGATTCCAGGATCAGTTCTCAATTGAATAAAGTGATTAAAAAAACAGCTTGGATTGATTGAAACTATTAAATGTGTAATTTTTTACTAGACTACTCAAACATGACATGATTTCTTGAATACCATATGATGACTTGTTACATCATTCATTTTTAAATATTTTTTATTTTTATAACATGACTTAGAAGTTTTAATGTTTATTTGATTTTGAGTTTGAAAGTAAATATATGTTGACATCAATTATTGTAGAAGAAATCTGAAACTTAGTTTTAAAATATAGTATACTATTTTAAAATTTTGCTGAGTAATTAATATTAAACTGGTCTCTATATATGATTATTTATATCTTAAGTTTTTTTTTTTACCCATGGCATTTGAATGAGTGTTTACCAATCTACATTTAAGTTTTGTAGTAAGATCTTATGCCATTATCTTTAATTATATCTATATATCTAAAAACTCAATGGTCTATTAGTGAATTTATCCTTGAAATATAAATAGACTTACATAAAAGTAATGATCATACATAGGAATTGAATAATAATTATCTACATAATTATTTCTTTAAAAAAAAAAGGATATTAAAAATGAAATCCAAATATAGTGAGGTCTGATATAATAGAAACTTATAGAATGAATACCTATAACAAACAGTTTTTTTTTTTACTAAATTAAGATTTATATACCAAATGCAAATACATACAATAAATATTATAACAGCAGTACCTTTGTTATGTAAAGCTTAGTTATGAATTTAATTTACTTACTTTTTTTTAAGCTTTAGCAATGAAATATTGTTAATATATATTTTTAAAATGATTCTCTTAGATGCATGTACTGGAATTATTTTAGCCATGAGTTATAAAAGCAGAATTTGAAATCTGATTAATATTGATGTGAAAAAAATAAGAAAAAAATTGAACGTATGGAAAAAAATGGCAGAAATCTAAATGCTAAACAAGGAATTATTAAATCTTCTTTAGTGAAAGTATTGCACATATTTTTTTCAAAAGAATTCTCACTATAATAACTTTAGTCATGAATCATAAGCACAAAATTTGAAATCTAATTATTGTTCATGTCAAAAATAATAATTGTAAAGCAAATTTACTTATGGTAAAATGGCAGAATTTTAACTGCTGAACATGGAATTGCTAAATCTCTAGTAGTGAAAATATTTTACTTATTTTTAAGTGCTTTTATTTAAGTCTCAATCTCTATGTTTCAAAGTTTATTTGAATAAAATTGTAAAATTGAGCTTTAATATATTTATATTCAATAGAATTTCTTCAATATTTGTATTTGTTATAAATCACTGGCAATGCAATATGACATCAAAATGTTAGAGAGATTCCCTAATTTTTTAAATCCACAGGGATTGGTATTTGAAATTTTATATATTTTGATATCAAATTTCAAAGATATTGATAACATTTCAGTAAGTTTTCAGTAATGAGCATAAGAGGATGATATATATATATCTATTTTTTTTTTTTAAAAAAAAGTATCTTAACCTCATTTTTGTAAAATTGAAATAAAAACAAATCTTGATTATAAAACTATATTGTAGATGAACTTTATTTAATATGTATGATTTTACATTCAATCTTAGTGCTAAAAATTGGAAAATAATACATATAAAAATATTTTATAATAATCACCTTTCTTTATTTACTTCAGATTAAAAATACTCAAAATAATTGTTTTTCTAAATACTATTGGAATTTTTATATTGAACTTTAAATGAAAGCATGGGGTGGGATCCAGAAATTAATTAAGTAAATGAGTATTGACTTATTAATTTTTCAATTCCACTCCCTTATACTTTTATTTCAAGTTAAATATAAAAAAAACCAATTGTAATTGACATTTATTTTGTGTTTTTAGTCCAAAGTAAATATATAAAATGATTTATTATAGAATATATTTTGATATCTATTATTTAATCTTTCCTGAGAAACAACTGTAGATCGACATTCATGGCTCCAAGTTGCTCAAAAACTCACTTTTTGTGCTACCATAGTGTTTTTACACTTATTTTAAAGCTGATGTGATGTGATGTACTGTGGCTTCTTAAACTAAGTCAAGAATATCTCAGCAATTATGCCCAGATAAACCTGTTAGCCACTTAATTTTCTATTCCCCATATTCTGCTCCATTCCATTTCCACAACATAATTTTAAAACACATGGTAAGAAGCTGCCCTCTCTAGAATTATTTTACAAGCAAAAAATCAATATTGACATAAGAAGTTACACCAAAGGGAGAAGGCAGGAATTACTAGATGCTGATTGGTTGGTTCACATTTTGAAGAAAAGAAGAGCACCTGTCAACAATTTTCATTGCCCCAAACTTTTTTTTTTGATTTTCAAATGAAAATGAATGTTTTAGGGTATTTTTTAGATATTTTTTGCATATTATAAATAATTTTGATAAAATATACTGAAGATATAATTATTTTAGAAAAATAGTAAGATTTTAGTAAAAAAATTCTTTACTTTTACACGAATGTAAATTGAAAAAGAAAACAGTGCTTGTCAAAATTTTCACACCTGTCAACAATTTTCATTACTCCAACCTCTTTATTTGATTTTCAAATAAAAATGAATGTTTTAGAGTATTTTTTGATATATTATAAATTATATTGCTAAAGTATGCTGAAATTATAATTACTTTAGAAAAATAGTAAGATTTTAGTAAAAAATTCTTTATTTTTACACAAATGTAAATTGAGAAAGAAATCAATGATGTCAGCAGCACTTTCTAATTTCTTACAAACTTTTTTTTTTAGGTCTTGCCGCTATCGAATATTAATTGTAAATAGAAATTTATTTTTGAAAAAACTTTTATTCACTTTTGTAATCTGACAAATTAATAATATACTTTTTACAAATGCAACTAAAACGAATATAATATTAAAAGTTGAATATATTTTTATTGCTGATTCTGTAATTGACCAATCAAAAGTTCTAAAACTTTAATTCACTTGACAAAAAAAAAAAAACTGTTCAGTTAAAAAACAAATTTTTCAAGGAAAAGGTTAAGTGTTTTTAGGTGTATGTATCGTAATAATTTTAGCCATGAGTCATAAGTGCAAAATTGAAAATTGATTACTGTTACCAAAAAAAAAAAAAAATTGAAGCAACTGCTAAAGATGGTAAAAATCTAAGTGTTAAATAAACATGGAATTGTTAAATCTCTAGTATAAAAATATGGTATATATATTTTTAAAGTATTTTCCTGGATAAATATATCATAATAATTTTACCCGTGAACCATAAATACAGAATTTGAATGCTAATTAAAGTTGATATAAAAAATAATAATTTTGAAGTGAACATATGGTAAAAAAATAGAAGAAATGTAAATGCTAAACATCAAATTTTTAAGTCATTGAATGCCATTAACAAAATAGAAAATGCTAGAATAACACTACTAACTGAAATACCAATCATATGTGTAAAAATGTTTTAGAATGTTTAAGGTTTGAGTAAAATGTCAGACATCTTCGTCACTTTTTATGAGCTTACTACCATTTATATTTTCTACTGCAATTTATTTCTCTTTACTAGGTTTTTTTTTAAAAAAAAAAAAAAATTCTTTTTATATGTTTATAAATAGTCAAAAAAATAGTGTCAAAATATTGATCAGTATTGAACTGGGGGGGGGGGGTCACTTTTAAAATAGAAAATATTAAAGTGGTTAGAGATTTAAGTTCTGAATGCATTGTAGATAAATCAACAATCTAGACCAAGAGTACCCAAAGTGGTCAGTATCGACTGTCTGGGTCGATTTGAGCATTTTAGGGATCAATAGTTTCAATAAAAACATTTGAGGGTTGGCAACAGCAAAAACAGACCCCTTTACTACTGCTATTTGTTTGGTATTTTAAAATATCTACGATTTCAATAGGTACCTAATTAAGAAGTAAAATAATTAAAAAAAAAACAAACTTTTTTGATAAAAACACATTTCATACCAAACTTGCAAACAAAAAAGTAAAATGTGTCATTAAAATAATCACATGTAAGAATGCATTCAAATACATAGCACAAACTTGTCTGTGTATATTTTTATTGAATGTATCAAAGCAAGTGTGGACATGAAAAATGATTACATGTCTGCACTTATTCGCAATGGGATGAAGACAATATTCGATATTAGCAGAATCTGTCAGTCTTGTCTGGTCACGCTTTCATAAAACACTATAAATTGGTTTGTTTGATGTGACATGATGTGATTTGAATTTTGAATATAATTATTTATTGACGAGCAATACTATGAAAATGAAAATCAGAGGACAGTTTATTTATTCAAGTCTGAACAAAAATCTTATGTTTCAAACAAGTATATACTTTATTGTTTTTTTTATTTATCACAGGGGCTGTTGAAATTGTTTGTTAATAAAAGTTTTTATTTCTTATGATAATAATATGACTGAATCAAAAAAGAAATGTAGATAGTACAGCTTGGACTATTCGAAGCTAGGATTTGTCCCATCATTATCAAACAAAAATTTATCAATGTGCCTCATATGTGAAAAAGTCTTTAGAAATGATGCTATGAAAATATCTAAACTAGCAGATCACTTGAACAGAATTCATCCTGACAAAAAAAGAAAAATGTTTGTCATACTTTCAATCACTTAAAGATAAAATTCTGAAGAGAACTACAATAGATAATATGTTTGTTTCATTATCGAAACAAAATGATGGTGGATTAAGGGCATCATACAACATATCCCTACTTATCACAAAGACTGATGAGCCATACATTATAGGGGACAAACTGATTCTACTGGACATTCTAGAGGTATTGAACACCATACTCCACAAATCTGCACAAGATGTAATAAAAATGATTCCTTTGAGCAATAACACAGTTCTAGGATGTATCGACAAAATGAGTTACAATGTGGAAAACTGTGTAATCATTTGCAAAAAACAAACATTTCCCCCTCCAATTGGACAAGTCAATATTACCCAGTAATGATGCTTTGTTGCTGGTTTACATTTGCTTTATTTAAGATCAGGAAGTGCATGAAGACTGTTTTTTGCTAGAAATTTTAGAAAGTGATACCAGAGGCAAATCAATTTTTAATTTAATGGAGCTGTTTTTCAGGGAAAAGTCATTCCATTGACAAATATAATATCTGTTGTGACAGATGGAACACCAGTTATGGTTAGTCATTATCGTGGTTTCATAAGTTACTCATGAAACATGTATCTGAAGTGCTTGCAATTCACTGCATAATACATAGGCAACATTTCATAGCCAAGAACCTTAGTGACAAGATGCATCAATCGCTTTAGTTTGTTATAACAGCTGTGAACAAAATTCGGAGTAATGCTTTGACAATTAGACTATTTGCTTGATTATGCGAGGAAACCGATGAAGATTTCTATCAGTTGGTTCTCCATACTGAAGTCTGCTGGCTTTCAAAAGATTTATGTTTGATAAGATTTTTTGTACTTTTTCAATTTGTTTTAGAGTTTTTGGAAGACGAGGATTCCAGTTTGAAAGAAAATTTACTTAAGAATAAAACTGATATTGCTTATTTAACTGACTTATTTGGCAAATTTAATGATGTTAATTTACAACTGCAAGGAGACAATTTGGATATCATTACAGCAAAATTGGCCATATTCACTTTTGTTGCCAGATTAATGATTTTGAGCAAAATATCACAATATCTGAGCTTTCCCAGTTCCTCAACTTATTTAAGACAGGTAGAATCCAAGGATGTTAACCATTTGGAGCCCTTCACTTCGATTTCAAAACTAGGTTCAAAAATATTTTACATTTGGAATTATCTAATGCAGAACCAAATATAATTTTGCATGATGAGCCGATAACCATCGACATGAAAGAGGATCTCAAGGTACAATTCAAACTGGGTTGCCAAAACTTTTGGCTGCAACAAGATATTCCACTTTGGCTCTATGGACTGTTGTACAAAAGTATTTACTGGCATTGCCATCATTGTATCTGGTAGAGAGAGACTTCACTGTATTGCATATCACTGAAATTGGAGATTTTTGAATGTAACTCAGTAATTTAATCCGGACATAGATAAATTGTTGCTAAATCACCAGATGCACCCATCCTACTAAATTCAGTTTTCCAAGCTAATTTATTTGATATTTTATTTTTATAATTCTGATTAAAATCTTTCGTTGTTATAATTTTTTTGATGATAATTTTTGCTGAGTATGCTGATTTTTTCACTTCATTTTTATATTTAATAAAGAGATTTCAATATTTGAACTTATTTTGAATTTACGTATTTATTTCATAAATGTCAAAATAAAAGTAAAAACTGCTCGTATTTTTTTTTTTTTTTTGCTTTAATTTTTCCTTAGTGCAGGCAGATTTTGATATTAAATGTTGTTGCACAAGATAATGCCCTATTCCACAATCATTTTATCTTTTTCAATCATTAATTACAAATGATTAAAACGAAAAGTTTAATATCTAGTGAAATATTTAATATCGAGTACTGTACAAATGACTAGGAAGTCGATGTTTTTAAAAGTTTTTGGTAAAAGGGTCTGCTGCTGAAAAAAAGTTTGGGAACTCTTGGGTTAGATCTTATATATATATCGATAAATTAAATGTTTTATTAAGTTATTGGCTGATAATAATGATATTGGGATAGATTTTACAAAAAGAGGGATATGAAGATTCTCTTAATTGATGTTTTCAGTGAAATGATTGAAGGATGGGAACATATATATATATTTTTAATTTATTTTAAGAACAAATGTATTTGTTTTATATGTAGTTCAACAGTAATGCAACATAAAATGACATGTTATAACAGTTCATGAAAAATATGATACTGAATATTCTTCTAATAGCAATTTAAACCTAAAGTGAAAGAATTGAAAACCGCATTAGTTGCCCAATAATCGATATTTACCAGGACCATGAATAAAATGACAGCTGCTACAGTTTCATCATTTAAGGTTGTACATATACTTTTAATGCACAAAAAACTCTTTTAAGACAGTAAAATAATTAAAGAAGTAATGCTTGCTGCATCAGAGATATTATTTCAAGAATTTAAAAATAAAAATGAAGTTATGTCAGCGATCAGAAAAGTTCAATTATTTAGTAAACATCAGAGCACAAGTAAAACAGGATTTACAAAAAATGTGTTATTTTTTAAGTTTACTATATTATGAAGCAACATACATTTGCAATATAGCTCAAATATTTTTATAAGGATGGTCTTTAATGATTGCTCAGTAAAAGAAAATATACTATAACTTTTGCCATTAAAATGAAATACACATGGAGAGAACATATACTATATTATTAAAAGCCACAATAAAGAAATTAATCTTTCCCTTCAAAAATTTGTGCCCTTACCAACAGATAGCACACTTGCCATAAGGGGTTCTGGTATTGGCTTCATCACATTATATAAGGATGATAATGAGTTTCAAAACTTTTTCCACTACTACTGCACCATACATCAACCAAGCATTATGTATAAACATGCTGCAATATCAACACATCATGACAGCTGTTCAAAAAATTATAAATTCAATTCATGTCAAATCACTTCAGAGCAGATTATTCCAAATACTGACTGTGAACTTGATGCTGAGTATAGAAACTTTAATTTTACATTCTGAAGTTTGGTGTCTTAGCAAGAGAGAAGTCCTACAACAATTTTTAGTTTTTTTTTCCAGAAATAAAACAATTTATAGAATCCAGAAATGAAACTTATGAAGATCCTAGAGATTTTAGTTGGTATTGTGATTTAGCTTTTCTTACAGTCACAGCAACAAAAATGAATATACTCAATCTTTCAAAGGAAACAAATAGTTATTATGAATTAATAGGAAGTGTAAATGTATTTAAATCAAAATTACATCTGTGGATATATTAAATAAAGGAATGTAACTAATCATCCAATTTGGAGAATTATGTTAAGAAATATAAGAAAATTGAAACAGATAAATATTCTGAAAATCTCACTGAACTTATTTCAAAATTAGATTTTCTGATTTTTGTAAAATTCGTCTAATTGTTTCATTTATTTTAAATCCGTTTGTTGATATAAATATTTCTGAAATATAGCAACAGATTGCAAATTTAAAATGCTACTAATTTAGAAATGGAAGTAGTTCATTTTCAGTCCAATCTACAATTAAAAACAGGAGTATTAGAAAAAGATTTTTGGATACTTGTAGATAAGAAAAAATATCCACTTTAAAAAAAAAAACAAACTTATCAATGGTTAAACTCTCACTTTAAGTCAATTTATCTTTGTGAAAATGGTTTTTCAACAATAAACTTTTTTAAAATCAGTGTTCAGATCCAGGATAATAAATGAACAGCTGAAAGACTGCATGATTTTAGCTATAATATCATATGTGCCTGAGTACAAATTAGTGGAATATATGCAATGTCAGTTTTCACATTAAAATATATTTTTCTTGTATTAATTTGTATTTTAATCTGTAAGAAATGGGAGAATAAGAGTATATAATTACATATTTTCTTTATCATATCACAATTTTTATTATTATTTGTGCATTAAATGCATTTAAAACTTGAAAATTAAAGCTGCAAAATTTATTTATGGCTTGTCTAAAGTATTTGATTTTTAAATTGGCTCAAGCTAAGTTAAATGTTGGGCACCATTGTTCTAGATTATGGGTCTAGAATGGATTACTCTTAAATGCATGTATTTCAATGAAAGGTGCAAGGTTGGATGAGAAACAATTGATTAGAAACTAATTTGATGAACCAACCCTTATTGTATGATTTTTTTTTTCATTTATATTCCCATTAAGTAATAAGCATAGGAGATAAATAAAGGAAAAATTTTATGGTAATAATTATATTGTTAAGGCACCAAACTAGATTGATCTAAGGTAAATTAAAATAATATGGTAGTCAGCTTTCATAACATTTGCTTTCTTTAATTTTTCAATTAAAAATATTATCATAGTAGTTTTAATTCATTTTGACAAAAAATTTTTGTTTCACAAAAAATGTCAATTTAACAAACCACTTTTTATTAAAATAACATTATTAAAAGTTCATATATAATAATATTTAAATACATTTTAAAAGACAAACAGAAAATGGAATAAAGGAACAAACTTTTATTTTATTAAACACTTTATGAAATTAAATATAATTTATTGACAATAGCTCTCTTCAGTGAAATGTCATTAACATAGTAGAAAATTTATATGAAGTACAATCCTAGTAGATTGAAATCTCATAGGAATGTAGATTGTTATTTTGCAATGCTGAACATATGGGAATTTTTATAAATGTCACAAAGTCTTCCATTCAGGCTTTATAAAAAGCACACAGCAGAAGCTTTTCAAACATAACACTATATTTTCCATTGCTTAGAATGCTTATTCATTGAAGCAGCAGTCTAATTTTGATGTCTAATTTTTTAAAGGGACAGGAAGAAGTTGTATCACTTCTAGATATCTTACTGGTTGCTTAAATAATTTATAATATATTATTAATTTGTGCATTATATACCTACTTATAATTTGTTTTTGTTTTGTTTTTTGTTTTTTTTTAAAAAAAACATTTTTATAGGATTTTTTTTTTCTAAAACAGCTTTTACTTTAACTGTGTTTTTTAAAGACTGTAGCTTATGCAAAATATGTCAAACAAAAAACCTTTTTATTGGTAAAATTGACGGAAAAAGATAATAAAATTATGCTATTTTTTATTGCAATTTTATTTTAATTTTAAAACTATAAATTCCTAATGTAATATGTTTTATACCATAAAAGTGAATGCAATCTAAAACAAATTTATTGCATGAAAAAAAAAAAAAAAAAATTTTTTTATGAAGTTCCTTGTTGCATTATTTTTTTAATTTAAAACTAATGTGTTATATTATCTTACACTTTTAATATATTTCTATTTTCCTTTTTGTGTTCTGATATTTTCTTAATAGTTTAGGATTGACTTAGATAAGTTAAAATGATTTTGATGGACAAAAAGCAAATCAGTAAATAATCTGTCCTGCACAGTTGAGTACACTGCTAAGGAATGGTCTCTGGAGCAAAGCTCATTTTTGATACTCAAATGTCACATTATCTTCTATGCAATGAACTATACTATTTTATATATATTATACCAGTTGTTTATTTTCATTTATATTTTAAAATTTTGTTTATTTTGTTCTGATCATTTTTATTCATTATTTTTTAGGAAATTAAGTAATATTGTTGTATTTCATTATTTAATATTTACAGACTTTATTCTGGAGTTTTAGTATTTTTATAGTTATACAAATCTTAGATTTTGGCTATGAGTAAAGTAATACAATTTTCAGGCATAAAAGAGTCTAATTTTTGAATCATTTCTGATTGCAGTTGTAATAAATCATTTATCCAGAAGTATCCGGTTCTAATAAGGTTGAAATAACTAAGGAAATACATATAAAATATGTTTAATTAACTTATTTAACAAACAGGCCGATGTAAGTTTAAATGAATGTATGCAGAAAATATCTAAAAATTGGAACAAAAAGCCAAATTTTATACAGAAGCATATATATAATTTTACCGTAAATAATTTTTTTATGTTTTTTATTTGGGGAGAATTATATACTTGCCTATCAAGAAATTGTCATTAATGCAATCACACACATAATATGATTATATGGATAATTAAATATATATGGATATATAATTAGTGCATTTACTTTTATGTATCTAAAATATTATTTAGCAAATAAAAAGTAAATATTAATAAATTGTATAAAATATTTTGAAAAAAGATATCTTTATTGAAAACATATTTAGAAGCCATTTATATAATGAGTAATTTTAAATGTTGACTTTAAGGCTAGAGAAAGATTGCCGTCAAGGAAATAAAATTATGTGGACAGATATAGTTATTTGAAATAAAACCGCCAACAGGAAACAATAACTGATTTTGGTGTTTAAATACTGTGGCAACCTTTCAAACAAGATAGAATTTTGTTGTCATTGATAGATTCGTTTTTGAAAGTGTTGGAGTTTTTTTTTTTAGAAACTTGTTGTTTCTGGTAACTTAGCAACAATCCACCCAAAGCTGGTAAATACAGACGGAGAAAGTCTGTAAATGTAGGAATGAATTTATGTGTATTCAGCTAAGAAAGAGTGAAAGTAAAATTCATATTGAAAAATTAAAATAATCATATATTGAAATATAATGAATGACTATCTGTTTTCCTCATAAGTTAAAAATAAAATATGATATTAGGTGTTTAAAGATGGAATGAATGGCTTAAATTAATTTGTGCTCCATTTCTTAAAATAGATTTTTCATATCTTAATTTTTTAAAACAAATTTAATGTATACAAGAATATGTTTTTATTTTTTAATGTATTCTAAATGTGTATAAGCTTTCTATTTTAAAAACAATTACTGCATATATATATATGCCTGTATACTCACAGTTGTACTTACACATATCTCATTATAAAGAATATTGAAATTCATGATCATCATCATTTTTAAACTTTTATCCACTGCAAGATAAAGATCTCTTCAAGTTTAATTCAGTTTCTCCAACCCATAGTCTGTCTATTCTCCTCATCACACAAGCAAATATTCTTATTTCATCCAATTTCTCATATGTGGTATCTTTTTAGATTTTTTTTTTTACCATCTCATGGCATCCAATTTAAAATTTCAGCTACCTATTATCTATTACCATCTCTTCTAGCAATATGTTCAGCCCAATTACATTTCAGTCTTTAATTTTTTCGATGTTATTAGTGATATGTTTGTTCTTTCATCCATGTATTTCATTTTTAATCTCTTGTTACTCCTAACACCCATCTTCATATGCTTCACTGAGTGATCTGAAGTTTCCATATTTCTCTTCGGTATTAAAAACATCCATTTTTAAAAACTTTAAAGGAATCAAATAACCAAATTATTAGCAAAGAAAGGATTTTTTTTTTTCTATAAAAAAAAAGAAAAGACATTTGGGATTTCAAAGAGTCTTCTTAAGTATTATATAAATACAATTTTTATTTGGTAGAGAAAGAATATTGACTTGTTTTTTTGGATTACTTAATCACTATTGTAATAAGTCATTGCCCTTACAATTTAAGCAAGTGGGGGGGACGACGACTGAAAAGGTTTATGATTATAGAACAAGCTGAAATTATTGAAACATATGAGTAAAACGTAGTGATTAATGATCAAAATAATATAATTAAAAATGAATAAAATCCCAGGGATTATTTTTTTGTTTTATTATTATAAATACATTTTTAAAAAAGGAAAAACTATTTATTATTGTGCACATTGCCATTGCTACATAGAAAGATAATCATTTTTAATGCCAAATAAAAATATCCTTGATTTAGCAAATGGTGTAGATCAGAAAACAGCTAATCTTCTACTAAACCAAAAAATATAAATATATTCAAAAGTAAAAAAATGAAAACAAATGGTACTTAATATATACAAAAAGAAAATATACAATATTAGTACAAAAATAAAGTATAATTACAATATTTGAAAAAATTGCCATATATTACATCCAACAACATATTCTTAACTTTTTTTTTTTAATAAAAAAAAAACATCTTTAGCTCTAGCATGGAGATGAAAATTATACAATATCTTGCTCATTAAAAGTGAAAACTTATAGGAATGATACAACTTTTAAAATCTGCCATATTCAAATTATGTTTAGAATAAATATTGTAACTATGAAAGTGGTTTTTATCTGTTAATTTACAACTGAGATATGCTGAAATATTTTTTTTTATGAATGCTGTTAACCATACAACACAAAACAATTTTCATATCTGATTCATCTTAAGCTATATACATAATTTAAAATAGTAGTTTATATGAAAGCACTTATAACCATAATAATATCTTAATTTTCTTTTTATGAACTTTTTGATTAACCAATTAGAAATGCTCAAATAAGAATCATAGACAAAGTCATAATAATTAACAAAACATTCATTAAATTTTTAGTTAACAAAATATAGTGAAGTTTAATATGTCTAGGAAGAAATTCTACCTGGTATAATTTTCCTAATTTGGTGTGCTAATATTGTTTTTAAAATATATCACAGGTATCAAATAAAATACATTTTTTGGTATCCAACAATGGAAGACTTCAGCTTTAATAGTGAAAATATGGCCAGTAATTAAAATATGGAAGAAATTATTAATCACTTAAATAATTTTTAACTGAAATTGAAAAGAAATCATAAGATATAATTATAATTTTTATAAACATACCTATTGATTTTGGAAAGCAATAATGAGATCCATTAAAAATCTATATGAAGTTTTGATTAATTAGTTTAATTGATAATAAACAGATATGAATTATGGATTGAAGTGAAAGAAATAATTGAAAAGACTGTGGGACTACTTTAAGATGAGATAGAAAATTTTTAAAAGATGTCAGAAAGTAGAATAGTAATTGCATAATTATTTTCAAGAAGGGTAAAGTTTGAGATTGAATAAGAAATTCCAGAGAGCAACCAGGCAAAACAAGATTCAGTATTATATTATTGGAAAATAGTAACATTTGAAAAAATACTGTAAATAGAAATAAGCTTGGGATTAAAAGAATAGTCATTTAAGGTTTTATGAAGCCAAAATGAATTTTTAGCTTCAGACGAGCTGAAAAATATTAATTACCATTGTAATAACAAATATCAAAACAAAATCACATTCATATACTAAAAATGTTATACCATAAAGACATCGAAGTAATGTAATTTTCTACTTCTTCTTCCTTTTTCTATGTATTGATTTCTAGGTGAAAATGGTATGATAAAGACATCGGCCAGATCCTTTTCAATGCATCTATATAGAGAAACTTTCATAAGTATGATATGATCAGATTAATCTTGATATTTTTTCCAAAAGAAATTTATAACATTAGATTAGAAATTTTGCAAAAATCTGAGTAAGAATTAATAAGTGGACTGAAAAAAAAAAATATTTAACATGGAAAACACATAGCAGTGTACAAATAGGAGAAAGAAAATGATTGTTTATACCAAAGCAAGGTGTTTTATGTATATGTAAAATATGCTATAGATGATATCTAAAAAAATACCAGATGTATAAGCTTGTTTCTAAAAAGATCAAGGAATAAGTGATATTATTCATGTATGGTATATAATTGAAAGTGCTAAGGATATCAAAAATAATTTATAATGCCATACTGATTATATAACAATATCTTTAATAATTTAGTTGACCATACTGAATAATTGAATATATATATTATTGAAAATTGGATATATATCATTTCAGTGCTCTTATAAGAAATTCTTATTTAAGCTATAGTTAAAATAGTCAATGGTGAAACAGATTGGTTCACATTAATAAAGGAATGGACCAGATTGCTTAACTGTAGCTGTTGAACTTGTACAATGAATAAGAAATGAGATTGGATTAAGACAAATATAGATTCAGCATTGGTAAAATAAACACCAATGATTTTAGATATTTTGAAGATGAAATTACACCTAATGACAAGAAGGATTATGATGACAGGATGCAAGCTGATTTTTACATGATGAAAATATAAAAGCTGTCACAAATACTACTTTATACACAAAGAAAATATTGAAAACATTAAATATAACCATACTACATGTTATTTAATGTTTTCAATGTCTTCTTTATATATGAAGCAATATTTATTATCTTTAATTTATGACATTCAATAATGAAATTATTTTTTAAAAGTCTCTGTAATTCATTCATTGGTAATAAAGAAAAATAATTGCCACGAGACACCATTATAAAATAATACTAGACACAATTGTAATGAAATATCTGGTAAATTTACATTGGGTATAGGGATATGCCATTAAAAACAGAAATTGGAATTTGTATTATCTATTATTTTCAAAGAATATGAAAATTGAACTTTGAAGATGAGAAGTGGAAATGGGATTGGTGCTTTTGAAGGATGATTTTTGAGAATGATATGGACACCTTAGAAAACAAATAAAAGATTAATTTATCAAATTAGACCAGAATTTTCACTTGAAATAAACCAGATTAAATGTGTTTTATTTTGCTTTTGTTATGTGATGTTTTGATTTATTAGAAAAATGTTTAATTCATGGGAAATTTGGCAGTAAAATTAGAAGACAATGATTAACAATGCAATAGATGAACTTGTGAGTGAGTCATTAAAAATCCTGGAAAACTAAGTAGATCATAAATAATTTTTTAGAAATTCTGTTCATTTGAATGCTGAGAATTAAAATAAGATTGATAATATTTAATAATAATAATGCATTGATGTAACTTTATGCATTTTCAAGAAACTAAAATATTTAAAAAAAAAAAAAAATTGAATAAAAAAAAAATGTGGCAAAAATTTGTTAATGTGCTTTTACATTTGTACATAAATTTCATATGTCAAATTTTGATATATAATAGCTTTTAATGCATGATTAATTATTTTCTTGGGGTGTGTGTGTCAGTTATTGTTATGAAAATGTATTTATTGAAAAGTGAATAGTTTTATTAATATATATAATTTAGACAAAAATCATTAAAATGATTTTAAATGTTTTATTATTATCATTATTATTAAACTTATAATTATACAATTTAGAAAGCCATTTCAAATTTTTAATATGGCTGTTCAGTGTATTGATAACTTATGAATTTGCTATAGGCATATGTTGTAGTATTCAGAATTTATAATCAATGGATTTTTTTTTTTCATATGAATTATAAAATAGTTTTATGATTTCCAAGAAAAAATATATTATCCATTATCAGATGAAAGTACGACTAAAGATAAATGTTAAAAAGACTAAAGTAATGTTTAATAGATTTTCTCAAAATGTGAAAATAAAGATTGATTATGATGAGTTAGAAGAAGTTAACAATTACAAATACCTTGGTCAGATTATTAATTCAGATTGAAACATAATGGATGAAATTAATCATAGAATTAAACTTGGTTGGAGTGCTTTTGGTAGAAATAATTTGATACTCGAAAGAAATATGCCTATGTGTTTGAAAAGGAAGGTTTTTAATAAATGGGTTTTACCAGTTCTTACTTGTGGATCTGAGATTTGGACACTTAACAGAAGAGCAATACAGAGACTTCAGACCACTCAAAGAAGTATGGAGGGATGCATGTTGGGAGTAACAAGAAGAGATCGAAAATGCAATATATGGATAAGAGAACAAACATGTGTTACTGACCTCATTGAAAAAATTAAAAGATTGAAGTGGAGTTGGGATGGAAATATTGCTAGAAGAGATGATAATAGATGGACACTTGAAATTTTAAACTGGATTCCAAGAGATTATAAAAGACCCAGAAAGAGACCTCATGTTAGATAGATGAATAAAATAAGAAAGTGTGCAGGAGTGATGTGGAGAAGAAAAACTAAAGATCGGAAAAGGTGGATTGAACTTGGAGAGACCTTCATCCTGCAATGGATTGATAATGATTGATGATGATGATGATGATGATGATGATATCAGGATCTCAGCAATATTCTGTAGTTCTGGTAAATGATTTTTGATCTTTTAATGAATGGTAAAACATCTAATGAAGTTGTTGTTAGGTGAAAATTTAACTATTCTCTCATAATATTCATTAACTTTACAGAAAAAATAACACACAAAAAAAATCTATTATTATAAATATAAATCTTTTATATGAGTATTGTATTACATTTTGTACAATAATATATTAGGACACCATGAACAAATACCAATTTATAAATGTTTGTCATGTTTGAATGTGTATATATATTAAATAGACCGAAATGAGTGAGAAATATGCATTTTAAAAAATGACTTTATCATATGTTATTAATATTTTGGAGTTAAATATATTGCTTTATGTTCTCCACAGATTTTTTTTAACACAAAAATAATGTTTTTACATGGTTCAATCAACATTATTAATTCACCATTCCATAAGTTTGAATTCTTTTAAGCACAATTTTAATTTGCTTTTGATGTCCAATCAGATTATTTTGTCTTATCCATGAATGGCCTACCTTCATTTTAATATATATATATATTGATATTCTGTCATTATTAATAATATGAAAAGTACTATAGCAGAGAACAAAACAAATTGAATAGACCGAGTATACTTTAGATGTATAAGCATCATTAATGATTTAAGAGATCCATTTTTTTTTTTGCTAATTTAAATGCTATTGGCTCTTTGATTGACTACAACTCTTTGTGTTATAAAATGATCATTAAACCTTCTAACATTAGAGGTTGCATTAATGGAGATTTCAAGTACTAATGTCACATAAATTTGCGAGTTTAAAAACATTTTTACATCTAAACAACAGTCTTTGTTAATTTAAGTCCATCAAAATTGAGAACACAGAGGTTTATATCACTTATATGATATGATCAGGTTATAAAGCAAATGATAACAAATATATTGAGTGTTTTAAAAGAAATGTTATGGTCAGGAATGAAAATGTTAGAAACAATAAAAAAAAAATGAATAGCACTACCATATGTACTACATATTGGAAATAAAATTGGAAAAAATCTGTGCAGGTAAATTCAATATCGGATTTAGAATACCCTTTAATTTAAATAGATTAATCAATAATATTTAAGGATTAAATATATAAATTAGATAGATTTAATGTTGTGTATGCAGTGGGATGCAGCCAAGCTAATTGTTCATACACATATTATGATGAAACAAAGTCAAGTTTAAGTATGAGAATGACACAGCATGCATTAATGTAGAAGAAATCTAAGATTAATTTAACAAACATATCAGTCTTTTATAACTATGAAAAGGAATTTGGACATGTTTTTGACTCTGACATTGTTAAGATAATATATGAAGAAAGAAACAACAGAAAACAAAAAATTAAAGGGCTTGGTTTATTGTGCAAAATGAATACACACTGAACCAAAGAGCCAATAGCATTCAAATTATAAAAAAAATGGGTCTTTTAAATCATTAACAATAAACTTCAAACTTAATGATAACCATGATTATGATATTTACACATCATATTCGGTCTATTTAATTTGTTTTGTTCCCTGTTATAATGTTTTTCGTAAATGTATTTATAAACTTGTACATTTTATATAAGTAAATAGAGTTTTGTCCCTAAAAATGTCTAATGTGATTATACAATGAGCACGTACATTTAACCAGTAAAATTTGATTAGTATAATATTCAATTGTATATATTGTTCGTCTTAATATAATTTTAATATTTCAGTATATATTTACATCAGTGAGTAATGGAGCTTTTTAATATATACATTGCATGATATATAATTATAAAATAAGAACTTGATGTGTATGTTTGAATCACTGACAAATCTTATTTATATCAAATAAGGAATTAACTTTGTTTATATAAATATTTTACGATGAAAATTTTCTACTTAAAAAGAAATTGTTTAATTGGTTCATTAAAATAAATAAAAAATATAAAATTTTGAGAATGAGTTTATAATCAATTGCAGTATGAAGCTTCTTTGTAAAATTTACAATTATAAAGGAAATCTATTTCACATTGTAAGTTGGAGACACTTATTTTGATTGAATAAATTATTTTAGAAGACAGTATTGCAACAAATTTATAATATAAATTGTCCACATTTATAATGAAAACATAATCTAGAAATTTTAATAATCCAGTCAGAATTATGGCAGCTGCCATTATGCACAAAGGCTATAATGGGTACTGCATATATGATAATAAAAATGTTCCATGTACATTATATGAGTGCTCAAAAATAACTCAACTTTTGTAATAATAAATTGTGTATTTATTTTTAGGTGTTACAAATTCAATCCTTGTCAGAAATACAGTCCATTTAATGCAATGCCCCTAGTCTAAACATTTTTCTCATTTTTCATAGTCATCCAGAAACTCTTGCAAAGTGATATCTTTTAATGCCTGCATTATTTTTTACTTCACCCCTTCAAAATCTTAGAAAAAAACTTTTTGACACATTTTTTCATTCAAGAGAATAAAAAGAAATTGCACAAAGCAAGATTGGGTAAATATGGCTGGTGGATAAGCAAAGGTTATGCTAAATTTAATTAAAAATTGTTCCGTAATCAAGCTTTGTTACTGGCATATTGTCGTGATAAAGCTTGTACTTTCCACTTGGCCCAAATTGAGACACTTTCATTTTACTGCATCATGCAAACATTTCAGAACATGTAGTTAAAATGTCTGATCATTATGAGTGAATTCTGACTGAACAGTGCTGTTTTCAAGCAAAAAAAAAAAAAAATCAATATTATCTTGACATTGGATTTCATTTGCCATGCTTTTTTTTAATGTAGTAAATTCGACAATTCAATTAAACCATTCTTAAATCTGTGTTTTTTTTTTTCAGAACAACTTGCTTGAAGATGTTTTATGCATTATACCTATTTTTCCTGCTATTTTCCCTAACAGACAACAGAATTTCATATTACTTCAACTTTTCATCAATTACAAAAAATGTCAAATAAGCAAGTCACACTTAACAAAAACATGTACTATGCTACAACATTACTTCTCTTGATGACAAAAGTTGGCACATTGATGCAGGGAATCTCACAAGAGGCATCTAGTAATAGAAACATGTATTACAATGTGTTTGATTTCCAGAGAACAATTCTGGTTATTTTTGGGTACCCCCTTGTACTATTTACATTGTTTGTTAAAAGTATATCAATCTCAAGATTTTATGCTTCTTAGATTTTATTTACCCCTAACTTCATATCAATTCATGAAATAGTTGAATTTCTGGGTTATTTGATCAAAATATTAAAAAAAAAAGATTTTTCATGATTGACAAAGAATTAATAATTAATGAAATGTTTAAAAGGATGACAGTGAAATATCAATCTTCATAAGCATTATAATCATGAATTTATTATTATATTTTTTAAATAATGCCTACTACACATGTAATTTTTTTATCTGCTTTTACAGGTTACCTTTATTAATGAATGAATTTTAAAAATCAAAATCAATTTGGAATTTAATTTGTAATGAAGATTAATTATAAGTAGTATTAGATGAAGAGAAAGCCATTTTTGATATCTTTCTTATTATTAGAAATATTACATTATATAGGACAAGGACCTTTCATAATTGCAATATAGAATAACAATGAAATTTTGTGTACTCATTAACTGCTAACAAGATATCTTATAAGCTAATAAACACCACATGATCACCATTTCTTATGCTTGCTTATAACTGTTATGAAAACAGGCAAAACTCTATACGTATTGCCACTGACTGCAAGCTAGAGTAATCAAAGATGCCAGAAGGCTTGTGCATAAAATCCCCATCTAATGCCTACTCATCCGATATCCCCGGACTAGTTTCTGGCTTGTGACCTTCGTCAGTGAGGGGCTTTGGATCTGAGAGCTAGGTGCAGTGCTCTCAGATCCAAGGCTTCTCACTGACGAAGACCACAAGCCAGAAACTAGTCTAGGGATATTGGATGAGTAGACACTAGATGGGGATTTTATGCACAAGCCTTCTAGCATCCATTGATTACTCTAACTTTCCATGAGTGGCCATACGTATAGTGAGTTTTGCTTGTTTTAATAAAAGATATCTTATGCTTGTTTGTTAAATGCAAGTTCTGAACATCTTGACAATAGAGTATTGTAAACAAATAATAACATTTGTCTATGATTGGGTGCAGTTGGCATTATATCATTATGATGCTTATACATATTTTTTAATTAAAAAAAGCAAAACACCTCTAACTTATTGAAAAGTAATCGTTTGATTTTTAAAAACTATTGAAATTTTGCATATTAAAATTCAAATTGACTTGATACTATGGAGAATTCAACTTATGCACTACTAATTAAAGAGAGATTTGAACAGTAAAGTTATTCAGTTTAACCAAGAGAAGCTCTGGAGATCAAAGTACAGTATTGAAAATTATGTATTCATCAAAGAAGAGGGGGATAAGGATTGGATGTGCACAGGTACTTTAGAAGTTATTGTTAATTTTATATAATAACTTAAATCATGAATAATGATTATGATATTGTTTTAAAGGAAATTTGTATTTATATCAAAAAGTAAGAAAAAAAAAAATTGTTAAAAAAAATCTTACTGCTAGAACATTTTTTCCAAATTTTGAATTATTAAACAGCTTAAAGGATTTAGATCCAATTTTTTGTTAAAGTTACATAAAATTAATTAAAATCCTGTAAAGCAGTATTGAGTAATATTTATATTTATTGCATTACCAAGAAAAAGGAATCAACTCCATTGTATTTTTAGTAGTGAGTAAAGTTGTCTGTTATATATCACTTAAACATTCATAACTATTTCTGAAATTAATGGATGGAATTAAGCATTATTAAAATTAATTTATAAATTTAAAATTGATTATTATAAAATAAATTTTGTTTGTAGAGTAAATTGTTTTTTTATTTATTTTAATAATTATATAAGGATGATTTTGCATTTCAGGATTTCAAACTTCAATTTAATTCTATGATTAAAAAAAAGTAATTTCAATTAAATTTTATTTTGTATTCGATTTATTAATTAAATGATTCAATAATTAAAGACTGATCAAAAAATAAATATTGTGTTTTTTTATTCAGAAAACAGACTATTGTGTGAGAGATTGAAGGAGAATAAAGTATTTCAATAAGAGGTAAAAAGCAACAACATTAGATTGTTTTTCAGTAGTTGGTTTTTCTTCATTTTTTTTCTGGTTGCAGTTGTAAGTAAAGTGTGTGAAACTAGAATTTAGTCATTAGTTGTAAGAAATAACAGAAGTTCTTCAAGAAAAATAAATTAACCTTGAGTTTATTGGGGAAACAGCTAGCATTGAGAATACATGTTATTATTATTGTTTTTCAGTTACTGTCACGAGGACATTATTCATCACTTGTTTGATTTATAGATGGATTGGTAATTGCCAACTTTAATTGAGTCAATGTTAGAAATACAGTTGCTAATAGAGCCATGAAAAGATTTTATATATAACCTACTCACTGTAGTCCTACAAAATAGAATTTTTTTTGAGTCAATAGCCTGTTTACCAGTTAAAGAGTTATGGAAAAATGAAAATCAGTCAACAGAATAAAATAAAAATATGTAGTAAATAAAGTTAAAGAAATAAAATTTATCTAAGCCACTGATATTGAAAAATTATTGTGGAAAGCCCAAGATTTGAAAGAAACTTTTTTATTAGAAAGATTAACCTACAAAGAAGCTAATTATTTTGAATAGTGTCAATTTAAGTCATGAACCACGGGTGAAGTTAAACTAAACAAAGATAAAAAAGAATAGTAAAATAAAGCTAAACAATGGTGAAATTGTAGCAAATAATACTAGAGTGATTTCACAGAAATTTGATATGGTTTAACTTTAATGATATCTGGTTAATTCAAATATTTCAAGATACTAATATTGTACTGGTCAAAACATCTTTGTCCATCTAACATGAGCTGGAACTCACAAAATGTACTTTGAACCCAGTCCAGCCTGGGATTTAGGTCAGGGACCAGCCTGAATTCGAACCCACTCTCTAAGCCCCAGATCAAACACCTAATGGATAACATAACAATGATGGCACATGAGAATTAATTTTAAATCTGGCCCATTAGCTGAGCAGAGAAGACAATGAGACATCTATTAACTATGACTTAACTAAAATATATATATGTATGGCTGTATGTGGGAAGTGGAGAAAAGGAATTTGAACTACTCAAACAAGTTAAGCAATAAATATTAGTTTAATATAATGACAAATTATTTACATACATTTATAAATTGATTTCATACATTAGTATGATGTGTGAATGAGCGAGCAGTAGATGATTACATATTATCATTCATGCTATTATTTCTCATATGCTCTTTATTAGCTAAATAATATATTATAAATAAGCACACATCTTTGGTAGGTCCAATATTAAGATGCCAATGAATTATTAGAAAAAATTTACATAAAATTGCTATTAACACTTTGGGTTACGATTCTGAAACATGGTGACTAACATTATTTCGGGGAGCATTCCGAGATTCATTACAGATATAATATAAACTATTTTCACGCCATTACGGTCATGAAAATAAATAAAATACATTTGAAAACATATCTGATTATATGACAAAAATACTTAATGAAAATTCTGTTAATTAGCACTGGTAAGAACGCTTTATTTTTTTCCAAGGCATATAGATACTCTTAAATACAGAAATAAGTTACGATGGTGGGATTATATAAGATTGAAATAAATTTAATTATTGGCATTTATATACATTTTGAGTAGAGCGCAATTTTAATGTTATTACAGCACTAAAATTAGGTCATAAGCAAAAGAAATAATATTAATAATAACAAAGTTTGGGCGGTACTGACATAATAGCAAAGAGCTACGAGGAAAAGGTAGTGCTTCTGGATGAAAAACAAAATCTAATACCCCGTTTTCTAGGGCAGTGCTTAGAGAAAAATGGATAGGCATGGCATGGCCCAGACCTTTACTGGTATAACCGATGCGAGAGGCCTTTTTATACGAGAAAGTGGATATGCATAGTGTGTGCCAAACTTATGGGAATCACCACCAGAGGCATTTTTATATGAAATAAATGGTCCTGGGAACATTAACTATCCTCAGGACAAGGTTTGAGAAGAAATCTGTGGGTTCAAACTTGTCGCAAACCCCAGATTAAGAAGCACACATATATATAATCACGAAGATGAGCCGAATGTCAGTAATGCAGTACGAATGAATGTCACTAACAACATGAAATATGATTTACTGCTTTAAAATAAATGACCCTTGTTTGAATACCATAATTTAAACAAATAACACGTTATGCATTTATATAGACACAAGATTTTATTTAATAACTAAAATATTAAAATTTACCCCCCTTTCCTTTTCTGATATTTAAAATAATTCAATCCCACCTTTGTGGTTTTTATAGTAACTGTAATATTTAAATACAATATTTGAAATTTTAAGAGTATAGAAAATAAAAGAAGACTCACAGTTATAGAAAATAATTAATGGGTCACTCTTTCAGAATTTAATAAAAAAAACATTTTAAAAGATTTCAAAGCGTTAATTAGCTTGAATGGTGGATTTACCCAGGGTAGAATTACTTTATTCTATTCGGAGTTGAACAAATAATTTTATAATAAACCAACATAAAATATTGATTTGTAAAAACAAACTGGCGAACCTATATCATATAATATATTTTGAGGGAAAGTTAAAAACCTTAATTAATGGAGATTTAATTGAAAGACAAAAAGGATTTTAGAAATTAAGTTTGCCAGGTTGCTGGAAATTGGCATCTTAATAATAAGCAAGCAGATATATAAATCAAATAATAAATACATCTAAATAAATGACCGCACCAAAGTTAAGGAAAGTTAAGAGCATATGAGAGAGAATTAAATTTATAGAAATTACTTAAGAGCAAATTACATATTAAAACAAAAACAAAGTTAAATAATACATTAGAAGAAATCTTGATAGATGAGTTAGGCTAGATTTAGTTTGAGGTGATGGCTTGAAAAGTTACCTTGCAATTTTAAGAGTCCAATTTAAAATATGGCATGTGTATGGCAATTGAAATAAGTTCTTCAGTGGCAGCAAGCTTCTATTAGCATTATAAAGTTTACTTCACTCTTGGACAGCAGAATGGTATGGCCGTGGAAGATAATGACCCAACAGGGCCGAGAAGGGTGGTGGACTTACTACTACACCATTTATAGTTTCACAGCGACATGTAGTATGTTATCAATACTGTTCTCTCAATAGTAGCTAATCTTTTTGTTGGTGACTTAAAATCCGGCTATTTTATACTCTGCCCAGGTATTTCTGGAATGCTTTTAATTACTTAGTTTTAGCCTTAAAATATAATCTCTGATCTAACAGAAATTTTATGTTTCTTTGTCCATTGTTTTTTTTTTTTTTTTGAAAGATGCAACTGTTAGATAACATTCCAAAAATATATTCAAATCTATTTCCAGATTAGAAATAGATTTGACAGAAATGTTTATAACAAAAGAAAATCTTTAACCTTAATCCCCATTTTATTTTAAGTAAAAAAACTTTAATTAAAAATACCTTCCCCAGATTAAAACAACAGTGTTTCCAACCCTTTAATTATTTTTGGCCAATTAACGGCTGCATCTTCCATCTTGGATTTTATAAAATACAGTTTAATAGGCAAAAAAAAGTACTTTAAAAAGTAAAAGTTGTATAAATGACATATAATAAAATATTTTAAAAATCAATATTTTGTTAGTATTTTGCTCCTATATATATTGTAATGGGATATATATATATATGCGTTACATTCAAATTTTAATAGTAACTTTTCTTATCGAATACAGAATTAAAAACAAACTGTCAAAATGCACAAATAACGAATTATTAATTTATTAATATGTTAGATTGATTTAAATATTAAAATAAGCTTTAAAAAAATAAATAAATTATAGAATCGAAGCAAAGATTCTAATCTTTAAATAAAATATATAATAAAAAGCCTTTTGATTTTAATAATAGCGAAGAGTTTTTAATCTTAAAAAGAAAAATTACAAACAGATCCTTAGGGCAAAATGACCATGGAAAAGAAAGTGATTATGAAATAGAAACAAAAGACTTGCTTTTCTCGCCCAAAGATATGGACACACACCTCAGTGGAAAAATTTACTTAGCCATAAACCCAAAATCTACTTGGCCACAAACTGAATTAACCAATAAAATATAAATAATGAAATATGTTTGATGAATCCATGCATTCCAGAGATAAGGTGCCCGACGACTATAAAAAGAAAAATCCAAAGGGAATAGTTAGTTGGAGAGAATCAGAAAATTAAAACTTTAAATTCAATTGTCTTTGTTAAAAGCAGAAAATTTTTAAAAAGCTATTGTCACCGTCAGTAAGAATGTAGTCAGCGTCAACGGGCTTCCTTCGGTGCGGCCTGCCGATGGTAGCTTTCCTATTCACGGATCCCAGGATCGAACCACTGGTGCCGTATGCAGAAATCTTCATAAATGCGTCTTCATAAATCGTCATCGCCCACATGAAATGGATCCTTTTATAAATTCAGATCTTCATCGCGAAGGAACGAGCCCGGAGAAAGAAAGGAAAGTATACATTATAAACAAAAAAAAAACATAAACTCTTAATTTAAAATCTCAGAACTTTATTTTCCTTTAAAGATGATTTATAGACTTTCTCTCTGAATCAAATCTAAACTTTATAAACTTTAAAAAATTTAAGTCTTATCAAAAATTGAAACATAATCTTTTAAAATATGTTATATGTTTTCATTTATGCTAAGTGTAAGATCTGTTTGTAATAGGGCGGGGGTTTGCGATTGCAAACTCAAATTTAAAAATAGAAACACATCGTTATTTGTGCATTAATAAATTTTAAAAATAGATTAAAAATAGTATTTCTGGAAAGAAAATAAGTTAAATATAATACTCATTTTATAATGATTTTAAAACTGTAAACTAAATATTTTATTTTTATTAAATTAATAAAATGATTTAAATGTTAGTTGAGTATAGATGGCCGCTAGACTAGTTTAAATATATGTTAGTTTAAAGGGGTTTTGATCTCAGATTATTTGTTTCATAGTTGTGTCAATGCTGGTGGAGAGATATATGAACGTTTATATCAATGTAATGTGAAGTGTGTTAGCACCTAGGGCGACGAGTCCAACTGAATGCATGACCCCAAAGAGGTAGTCATATTGTTGAAATGGACGCAGAGGTATTTCCTGCGCCATTGACCCATTCCAGCTCTATGGATTTTGGATGATAAGCCAGCAAGATAAGACCGCTCTCCCATCCATATGTAGCATTTCTTTTTATTATTTTATATGCATGTTTCCTTCGCCTGACAGATGCACATTCCTGCGGGACGAAGGCCATGTTTTCTCCAATAATATCATGCTGTTCAGATGTACATTCCTGTCTACATGATTCTATGCTCACATGTTCACATTGCATTGGTTGCTGATATATATCTGGAAGCGAGTATTGGTGTGGCTGCGGATTTTTAGTCTGGAGTCAAGTGATTTGAAAATTTGTGAGTGCGTCTAGGTAGCTCATTTATACTCAACATTCTAAAGATTTAAAATTAAAGAAAAACAAATAAAATAACTAATGAAACAGAATAAAACAACTTTCTTCTTTTGTTATAAAAATTTTTTTTTTTAAGTTTGTGCGTTATTAATTATATACGTAAATAAAATCCTTTTAGTGTTCTTAATACTGACAGTGATTGCTTTTATTATTCTTTATTATTAAAAATATATTTCAATAAATATATTAAGTTTTTGCGTCTACTTGAGCTAGTGACTAGGGCTGGCAGTCGCGGTCTTAACAGCGCATATCTGCCGACTTTATAAATTTTCTAGGTTCAAAGTAGCCTAGTGACACTCTGTCGGCAGATGCGGTAAGACTGGTATACTTTACCATCATCCCCGACCGTTATAATATATATATATTTGAGCCACACCTATGTACTTTAATAAAAAAGAACTAATAATTAATAAAAAAGAATTAATAATAATTTTAAAAAATGTTATTGAAACGTTAAAATTTTATAACTTAGGCGCGCATCTGAAATATATACATAAAATATATATACACAACAAAAAGAGCGGAATTCGATATAGGGTTTGAATACAGGTTACTAGATGGAACTATGAAGCTCAATCTTAAGCTAAGATTGACTGCTTCAATATATAATTAATTTTTAAGCTTTTCATAAGTATTATTTTTATATATAGTGTTTTGTTATGCGATATTAAATAAGGTAAATTTTGTTTCATAAAATATGGATATTATTAAAAAATAATCACATGCAATATATGCATATAATTTTGAAAAGGTTAAAAGAGAGGCTAAATAAAGTATTTCATTTAATCAGAAATATATGCAAGCAAGCACACTGTTGGGATAATATACACATTTATAAATATACTCACTCAATAAGAGTAACTTATGTGTAAGGAAACACAATTGTACATACTTCAAATATCCTTGTTATTATTGTAATTTATTCATTCATTAAAATATTTTAAAATTAAAAAATAGTTGTTGTATCCATTCTTTATTCAATTTAATTTGATAGCATAGCTTTCAGTTTACATATACATGTTAGTGTGGGCCATTTAATGCATAGAAAAGATCCAACTGTTTTTAAGTTATGCTACACTATAGATAATTTTTTATGACAAAGTAATTGTTTAAGATAAATCAGTTCCTGCTAGTACCAATATGATATAGAGACATGCTTATTCTTAATAAAGCTGATTTGTGCTAGACTATATTAACTTTCATTTTGGTAAATGAAAGAGTGATTATTGTTAGGAAAATATAAGCATTTCATCAGTATTACTTTTTTAGATATCATATGTTGAGTAATTGAAATATGAAAATCAATGTTGTTGGTTACTTTTGGCAATGATCTAAGTTCTGCTCACTTATATACTGGATGAACAACATTTGGCATTGATTCTTTTAGTTTAGCAATTGTTTGTCCTGTTTATTATGACTACTTAACATATGATATGATCCTTAGATGATTGTTTTCCTCTCAATATTGTGTTTTTTGTTCTATTATTGACTCATCCAGCTGATACAACATATATTAACTATGGAAAAAATATATTTATATCCCTTAAGGGTTAGTAAGGTGGAAAATAACTCTCTGCATTGTGTAAGATTAAGTAAGCCCTATTGACTTAAGTTTTAAAATCAAATAGGTCACATTTACATTGTCAACACAAGTATGGAGATCCAGGTATTTCAAAGCCTTAGCTCATCTGATGATTGGCGGTTGTTTGTGAAATATATGTATAGTGAAAGAAGATGGGCTGGAACTTTTGTACACTTGTGGATAGTTGTGATATAATATATTATGACATAAAAGAATTGATTATAAATTTGAAAAATTTGCCTATTTTATTCTATAACACTTTATTAATTATTAAAAAATAAAATATTTCTTTACAATGCAATAATTATTTTTCCAGAATGTATTATAAAGCTTATTAGTATTTTTCCTATTTCATATAAAACAGTGTGAGGAGGGGTCAACAGATTTCTCCTTTTGTTTCATTCTTCGCATATCTGTTACATATATTGATGCATTTAATGTTTATTTATCAGGTACACTATTTAATACATTAAACCGTTTTAATATTTCAATTAAGAATTATTTTCAATTTGCAATGAGTATAATTATTAAATATTTATCTTAATGGGTATTTTAACCTTTTATTTTGACAAAACATTTACTGTTACGTGAATTGATTGCTGTAGTTAAATAGCAAAGATGTTTGTGTGTTTTGGATTATTGATTTTACAAGATCACTGTCTAAAAATCAATAGCACTCAAAAGGGATCACTTGTTAACTATTTATTTGAAATATTAATCAATTAAAATTATGATTTAAAAGTGTTTAGAACGAATGTCAGCTTTTAAAGTTAATTTATAAGCTTTTTATTTTAAATATATGAAGTTATTTAAAAATGTTATCAAAACTAATTATATTTTTATTATGGAGCTACTGTTTATTAAGCTCAGTAATGATGCAATGAGTAGTGCACATGCATATCATTTCCATGGAGTTTTTTGAGTCCAGACCTAATTAATCTTAAATTTTTTCAGGTCTCAGACAGCTTTTTTGCTCATATAGATAGTCAATAGTCAACTTAGTTATCTATCTAATAGTAATTTGCAAGTAAGTACTTAGTTATTGTTAAATCAAGGGTAAAGGCACCACATTAATCTGGGATTGTCAGATGAGTTTCAAAATGCTGTCTATAAAAACAAAAATAATAATAATGCTGCTGGCCAGGGAATGTTGGTAATGAGCTCATTATTTTTTAATTTAATATTTTTTTTTGGGGGGGGGGGGTACATGTAGATTTTTTTTTTCACTATATAGTAATTTTAAATTACTACATAATAATTCTTCTATTATTATAGAATAAATGCTAATTTACTTGAATTGATTATTTGTAAATTTTTATACTCATCTAATAATTTCTAATTTTATAATGTGTGTTTGACAACCAAAATAGTTAACTGAGGACAACAATTCCATTCAAGATACCACACTGCCATTTTAAAACCTAAGTTGAAATCTATCCAGAAACTATTTTTCGAGTCCAGCTCTATCAATTCTAATCTAAATTGTTCAGAACATTTCTGATATTTAAAAGTGCTGCATTCATAGGGAGTGAATGTAAATTCTGAATAAGGATCAAAGACAAATTAAATAATATGCACACATATTTAACACAATTTTTTTTTCATTCTCAATTAATAGTAAAAATTAATTTAGGGTATTTCACTAGATAGTGTTTTAAATTTAAAATTTCTTCTTCCACATTATCAAGAATAAAGATATGTATATTTTAATTAATGATTTTGATAAGGAATCATGTAAAACATTTGCTGTAAACGACCAACTGTAAACATGAGCTTTAAATGGAATTCAGTTTACATTTATTAATTTATAAAATTATTAATGATAACATCTCCAGATTTTTAAAATATTGTACAGAACATGTGATTGTCAATTATCAGAAATGATTCCTTTATATTTATTTTAGATTATTTTGTAAGTAAGTAAATCTGCTTGTAAAATTGAAAGATTTCTAAAATTTACAAGTTAACCTGCATTATAATTTGGAATCAGTTGTGTTTATATGTTTAAAAAACACACTACCATTATTAATCATTGGTCTAAAGTCTGGTCTTACTTTCCAGACCAGAGACTATATTCTCAAGCTATTCTGTCTTGCTGTTTTCTTTTTATTGCTTGTCAATCAAATTTCCCATTCTCCAACTTTTTTTTCTTCTACTCTGTAAGTGTATATTTCATAATTTCTATGCCACTAAGTATCCTGCATGCCCGATCCAATTTTCTTATAAAAATTATTGAGGGGAGGGGGAGGGATTCAGCACTTGCATTCCTAATTTTATTTTTCAAAAAAATTTACTAAGTTTTCAATATTTTTTCTAACTTTTCTCAATTACCCATATTTCTGATTCATGAAAGTTACACTACAAACAAATTTTAACAAGCTTTTTTATATATATTTACTGCTCACAAAACAACTATATTTTTGTTAAAAAGCCTTATAGCTATGTAATTATCATTTTGATTTTTTTTTTTTTTAGCTAGTTATATGTAAAAATATTAATTTTGCTTTTAATTTCTTTTACAATACTTTTAATATATTTTATTATTATCATTTTTCAATCTTCATGGATACACTGCAGAATGAAGAACTCCAGTTTCTCTGAGCCATAGCCTCTTTTATCCATATCATACCAGCAAACTTCTTTATTTCATACATTCTTTTCTCATGCCTCTTTCCAAGCTTTTTGTAATAATCTGTAGGAATTCAGTTTAAAATTTCTAATGTATTATCATATTTTGTAGCAATGACTCTAGTTTCCGTATTATTTGTTGGTATTAAAAGTTTTGTTTTATAAATATATAAGTATATTTTCTTTTGATACTAAATTGTTCCTACCAAAACCATTTAATCCAAATTAATTCCATGATTAATTTCATCCACCATATTTATATTAATAAACTGATAAAGTTATTTGTGGTTGTTAACTTCTAATTCCTGACTATAAATCTTTAACTGTCATCTATGAAAATTTTTTGAATATTACTTTAGTCTTTTTAGCATTTATCTTTAATCCTACTTTCTTAATTTCATCTGATAACTCTTTCAAAATGGCTTGAAGCTATGAAGCTTTGTTTGCAAAAGCATTCATATCATTGAAACATCTAGAGGTCATGTCAATCTTCTTAATGTCACTATATAATCTAATCATTGCTATTATCCTGGGTCTAAACTTTGATGATCCAAACTTTAATCATTTAGGAAATGGTTTCACTTGTAATGTACAAGTCCAAAGCATAATGACAATTTATACTCATTGATCTTTTCTGTAATTTCTCTCAATATTGGATGTTATCCACTATGCTAAAGCTATTTTTAAAACTAGTTTGTTTTTTGATTTGAATGAAAGTTTATTATAGAAAAATTATAATTATGTTGATAAATATCTTTTATAGAATACTGATAGGTCTATCATTTCCAGTGTTTTATTTGTCATCTTTGTTAAATATCAATATCACTACTGCATTTGTCCAATCATTTGATCCATCTTTACCAATTAAACCTTTGATATATAATTTTGCCAATAATTTTTCTCTTTATTTATTTGTTTCTTTAAAGATTTCAATACTAATTCCATCATTCCCCAGAACTTTCCCCTTCTTCATAGATTTAATTACACATCTCATCATTTTATTTAAAATGTTTTGTAATTCAAAAGACATTTTATTATCAATTATTACTCTACAATTTTTAATAATAATTTCATGTTCATAGTGGTAAAACAATTTTGTTTGCAATACCAAGATATTGATTTATATTTTTATTTTTTCTGTAATTTTTCTCCTCAATTTTCAATGATATTTTTTATATCACTATTAACATTTTTCTTATCATTTTTAAAATTCCAAATACTCAGTTCTTCTTGATAAATCATTTTAAAATATTTTTTATATTCTTTTTTTTTTTCATGCATTATCATATCTCAGTTGAAAATTTACTGGCGAATTGTTGCTTTTATATCAGCTATTTTTGTAGCTGTTTTTAATTGAGTATCATTAATTTTTTTTTTTTTATTAATCTCAGTCCCATCTGAGTTATCTTCACAAGCTCTAATTTAATTCTTTGGATAGATTCTGAAGGTTAGAAATATTAATTGTTAATACTGTCTTTATTAATAGCTTTCATGTTTTTAGTTTTCCATTAACATGTATCTTATACTTCATTATAAATTATCACTTTGTGTGTTGAATCTGTTGACATTAGAAATACAATTTTCTGATATTGAAGAATATTATAATTTTGTTGTACATTCATTTGAGTACTGCTATATTTTTTACTCTTAAGAAAAAATTTCTTGGTAAAATTAAAAAAAAAAAAAGATTCCACAAGTCTTGGTTCTCTTTCATTTCTGTCACCATAACTAAATTTATTCTCAGCACTTTCATCTTTCAATCATAACCAATTCTAGCCTTAAAATCCTGTATGGCAATTTTAAAATATTGTTTGATCTTATCAAAAGCTTTTTGTATATTCAAATAATAATCCTCTACTTCTTCATCACAATCAGAACTTACTGGTGGTATAAATCTGAACCATCTGTATTTGGTATCTTCCATTAAGTTGATAACTAATCTTGCTACTCTGTCTGTATACTATATTTCCACAATATTGTTTTTCCATTTTTATTTATAATGAATACTACTCCACATCTGCTTCCAATATTTGTTTGGTCTTTGTAGTAAAACCTGCATCCATCATTCAAATCAATTACCTCTTCACTTTTCCTTTTAACTTCATAAAGTCCAACAATATTTCATTTATATGTAGATACTTCTTCCAATTTATACAATATTTCTTCACTTGAAAGTGATTTGTAATTATAGGTACCTAAATAAAAGTCATTATTGATATTATCCTTGGTTCACAATTTAGAGGATTTTGTACCATGTGCTTCGGCTACCAACTGCTGCCTTGGCTGACAACTTTACAGTCTGGGAATAAGGGCTATAATTCAGTTTTGTCTATCATGGTTGTAAATATTTAAAAATGTCACTTACATACACATTAATCCAGCCTTCATGAATGTTCAACTAATGTTTAAGTTAAAAATTATTAGACAATTGACAAGAAAGATCATAATGTTACTTGGTTTTAAATTCAGTGGTAAAAAGTTAGTAAATTCATTGTACTGGTTCATGCATATTAATGAGTATTCCATCAAATAATTTCATACTAATAATATCTGAAAACATAATGATAAATGTGAACATTAGGAATTTACCTTGATTAGTTTTTAAAGTCTCCAAGAAAGAATCAAAGAGTCTCTTTTTAGTTAACCACAATATCGCTTTTGTTTACCATTCTCTAATTGCAATCTATTTTTTATTTTTATTTCGTTTTATCCCAAATTTTCTACAAACTTTATCTGTCTTACATACTATTATGTCAGGTTTTATCTTTAATTCTGCATAGACTATCATATCATCCCAAAATTTTATGCAATGGATCTTTGTGTCTGTAATATTAATTCTCTCCTGTGTTCAAAGCATTCCTTTATAAATATATATATACTCATTTTCACTAGTTCAATTACATATCTTTTTGAAATCCAAACTGCTCAGACAGGAAAATAATAATCGACTAGGAGTCCATCAATTCCATATTCCACTGCATTTTTCAATGAATTAAATATTTTCTTGAGTAATAAATATAATATTATAAAATATTGAAATTTTTTTACAAAAAATTATAAATTAATAATTTTATTATTATTTTGTTGATTTTATTTTTTATGGGCAATAACTCTTTATTTGTATGTGATATGGTTTTGTAATAATTTTTGATTGTATAATTTTGTTAAGCCTTCATTCACTACCCGCCACCCACCTCTTTTCAAGTTTAAACATAGTTTTTATTATTATTATTGTTCTATTTCTAATTTTGGTTAAAATATTTCAAAACATTTGAAATTAATGCATGCATGCATTTTTATTATTTTATATAATTTTCTACTCTAGATTAAATTTTTTCTAAATTTGTTTATTAAAATATTATGTAAGGAATGAATTTCATAGTATATTTTTTATTGAAAAAGTTTATTTTTAAATATGGCTTAAGATTGATATATTTATATCATTATATTTAAAAATTTTAAGTTCATGATTTTTTAATATGTTCTAAAAGAAAAAATACAAAAATGATTTTTTGATTAAAACAATATTTTTTTTCCATTTGAATTTTTTTTTTTATCTCCCACCACTTCAAGTTGCTCATGAACATATATATATATATAACAAAAAATGATATAATACTTTCACAGAGGAGAAAAACGAACTGTTATAGATAGCTATAAATATTAATAATAAATTAATTAATTAAATTCCAAACAGTCCTTACTTAAGATAATTTCTAATTCATTGTAGCTTTTTTTAACTTTGTTATTCTCAACTATTCTGCAAAATTAAAACATTTTGTGGCAAGATAGTACTTTCTCAATGGGGAATCACTTGCATAAACAGTATTTTTTCCGGTACCTTGGGATTAGCGCACCATGACATTCATCCAGTCATAATATTCTAACTTTGCAAATTATTCTGGCTCTTTAGGTTTTCATAATAATTTTGCTGCCCATGTTTGTAAAGGCAGAATGCTGTACCTTTCTATCCACTGGGGAGAGAAGCATGCCAGAATGCCATAGTTGTGATTATTATGAAAACCTAAAGTGCTAGAATAATTTGCAAAGTTAGAGTAATTATGACCAGACAATCATGTCATGGTAGTGCTAATCCCAAAGTACACTTTTTCAATTCAATCCTGATGTATCATCAAATTTGTAAAGTCTCAATAATAACTTAATATGTAGCATGTTTTTGAAATTTATCTATTTTAAAATATTCTAATTTATAAATATCCAAAAGAAAAAAAAAAGTAACTTGTTGGCTTATATTAAAAAACTGAAACGAATTGTAAAGTACTTATAACTGAATTTTATAACTAAAACAAATAATGTAGGTACAATGATTATAAAATGCATGAAAATTTTATGATTATCTGATGGTTTGTATTTGTGTCAGTAATCTGACCAAAGTATTTCTAATTGTTAATTTCTAATTTCATGATAATCAATTTTTATTTTCTTGTTGTGAAAAAAAAAAAAAACACATTGAACATTAATTATTTTTATTCCTACTTTTTTACTTTCATTTGATTTCTTTTGTAATATTTCCTGAAGTTCAAGCATTATTTACAAAAACAATTTAACTGGTATATAAGGCAGCTGGAAAAAAAAAAGACTGGTGTTTCTTGATATTAAACACAGAAGTAATTAATCCAACAAGCTCATCTTGCTGTGCTGTGTTGGTGAGTAGCTCATCCATGTTTATTTCTATATAATATTCATGTAGTAATAACAACTGCAATCGAACTGTAGAGTGGACATTATTCCAGCATCATTCCTTTAAGGCCTAAAGAGAAATCAAAGGGTCTCCTTTCAGTTAACAGTAAACTCTCTGCACTCTAAATAATAATGATAAAATATATAAAAATAAATTAGGTTTTGCAAAATTATTAAGAATAGATTTAATTTATGAGGGAGAAAAAAAGAGAGATTTTTTATCCGAATTGCGATAAAAAAGATAATAAAGACATTGAAATTAAAGATTATGATAATGTGTCTATACATATTATGCAGAGAAAACATTTTTATTGTTAATCAATTATGATGAATACATTTTGTTTGTGAATAAGTCAGCATGATGCTGGATTGTTATTATTCTGACAACTTAATCTTTTAAAATCTTTACTAAGTGTTTGATCAATATTTTGAGGAAACTACTTGCAAACCAGTTATTAGTCTGCTGGAACAAACACTAAAAATACGCTCAAAAGGTTTTCCACTTATTCTACCACCACCAATCATAAATTTTAAACAAGTTCTATTTTCATTCTTTTAATAGTTTATATTTGAATTTTTCTCTATATTAAAAATAGAATAATGATATTGAAAGAATATTTAAAATATGTATAAATTTTACAAAAAAAAATTGTTTTATATATGTGTGTGTATATATATTATCTATTTGTAAGTAATCTTACTGGCTTTAATTTTTTTTATTGGTGTAATAAATCAATACTAGTATATTGTAAATATCAAACTTTAAGATGTAATTAAAGGGCATTTGAACACACACTTTCAAGCTTCCTTCAGCTATCCACTCCATCTTAAATAACCGATACACATGACCACATACATATGAAAAAGATAAATAATCTCCAATGTATGTATTTCACGCTAAACCAGACTCATCAGTTGGTCCAGATCATCATCTCCCACACATAAATATTCAAACCTTCTCTATCCTCCAACTCTTGATCCTTCCATACAATTGAAAATCTAATGATGTAATGTTCAAACTCTTGTTGATGCCAATATTGTTGTCATACCCATGTTGACCTTAAGTCACTCTATCAACAAGTATTTGAGTATTAAACCATCAGATTTTCACTGGTAAAGATGGTTCAAGAGTTGGGTAGAGAAAATTGAATTCTGACTATTAAAGTTTGAAGATTTGCTATAAACTGAGCACTGATTATATGTGTATGGGATATGATGATCTGGACGAACTGATGAGTATGAATTATGTATATTGAAGATCATTTAACTTTTTCATATGTGTGTGATTATGGATAATGGTTATTTAATATGGAGTTGATAGCTGAAGGAAACTTGCAAGTCTGTGTTTTTATTGGTGTGTGATTGTTAAAGAAATACATAATTATTGCTTTGTTCTTGGTTCATTAAAAATAGAAAGCCTCATTAGTTTTATGATAATGACTGTATTTTTAAGGACTTTATTAAGAAGAAAGCGACATTGTTGGCAGAATAAAATGTATGCAAAATTTCATAATTAATATAGAATATTAAGGCATTAAAAATGAAATGACAAAAAATTTAAGAATTATTGGTGGTTTAAAATAGAAAAGAAAGTATAATCACTTTCCATCAATATCATATGAGATTTTTTTTTTTTTTTTTTTTATGCATGGAAGTTAACTATAAACAGGAAGAATCCTATAAACTAGTGAGTGGCACTTTTTTTTTAATGATAATGAGCATATTTCAAACAGATGGAAAAAATATGTTGATTAGGAAATAATATACAATAATTAAGATTATTATTTTTAATGATATTTCTATCCAGTCGATTTATATAGATTCAGATAGAAATATCCAATGTAATAATGTTAAAACAGTCCTTTGAATTTTTTTTTAAAAAGTTAAAATATATATATTTTTAAAAAGTTAAAATGTAGCCAATACTGGTAAAACATCTGGAAAAGTTTTAAAATATGGTGAAGTATTCAGTTCAAAATTGTAGGAATTTTATTTTAAGGATATAAAAATCTAAATAAATCTAAATAGAGTTTTGCAGCTTTTATCATTGATTAAATTGTTATAATTACATGAAAAGTATTTTTTTAATTTTTTTTTTGATGGATTTCATTGCATAGATTTTTTTTATCTTTAGATAAATAGTAGCCATGGGTTTAATGGTTTTCAAAAATCACCAAATACTATACATAGATTTTTTTTTTTGTGAGGCAAATGCATGAAAAATGTTGTGAGCAAAAGTGTTTAATATATTTATTATATTTGTAAATTTAATCAAGACATTTGACTTCTTTTATCAAAAAGTTTCATACATGACTCAAAGTTAACTATTCATTTATCAAACTTTATTCATAATATATAATTCCTTTATAATAATGTGAGTGGAAGCATTATTACTTAAGTGTAAAATTTCAGGAATATGGAATTAAAATAAGGGATATGTAGTAGTTTCAATTTTTATTTTTATGATAGAGGTCTTTGGAGCAATTTATAGGCAGCTTTTTAAAGCAGGCATTATAATATAAAAATTTGATGGTGAAATTTTTAATATAAATGGACTGAAAGCAAAATAAACAACTTTATACTCTTGGTTTTGAGATTTATAATTTATTGATTACATTATTCTTTCCAGTTCAAAAAATGTTATACAGAATATTCTTAATATGATTTTGATTTAAGAATTTATGTTCAGTAAATTCAAATCCTTTATTACTTGACTCGCTATTGGCTTGAGAATATGAAATCATTTAAATGTCTTGGTAACTCTACAATTAGATTGCAGTATTGAATGGTGAAGGGCAATACAGATTCCATTATGTTGTAACTAAATTTAATAAATTAAAAGATAGAATATTTCTTTGTAATGTTTAAAAGTGAGACATGGAATTATTATCAGTCCAGTGTCAAAACATTGGAAAATCTTACATAAGGATATTCTGTAATAAGCAGAAAATAGAATGGCAAAATCAGATCAATTAGCAATTTTTCTGTGTTAATATAGGATTATAGGATAATATTGAATATACTATTATAAGAATTCATCTTTGATTGAATGAACCTAGAAAAGAAATGAATAGTAACCAAATTTATGTTTCCGAAAGGAAAAGATAAAAGTCAGCACCACACAAAGAGCATATGGGTTTATTTATGTTTCATGGATTTAATCTGTATAGTCATTGCAAAACTCATCTTTTTTGTGTATGTTTCTGCCCCTTTCCCAATTAGAATGTCCATACCCATTTATGAATGGTTATTAATGAAAATAAATAGTCCTATGCTTTTATTGCTTGGGAGTTCATAAGAATTTTGAGAATTGGAATGCCAGAAATGGAATCAGAGAACCTTATCCTCTAGAATCTGACATTCAATTACTGCACTAAACCATGTAGGGCAAAATATCATAATAAAAAATAATAGACATTAATTTATAATTTTTAGAATATTTAATTATTATTTCTATTTTAAAAAAATCTATATCGTATAATAATAGGTTGTTAAGAGTCCTGAACATCTCTGTTTTTTGGAAAATGTCATAAAATATTTTGCTATGAATTATAAATATATACTTTATATTATTTTTTAATGACATAAATAAACCTTCCATTCCATCATTCATTATTAAAACATATAAATAAAGATATCTGAAAAAATAAAATAAAAAGGATCCCCCAAGATGCACATTTTATACTGAACAAGCACTCACTATATAGATTAGATAATGATCTCTTACATGTATTTTGTTCAGTTTTATCAATACCAAAACATTATTCTTTGATTTACAAATGATAAACTTTCTACCCTCACAATTTTGATATCAAATATTTCATGTAAATACATTAATGATTATTATTGATCATTTATTCAATTAAGATTATCCCATGTGTAGATTTAAACTATACACACACTGTAATAAAAATTTAAGATATCTACTTTTATTTTTATTCATGTCTTTTTCAGATGTCTGTAGTCATATATTTCAAGAATATGTAGTGGAGTGCAAATTTTAAAAGATATTGCACATGGAGAAAAAGAGATGAAGTTGAGTTATTCCATGTGTTTATGTATAATTAAAAAACAGATATAATATTCTTTGACTGAGATTTAAAGAATATATTTAGGCTAAGGATAACCTAACTTTTAATACATTGATCTGAAGTTGTTGGTATCCAAGTTGTAAATGCAAATACATATAAATAAAAATGTAATTATTTATTTTATATTAATAACTAGTACAGTAAAAAAGTAAAGAACATTTTAAACCAATGAGATAAATTTAATTTTTATACAAGAGCTTCTCCAATAAATCTTTGTTTACTTAAAAATTATTTATTGGATAATTATTTTTATTTGAATTTTTAACAGTTTATAATATTCTAAAAAAAATACCCAACTTAATGAGAGAAATGTGTAGGAAGTTTAAAGAAATCAAAATCTTTAAAATAAAGTACAATATTGCTTCTTCATATATGATTTCTTTGTTGGTGGTTTTATCCATGATTCAAAAAAGTTATATGAAAACTAAAAAATTAGACAGTAATAATTTGCTGCCATCCACTAATTTTGATATTTGCGTTAAAACTTGAAATTAAATGACAGATTTGAAGTGTACAGATAATAAACAATACTATCATAAAAATATTGCATTATTTCTTCATTTTGTCGATTTATTTGAACTTTAATTTTGTATTTATTTATTTTTTTATTTAAAAAAAAAAAATACAAATTAAATAAAGTTATTTTTTAGAAATCAATATTTTTAAATAAAGAAAACTAGGAATAACAATAGAAAAGTCACTCCATGTATGATTTAATAATTGTAAAATAAAAATAATATTTCATAAGAAAGATATTATTGATAAGACTAAAATAATTTCTAAAAAAAAAAAAAAAAAGAATGTATTTTTGATTAAATAAAAAATCTTGCCCAGATGTCATCAAATATACATACAGTATTTTTTTTTGCCATATTGCATTATTACACCTTTATTAAAAGCTTAAAACTGACCTATATTTGTTATTAATGATTAGATAATAAAAAAAATTAGACTATATAATATATTTTTGATATGCCCAGTCTCCATTCTTGGGTTGATTTATTTAATTTTCTATAAAAGATTTAAAATAAATCTTACTTTAATAAAAGCTGCTGCTGATTAATTTGGAAGACTTATTTTATCTCCAGAATTGCCATGGTTACTGTATTTTAAGAGTTCATTTTTTATAACTAGTAATAATATTTATATGAAATGGAGACTTTGTTTTATTGTAACATTTTTTATACAATAGCCAAACAAAATTAAACACCTTTTTTATAGTCATATATTTATTTTATTACCTATTGCATCATCAAAGTAAATAGCAGTAGTATTATAACATTTATATATATGCAATCCAGAGTTCAGTATTAATGTTTACTAATGGTCCTGACGCCTTTAATTGTCATTTTTTTAAAAAAAAATCCTTCTATCTTATAATTGATTGAATTTTACCACGTAAATGTTTAACAGTTTGTTTTGGATAATATTTGTTTAAAGATGATTATTTATTTGTTCTTGGAAGTTGGTGAAATTTTTTACGAGTTGTGATGGATAGGTGAATGATATGGGAAAACCTATATTTTAAAATATACAACAGAAAAGAAGAAATGATCTAAATAGATTATTAATGTTCTAATGGTTTAAATCTAATGCTGTAAATGATTAAATATTTATCTTGAGATTAAAGATGTTACCAATTTTTTTTTATTGACAACGTTATGCATTTTTAATATACGTATGATATAATTATTATTTTGTATTAATTTATTTGATATAAATAAATGTTTAAAAGCCTACACCATAACCTTGCAAAATAAATTTGTTTAGCACAAAATACTTATATTGGAGATTTCACATGTGTGGGGTCATGTATATTGGTGGAGATAGAGTGGATAGCTGAAGGGAGCGTGAAAATCTGTGTTCAAATCCCCTATAATTACAATTAAACTCGAGGTATATGTTGATGTGAATGCCTATAGTTCAAATATTAAGTAGTAAAATAACAATTATTAGTGAAAAAGAAATCCAAAACAAAATTTGATACTTTATTTTTAAAGAGATTATTTTAAATTAATATACACATATTACATTTCACATAATACCAGCATATATAAAAATGTTTGATTACAAAAACCCATTGATATCTAAAATAGTAATTAGCAAGTAGATCAATGAAAAACATATTATTCTTAGAGAATATAATAATAAAATTGTGAAATATTTAACTTTTTTTGATTTGCCAAAAATAAAATACTTTCACATACACAAAAAAAATCAAACATTATAACAATTATTTATATTGGGTTCTAAACTTAGCAATTATTTTTGTGTTGGATAATTTTTAACTTTTTTTTTTCTAATATGTTTTTTTTTTTAACAGATAAAAAATTTGAGCTTTAAAAACACAATATAGGGGAGAGTTGCCCAAATCATACCACTTAAAATTTATTTATTTATTTATTGGGATATCTTTGTCTGTAGGTAGATATCATGTATGGCTTATCTGCATATTTAGTTATTTAAAAAATAAAACAAAACATTTACTTCAAACTATTTTTTAAACCATGCAATCAGTATCATTTGGAAAACCATTATAATAATCCGCCTTTGTAGTTGTATTGTTGTGATCAGAAAGGCTAAGGTTGGCTTCTGTTTTGATTTTTTTGGGCCCTCTATTTTTCTTTGGTGGGCGGCCTAGTCTTCTTCTTTGTTCTGTGTCAGCTTTGGTGATTTGAGGCATATTTGGGGTGATAGCTTTCATAATTTCCATTGTTGTATTATTTTTAATATTGGGTGTTTGGTGTGTTATATATATTTTTACTTGATCACTATTACTGTGTGAGTTTATTTGTTCTTTTATTATCTCTTTTTCATCGGTATTTTTGGTAGGCTGACTTAGATTGTGCGCTATTTTTTCCATTGGAGCCTCTTGAGGTTGTCGATTTTCTGTTTTTTTATCAGTGGGGGTTTGAATTCTATTGGTTGATTTTGTTGATAAATCCAGAATTTCAGGTGCTGGCAATGTGTGTGCAGTTTTTTTATTATTCAATTGCTGTTGATCTGTGGTTTTTTTATTAATTTTTTCTTGCTTATTAGTTGTTTTCGTTATCTGTTTTGTACTGTTTGATTCCGGTTGGTGAGCTTCTGTTGGTTGATCTTCAGAGCTCGGTTGGTTTTTTTGGTTGATTTTGGTGTTGCAATCGATTGCTAAGTGTCCGGTTTCACCGCACGCAAAACATTTCGGCCTTAATCCTTTTATGTGAATAGTCAGTATTGCATTCTGGTCAATTATTTGTGTTGGAATATCCTGCGGGTTTACATTGTCATTCAGCTTTATTTTGAAATGAAAGTTGTTGCTGAAAACCGGTATGAAGATCTGGAAATGGAATATGAGAATGAATGGGAAGAAACACCAGATCAACCCTAATATTTAAATCTCAATCAAAAAACATATAATGAAAATAAAAATTGCGGCAATCAATGTCAGGGGTTTGAACTCAACCTCAAAAATTAATAAGTTAAAACATTGGATCAAGGATATACAACCACACTTGCTTGGTATACTTGAGACAAAAATTTATGCTGGATCACAAACTGACCCAGCCAAACATTTAAATATGGAAGGTTTCTGTGCATGCTCCAGAGACTCTTCCTCCCCCTCAGCTGGAACTGGACTCATAATTGCTAGAAATTGCCCATTCACAACGTTCAAAATAATTCACATTGACATGAACTTATTAATTGCAACCTTCAACCAAAAAAGCATAACAATAAATCTGGTTTTTGTATATATGCCTTTACAGGATAAAAAAATAGATACCATAATTGCAAACATTAATTCAAGGTTAGCTACAACTTCAAACCCAACCATCTTAATTGGAGATTTTAATTTAAAATATCAGGAATTTACCCAACATTGGCTTCACAGAATAAACATACCACTAATGAGTGGCCAAGGTTTTTTGCCAGATGATGCCATCTCTTTCCACAATAATCGCTTCTCTTCACTTATTGATCTGTGCTTTTATTCTCCAATGCTTCACCACCTTATTGAAATAAAACTAACTCCCTCAACTTTTTCCGATCACTCAGCTCAAATAGTCACAATTGACTGTGACCAAATTCAAATATCACCCTTTCCACTTACAAGAACAATAAGAGTTTTACTCCCAGAAACAACCCCTGAATTTCTGTTCTCTGAGACCTACATAAGGCTAAACAAAATCAAAGATATGACTTTGAACCCAGTCCAGAAATATCTAGCATTTATGGGAATGTTGTCCTTTAACATCAACCATATAACAGAAAAACAACCTCCACCATCAAGACTTTTGTCTCTGGCAGATCAGTTACACCAGAGAATAATCATGATTAACCCATCACTCTGCACCCAGCAGTATATATTCAAGCTTACACATGCATACAATAAAGCATGTGAAGAACTCAAAAGCTATCTGAAGATAAAGAAAAGCAAGGTATGCCTAACCAGGCCACACACTTGGACAAGAGATTATATAAGATGGGCGCTGGGGAACCAACCAGATGTAAAAGTGCCAATGGCACTATATACAAATAGTGGAACATATGCAGGACACAATATGATTATGCCAATTTTTGAATATTTTAAAGAGAAATTACAAGAAAGACAACCATATAAAATACCACATAATCTGTTTGGCCCACCAGAGACAAAAACCCTATTCACAAAAGATCTATTCACAACAAAACTAAATACTATTCGAAACGCTTGCCATCCAGGTAGTCCTGGAGTTCCATTGTTTGTATTAAAGCATCTAAGCAAATTCACAACAGAATATTTGTGTCAGTTAGCAAACCATCTAGCGCAACAAATTCAACCCATGGAGGGTGTCTATCTAATAGCCATAGTACCCTATAATAAAAAGAAAGCAATTATTCCACCTATTACAGACCTCAGACCAATATCTATGGGACCTTTGCCGATCAAAATTATGGAGAAAATTATTAAAGATGAAATTGAACCGTATATAATGCCACTTATCTCCGAAGCACAATATGCAAAGAAAAACTCTTCAACAACAGAAGCAGCTTTATTCTTCAAAGCAATTCTAGCAACAGTAAAACAGCGGAAAAAATACGGACCCGTTGTTGTGCAGCTTGATATAGAAGCTGCATTTGACTCAGTCAATATATACACACTTCTAAAAATGCTAAAAGACACAGAAATTCCTAGAACACATCTATATATAATTGCTAACCTGCTTCTGAACAGAGAGATCCATATAACTTTAAATGGAAGAAACTCACCATCTTTCACACCCACCAAATCTATATCCCAAGGATCCCCTCTTAGTTCACTATTGTTTATATTTTACATCAATCCCCTTATTAAAAGCATACAAAATGCATTTACTGGGATTGAGATACCAGACACAACACAGCGCACTACATGCATCGCCTATATGGATGATGTTACCATATTCCTAACATCAAAAAAACAAATACCGCAACTCCAAAAGATATTACAAGAATACTCACAAAAGTATGAATTATCATTTAATCCAGCAAAAACCACAGCCTGGTCTCTATACACTGGTAAACCATGTACATCAATTTACAAATCAAAACCAAACTCTTTCCTTGGGTTCCCATTTCATATGGGAATTACAGGAATGAGATGTCATATCCAAAATAAACTTAAAGAAGAAGCCACAAAAATTATAAACTCCTTGTCCAAGGCATATCTTTCACTATATTCCAAAGTACAGTTAATTAACCAGCTTATCACAACCAAAATAACTTACTATGTACCGGTTATTTCATTCTCAAAGGGGTTCATTTCAAAAATTAAAACCATATATAATAAACTACTTTGGGCCAGAAAAACAGTAGCAATTTCCACAAAAAAACTTAGCCAACCTCTAATAAAAAATGGACTTGGCTTGCACAACATCAATGTTTTTCATATACAGAAGTTAAGGAACTCAATAATCACAATACTTGCCAAATACCCCAAAATTAACCACTTGCTAGAAGTTACTCCAACAGATAGACCACCTCCAAAAGGTTCCTTTTTCACCAACATTATATACCAATGCAAAACCACAGACAAGATTCCAGAACAGTATTTGCATAAGTATTCATACTGGGATATTTATGGTTTAATAAACAGAGAAGCAGATACTAATGTTATACAACCTATGCTAGGAATTAACAACAAGAGACTACTCAAGGAATATAAAAAATGGGCTCTAGAGCCCAAATACTTTGATTTTATCATGAAAATCAATCTCATTGCCTTGCCAACAACCCACTTTCTTTATCATAAAAGAATGTATATATCTATTGACCCCTTCTGTGGACTCTGCCATCGAGCAGAAGAGACACTGGACCACTTTATTTATCAATGTGTAGCACTTAACCAAACATGACAGATGATGTGTAATACCTACAGAAAACCGGGTACAATCATTAATCACATAATAGCTGCTTTTCAGGGAAGATCAATACCTAGCATTAGGGCAGCCACATTTGTTCTATATGCGTATTGGTGCACCCGATGTACTTTCTTAATTGGCAATAACACCAGACGACACCCAGCTACATTTAGCAACAAACTGCTACACATTCGAAATAGAGATAAAATAATAACCAACCCCCACTTATATGCAGCAACATGGTCATTGTTAAAACAACCATCAATGCTGTGAATGCTGCAAAGAAAAACTATCATACAACTAACATTCAAAGTGACATGCGGACAAAACTAAATAAGCTCCTCAAACGTTAGAACTCTGATTATTTTTGCTTTTTTTAATTTTTATATTGTTACAGTCCATTAACCACAAAGAGTAACCACTAAATTCATTTATATGTGTTTACCCTAATATTATTCATTGTATGTTAAATTTCAAATTTTTCTAGATGTAAACTTATGTAAACCATTGAGATCAATAAAGCCTTTATTGAAACGTATAATAATCCGCCTTTTTTTTTTTTTTTTTCTGTGGAGGCAAAAAAGCTTTTAATTTAATAAAATTTGAATGTAATCTCCTAAATCAGGGGTGGCCAACTTTTGTGTTCATAAGATCTACTTTTTATTTTAAAAATTTGTTGCGATCGACTTGTCATAGGCGATCGACTTGTTATCGTAGGCGTAGTCAAGTGTAGAGAGGTGTGAAATACATACTATTTTTATATATTTACCTGGTAAAAAATAATTATTTAACGGGCCAAAAAACTCAGAGGGAATTAAAGCAACATGAGTAATTATTAACAATATTTATTAATTCAAGTTAGGTACATTAAATTAAGCTTAAAAATATTATTTTCAATAATGATACGACTTAGTGGACTTCACCTATCTAGAATTGAAAAAAAAATTAGAACAAAAACAAAAATAACAAAAAAACTTGAAAATCTTGACTTAATTTGTTTCACTTGTTACCCGACAGTTCTTGCCAGATTGGCCTTGCGATCGACTTGTTGGACATCCCTGTCCTAAATGATACCAATACAATTTTAGAAATGATATAGTATAAATAATCTAGAAATTTTTAATCTAGAAATTTTTGGCTAGCACAAAATTTCTAGATTATTTACATTAAAGTATAACATCTTTTAATATTATAATACATATTGTAAATTTCAAGATTTTGCAAGGATTAATACATTATAGAATAGAAATGTAAGTAAATAATGTAATATAATCACGTTCACAGTTCAAGATGCTTAAGATTGATTTATATAATTGTATATAGGTGCAAAAGATAAGATGGTCATTCTTATCTTTTCAAAAATAATTTCAAAATATTTATAAAACTGATGCAAAGAAATAAATATATTGAAGCTAGAATTAAAAAGATTTAATAATGTTCTACAAAAGTTTATTATTCAAATAATATCAGCTAAATAAATACATTCAAAATTTACATAAAATCCCCTCCCCCCGGTTATAACTGTCATAAATGACTAAGCCACAGTAAAAACTTTTTCAATACAATATTGATTTGTCATTTAATTAATCTATTTGATACTTGATATCCCATTTATATTGATAAGATATTTAAAAAATCAAAAAGTACAATTTATGCACTTGCGCGTTATGTAACTGTCCCTTATATTTTCAGTATTAGAAAAGTTTTTGTGAATTGAAATTGCAATGATACTAAATATTTATTAAGTAATTGTCTTTAAAATTTTACTATGATTATTAAGGAATTAAAACACCATGATTTATTATTTTTTTGTTCAACAATTATTAGGATATTAAGATACACAGATCCAATCTGAGTGAAAACATTTTTAGAATTTCTAGGGGAAATAGAAAGAAAAAATATTAATTTCATAAAAATAAAAGGACATAAGTAGTTGTAATTCAAATATTTAGCAGAGATTTAATATTGAAAGAAATCTTCAACCTGAGTATAATGAATGTGAGGCCAAATATATGCTCAAATAAATAAATAAAACATTACAAAATTAATGCCTTAGACAAAATTAAATCACTCGGTTATTAGTATTAAAAGAAATGTAGGGGGAAAAGGAGTCCTCAAAACCTTATTTTAATTTGCAAATAGTGTTCTTAAAAATCATTAGTAAACCAGGGTTTTTTTTCCTGGTGTTATTTTTTTGATACTTTCTCATAATGTTTGAAAAATAAAAGATTATTCTGTATTAGAATCTTTAAAACTTATAGAGCATGCTTTTGACTACTAAAGCCAGAATCTATTTTTGAATAAGTATTTCCCACTTAATATAGTATTTTATTTAGTACCATTGTCTGCTTTTTTTTTTAACTACTGCATTTTTTTATTATAATTATTTTTATTTTTCTAAGTGAAATTTTGCCAGTTTTATATATGAATTATTCTATTGTTACAATCATTTATTTTGATTTAAAATACTATAACTATTGCTTTAAATGTTCATAAATTACAGAATATAAATAAAGATTAGCATTAAAACTTAGTGAGAAACTAAAAGTATATTTTAAAAATGGAATAATATAAAAATAAAGCACTTATTAATTGAATATTAGATTGTCAATGAATGTGATGATTAAACATTCAAATACTTTAATAGGCATTATTAAAAATTATAGTGATAATATATTTATGATTGTGATAACATTTATTTTTATATCAAGTAATTTTAATAAAGTAGGAAAATCAAAAATTTTGAAATTGTTTTTCTATATCATCAGGAAAAGACCAAAAAATAAGTGATCACTAAAGGATATTATTATTAATCATATGGTTAATAGTCCAGAACTCATGTGGTATTTGAGTGCTTTAATGACAGATTGAGTATTTAACAGTTTCATTCAGTTATTCTGAATTTAGTTTTTATTTTTATTTATATTAATCAGCTAGGAATCAATTCTATAACTCTTAGCTCTAAAGCTGTCATTCTTCTACTGTGCAAAATCACACAGGGCATCACAACACTAACCATTGAATAATTTTTAATGTCTTATTGTTTGAGATCAAGCATAAAGAATAAATAAAAGTAGTCATCACTTTGACTATAAAAAAAAAAAGCCAGCAAGAAGCATGGTATTACTAATAATATATGTAAGCAGTCATAAATAAATAAAAGATTCTACTTTACTTGCATGCACGCAGATTTAAATTTTATTTTTTAACTATAAAAATAAATTATTGGTTCAATTCATGTCGAAATGTGACATTCTCCATCAGTAGTTGGGACTGCATTATAATAGAAAAAAAAATTTTTTTTATAATCATCTGACAATTCTAGATTAATGATATTTTTATCATCCAGATAACAATAACTAGATATTTATTTATTACCCAGTAATGGACAGTAAACTAGATTGCTTATAAACCAACTACTTACATGAAAAATTATAAACTGTTTGTGACCTGAAAAGCATTTCCCCACTTCACTTAAGCTGGTTTCAAACTCCAGGTTGTGAAATTTCTCAAGGATCTCATTCATTATTTGGAAAGTCACTCATATTATATATTATAAAATTCTGTGTATTAAAGTACTCTTATTTTAAATGTTTTGATTCTAGTAATAAAAGCCACAAGTTCTATATAAAATAGTCTATGCATAAAAGGTTTTTAGTGAATAATAATGAAAAGTATTTTGATTGTTAAGTTTATAAAGTAATATAATGAACATATTTTCATTTGATACCCTATGTAGTTTAGCACAGTGGATCATAAAAGCTTTAAATTCCTAGATCAATGTTTAATCTATCACATTTGGTGTTATAATGTCATATGACCTTTGAGCAACTAACTATTCAATTATTTAACCCTGTATGGTTTGATGTATTAGTAGAGTAGTGGAATTGAGAGCTAAAGGTTCTTGGATTGAATATCATATGACCTAACAAATGTCTATTTTATTTGATATCATGTATCGAAATGAAATAATCTAATGAAGGGGACTTTTTGTTTTGTTTTATTTTATTTTTTGATATGATTTATGAAACGAGAAAAACTTTTAAAGCAAAAAATGTTTTGGATGTTTTTTGGACTTTTTTTGGGATTGGCTTTCATAACTATTCTGATTAATATGATTCAGAATTTGAATAATTTAAATCTAGAACGTTGGGTCTGATGATAAAAAATTACGATACAATGTTAGCGTCATTAATATGCTTATAATTAAATTAGATAAAATTTCATTTTTCAAAATGTTTTTCTAATGTCATTTCAATTCTAAACTATATAATAAATGTATTACAAATACAAAAATAATTTTTATGCATGATATGTACAATATTATGAAATAAAATCCATATAAAAAAATTATACATTTGTATTACTGAAAGTGATGTCAGTAGAACAATAATAATGTTAAAGTGGAAGATTGGAAATGTAGGAACTGTGCAATGATAGGAATTTCAGAATGCTTTAAAATTTAGAACTGAGTCAGACAATTCACATATATCAATATTTCAATATTCTTTTTAATTTTATAGAACTTACTTAGCTGATTAACTTCTTAGGGCTGTTTAGAACAGCATTTTAAAATCATAATTTTAATTTTAAAAAGTTATAAGAAAAGCATAAATCCAACAGTTTTATTAAAAACTCATTGAAGGATCCTCTCACTATTAAAATAAATTAATGTTGCATAATTTTTGATGTTAATAATTTATAATGCTGGTTTTTGTGTGTGTGTAATACAGCATTAGAATGCACCTACATTATAATTTTAAACATTTTATTTTCCTCTGAATTCTAAAAATAAAAAAAAACATGATTAGAGTTTAATTAACCATTAATGTAATTTTTTTTTACAAGTTAAAGTGATAATTAAAATGAACTTTAGATGATTTTAAAAAAATATTATGATTAATTTCTGATTAAAAGATTGTAATCACTGGGCATGAGAAAGAGTGAAATGCTTATTGCTTGATTTTATACTTTAAAAATGCATAAAGTGTCCATAGCTATTCATAAAAGAATCTATTTTGATTTGAAAGCATTTCTTCATTGATGCTCTTTCTACTATTTATTTTTTTCATTTAAATATCTAGGAATTGTTTTATGTTGATATTACATCAGACTGACTTCTATGTTTAAAGACATTTTGTAATATCAGTACTTTATTAAAATCATTATTTTATACTTTTCATTCTCTTCATAATTATAAAATCTTAATAGTTTAATAAATAAAATAAAATAATTTAAACAAAATGTTTTTTCTGGATATAACATTAAAATCAGTTAGATTTGATTTTTTCTTTTAGATATTTTTGGAGTCTGTCTCATCAATAGTCTCAAGACCAAATATGGTCACATGCTAGATCTACTTCAGAAATAGAATTGCAGATAAACAGAAATCATAAACCAGGGAGTTAGTGATTTCCAAGTTTTGCATACAATGACAGACTTGAAGGATTTAATTAAACCATTAGTGAATCTATATCCCTGGGTGGAATCTCTACTGTAACGAGCATAGATTTCGTTACATTGTTTTTTTTT